>JASVER010000001.1:27438382-27573506 GCA_030449065.1 Oceanodroma leucorhoa | reverse complement strand
GCCAAACCCAAAACACAGCACCCCCTCCAGCTACAGGAAAGAGAGTTAACTCTGTCCCAGCCGGAACCAGGACAACTTGTTACTTGGGAGAAGAGACCAACACCCACTTCACTACAACCTCCTTTCAGGTAGTTGTAGAGAGCGATAAGGTCTCCCCTCAGTCCCCTCTTCTCCAGGCTAAACAGTCCAAGTTCCCTCAGCCGCTCCTCATAAGACTTGTTCTTCAGACCCTTCACCAGCTTTGTTGCCCTTCTCTGGACACGCTCCAGCACCTCAATGTCCTTCTTGTAATGAGGGGCCCAAAACTGAACACAGTATTYGAGGTGTGGCCTCACCAGTGCCGAGTACAGGGGCACGATCACCTCCCTACTCCTGCTGGCCACACTATTTGTGATACAAGGCAGGATGCTGTTGGCTTTCTTGGCCACCTGGGCACACTACTGGCTTATATTCACCTGGCTGTCAACCAAAGACACTCTATCACTCCCCCTCCTCAGCTGGACAGAGGAGAGAAAAATATAATGAAAGGCTTGTGGGTTGAGCTAAGGACAGGGAGAGATCATTCACCAATTACCATCACAACAAAACAGATCCAACTTGGCAAAATTAGTTTAATTTATTACCAATCAAATCAGAGTAGGATAATGAAAAATAAAACAAATTCTTAAAAACACCTTGCCCCCATCCCTCCCTCTAGAATAGAATCATAGAGTCATTAAGGTTGGAAAAGACCTCTAAGATCATCGAGTCCAACCATCAACCCAGCACCCATGCCCACTAAACCATGTCCTGAAGCGCCACATCCACATGTTTTTTAAACGCCTCCAGTGATGGTGACTCCACCACTTCCCCTGGGCAGCCTGTTCCAATGCCTGACTACCCTTTCAGTGAAAAAATTTTTCCTAATATCCAGTCTAAAGCTCCCCTGGCGCAACTTGAGGCCATTTCCTCTCATCCTAGCACTTGTTACTTGGGAGAAGAGACCGACACTTGTCTCTCTACAGCCTCCTTTCAGGTAGTTGTAGAGAGCCATAAGGTCTCCCCTCAGTCTCCTCTTGTCCAGGCTAAACAACACCACCTCCCTCAGCTGCTCCTCATAAGACCTGTTCTCCAGACCCTTCACCAGCCTCGTCRCCCTTCTCTGRACACGCTCCAGCACCTCAATGTCCTTCTTGTAGTGAGGGGCCCAAAAATGAACACAGTATTYGAGGTGTGGCCTCACCAGTGCAGAGTACAGGGGCACGATCACCTCCCTCCGCTTACTGGCCACACTATTCCTGATGCTATTGGCCTTCTTGGCCACCTGGGCACACTGCCRGCTCATGTTCAGCCRGCTGTCAACCACCAAMCTCAGGTCCTTTTCTGCCGGGCAGCTTTCCAGCCACTCTTCCCCAAGCCTGGAGCGTTGCCTGGGGTTGTTGTGACCCAAGTGCAGGACCCAGCACTTGGCCTTGTTGAACCCCATACAATTGGCCTCGGCCCATCGATCCAGCCTCTCCAGATCCCTCTGCAGAGCCTTCCTACCCTCAGGCAGATCAACACTCCCGCCCAACTTGGTGTCATCTGCAAACTTACTGAGGGTGCACTCAATTCCCTCATCCAGATCATTGATAAAGATGTTAAACAAGACCAGCCCCAAAACTGAGCCCTGGGGAACATCGCTCGTGACCGGTCACCAACCTGATTTGACTCCGTTCACCACAACTCTCTGGGCTCAGTCATCCAGCCACTTTTTTACCCAGYGAAGAGTACACCCGTCTAAGCCATGAGCTGCCAGCTTCTCCAGGAGAATGCTATGGGAGACAGTGTCAAAGGCTTTACTTAAGTCCAGGTAGACCACATCCACAGCCTTTCCCTCATCCACTAGGTGTGTCACCCGGTCGTAGAAGGAGTTCAGGTTGGTCAGGCAGGACCTGCTCTTCATGAACCCATGCTGGGTGGTCCCAATCCCCTGGTTGTCCCGCACCTGCCTTGTGAGCGCCCTCAAGATGAACCGYTCCATGATCTTCCCCRGCACCGAGGTCAGGTTGACAGGCCTGTAGTTCCCCGGATCATCCTTCCGGCCCTTCTTGTAGATGGGAGTCACATTGGCAAGTCTCCAGTCATCTGGGACCTCCCCTGTTAACCAGGACCAGTGATAAATGATGGAGAGCAGCTTGGCAAGCTCCTCCATCCAGCTCCATAGACTTGTGAGCGTCCAGCTGGCATAGCAGGTTGTTAACATCTTCCTCTTTGATTACAGGGGGTTTATTCTGCTCCCCATCCCCACCTTCCAGCTCAAGGGGCTGAATACCCAGAGGATAACTGGTCTGAATATTAAAGACTGAGGCAAAGAAGGCATTAAGTACCTCAGTCTTCTCCTCATCCTCAGTGGCAATGTTCCCCCCGGCATYCAATAAGGGAGGGAGATTCTCCTTGGCCCTTTTTTTGTCATTAACATATTYGTAAAAATATTTTTTGTTGTCCCTGATGACAGTGGTCAGATTGAGTTCCAGCTGGGCTTTTGCCTTTCTAATTTCCYCTCTGCATGACCTAACGAGATTCCTGTACTCTTCCTGAGTCGCCCGCCCCTTCTTCCAACAGCGGTAGACTCTCCTTTTTTCCCTGAGTCCCAGCAAAAGCTCCTTGTTCAGCCAGGCCGGTCGTCTTCCCCCGCCAGCTTGTCTTATAGCACACGCGGACAGCCCGCTCCTGCGCCTTCAAGACTTCCTCCTTGAAGAACTTCCAGCCTTCCTGGGCCCCTTTGCCCTTCAGGTCCACCTCCCAAGGGACTCTCTCAACCAGCATCCTGAACAGGCCAAAGTCTGCCCTCCAGAAATCCATGGTAGCGGTCTTGCTGACCCCTCTCCTTACTTCCCCAAGAATTGAGAATTCTATCATGTCATGGTCGCTGAGCCCAAGACGGCCTCCGACCACCACATGTCCCACCAGTCCTTCTCTGTTGGTAAACAGCAGGTCGAGCGAGGCACCTCCCCTGGTAGGCTYRCTYACCAGCTGCKTCAGGAAGTTATCTTCCACACACTCCAGGAACCTCCTCGACTGTTTCCTCTCTGCCATGTTGTATTTCCAGCAGACGTCGGGCAAGTTGAATTCCCCCACGAGGACAAGGGCTAGCGATCGTGAGACTTCTGCCAGCCGCTTGTAGAACGCTTCATCGGCCTCTTCATCCTGTCTGGGTGGTCTATAACAGACTCCCAGCAGGATATCTGCCTCGCCGGCCTTCCCCCTCATCCTAACCCATAAGCACTCAACTCGATCATCACAAACATCGRGCTCCATGCAATCAAAACACTCCCTGACATACAGAGCCACCCCACCACCTCTCCTTCCTCSTCTGTCCCTTCTGAAGAGCTTGTAGCCATCCATYGCAGCACTCCAGTCATGAGACTCATCCCACCATGTTTCCATAAYGGYGACCAAGTCATAGCTGTCCTGCTGCACAATGGCTTCCAGCTCCTCCTGTTTGCCGCCCATGCTGCGTGCATTGGTGTAGATGCACTTGAGCCGGGCTATCGACCTCCCCCCCGAGATTGGCCTGCCACCCCTAGGCTCATCTCTCTCGAGCGTGGCTCTATCCCCTTCCCCCTTCGTACCTAGTTTAAAGCCCTCTCTATGAGCCTCGCCAACTCATGGGCGAGAATCCTTTTCCCCCTTTGAGACAGAGGTACTCCATCTGTCGCCAGCAGGCCYGRTGCCTTTTAAACCTCCCCGTGGTCAAAAAAAMMCAAAATTCCACCGGTAGCACCAACCTCTGAGCCACGTGTTAATCAGCCGTGTTTTCCTGTTCCTTTCAGTGTTCTTCCCCACCACTGAAGGGATTGAGGAAAACACCACCTGTGCTCCTGATCCCTCAATCGATCTCCCCAGTGCCCTGAAGTCCCTCTTGATTGCTTTGGGACTTCTCTCCGCAACTTCGTCGCTGCCTACCTGCATGACCAACAGCGGGTAGTAGTCAGAGGGCCGTACCAGATGGGGGAGTTTCCTGGTTACATCCCTAACCCGGGCCCCTGGGAGGCAGCAGACCTCCCTGTGGGATGGGTCAGRTCGGCAKATGGGGSCCTCCGTTCCCCTCAGAAGGGAATCACCCACGATAATTACCCTCCTTTTTTTCTTAAGAGTGGCAGTCGTAATATGTGGGGTTTCCTGACTCACCCCAGGCAAGCCCCTGGATAGACCTTCCTCTGCTCCTGCATTTCCCTGGCCCTCAAGCTCCAAAGCCCCATATCTGTTTTGTAAGGGCAACTGGGAAGGTGAGGGAGGCTGGGAGGGGATTCGCTTGCCACGCCACGCAGGGACCCGTTTCCATTCCCCACCGTCTCTTAGGTCCCCTCCTTCTGGCTGGTGGCAAGAGGGAAGGGGGTCCTCTGCTTCTTGGGGAGCCTCCACCTGCTGCCTTTGCTTCAGGGATGGCAGTGTGTGGCTCCACCAGTCTATCTCCCTCTCACACTCCCTAATGCTCCTTAACCTTTCCACTTCCTCTTCCAGCTCTGCCACCAGGCTGAGCAGATCACCCACCTGGTCACACCACGCACAGGTGCTGTCTCTCCYGCCCTCCGGCACCAGTGACAGGCTCAGGCACTCCCTGCAGCTGGAGCCCTGGACAGCTTTTTGCTTGTGTGGGAGCTGCGTCTGGGTCATCACACTCCTGGCGATGGCTTTCAGCTGCGTGGAAACCATGGCTGGGTCCCCTTCTGGGAAGGCGATGACTGCTAGTTAAGTTAGCCTCTAGACCCGGGAGGGGGACGGCGCCCTGCCTGCACGCCGGGCTTCACTTCACTCCTGAATTCTCTACCTCCTCCCCCCGAGCAGCACAGGGGGACGGGGAATGGGGTTGCAGTCAGTTCATCACACGTTGTCACTGCCGCTCCTTCCTCCTCAGGGAGAGGACTCCTCACACTCTTCCCCTGCTCCAGCGTGGGGTCCCTCTCACAGGAAAGAGTTCTCCACAAACTTCCCCAATGTGAGTCCTTCCCACAGACTACAGTTCTTCACTAACTGCTCCAGCGTGGGTCCTTTCCACAGGGTGCAGTCATTTGGGAACAGACTGCTCCAGAGTGGTCCCCCACAAGGTCACAAGTCCTGCCAGCAAACCTGCTCCAGCATGGGCTCCTCTCTTCATGGGGCCACAGGTCCTGCCAGGAGTCTGCTCCAGCATGGGCTTCCCATGGGGTCACAGCCTTCTCTGGGCATCTGCCTGCTCCGGAATGGGGTCTTCCACAGGCTGCAGGTGGATATCTGCTCCACCATGGATGTCCATGGGCTTCAGGGGTACAGCCTGCCTCACCGTGGTCTTCACCACGGGCTGCAGGGGAATCTCTGTTCCGGTGCCTGGAGYACCTCCTCCCCCTCCTTCCTCACTAACCTTGGTGTCTGCAGAGTTGTTTCTCTCACATATTCTCGCTCGTCTCTTCAGCTGCAGTTGCACAGTTTTTTCTCTTTCTTAACTATGTTATCACAGAGGCACTATCACCGTCGCTGATGGGCTCAGCCTTGGCCAGTGGTGGGTCTGTCTTGGAGCTGGCTAGCGTTGGCTCTGTCRTACGCAGGGGAAGCTTCTAACAGCTACTCACAGAAACCACCCCTGTAGGGGGGTGCACTGGAGATGAATGAAGCATTAATTACATCTCCTGTTATACTTTCTCCAGAGGCAAATCACTGAACAAATCAATCCTCATTCTTTAAAGTATCACCACAAAAYATCAGATGCTTTTTATTATGATATAATAGTAATTATATCAATGGGCTGCTAACGTATGTGTTAAAGCCTGCTTAGACAGCGTACATGAACAGTCTTGAGTCCAAACTAGAAGCCTGATTCTAGTTACTGAAGCATAATATTTGATGAAAGCAATAAAGAATTTTTTTTATTCAAAAAAAGAGCTAATATTCGGTTTGTTATCACTTGTATTCCCTGAAGAAAATAGTTATAAAGGAACTTAGTATGGGAAGGTGGTTTCTTAAATAAGAGTCATTAATTGGTCAACTACAATTGGATGGTCAGCTGTTACCTTATGGCCATGGAGATATATTTAGTTCTTCAAATTTTAAAGCCAAGCAGTTAAATTCAGTTAAATCTTTGTGTAGATGCTCAAGTATAAAAATACCCTGTCTGGATTTATGTTTACTTCTAAAGTGAATTTGGCAAATTTTGAATAGAAATGCCAATGTATATGTTTAATCCAATTGAAGTAATTTTTTTAAATTAAATTAACATTCATTTTCCTGAGTGTTCTAATTTATAAAATTGCTGAAGGAAGGACTGGCAATCTTAAGTAATGATAGGAAAGTTGTTGTGCAAGGTTCTAGCATTTGCAGGTAAACATTCTGCAGAAGGAAACACTGCTTCTAGAAACTAAGATTCTCATTTTAATTTATCTGATCTGGTACGTAAGAGTCTGTTTATAAAAATAAAACCACACTAGAGTAAATAACATTTCCCAAAACCTAAGTAGTATTAATTCAGCTAAATAGAACATGTACACTTACCTGGCAACTTCTAATATTGCAATTTCGCACATGAAGACTCTTATATGTTTAAATACGCAAAATAACATGTACGTAGCCAATGGACCCCACAAAATCATTAGCCACCCACTGACTTACTGTGAAGCAATATAATCAAAGTTTAAGGGAAGAGTGATAATCTGCAGATACTCAGTGTAATCAGGATGATCTCAAACTACAGTAATACAAAATTTCTGCAGTTTAACAGAACAGGTGGGAGAAGGAAGACAAAGGAATTCAAACTAATTAGTCTATGTAACAGGTACACTGCTTAGAGCAATGATGAAATTGTTGATCTTAGATAAGCAAACATGGTTGTCAGAGCTATCTAATACTTGGACATTTTCTTACTCTGAAAAAAGGGACAACACAGGATTTCTATTGTGGAGGTACCACTGAACTAGCTTTAGATTAGGGATATGTTGCATACCTTGATCACAACCCTACTTCATTAACTTCATCAGCCACCTGTGGGCACAATAATAGGAGACTTCCTTATATGACCACCTCTCAGAAGATGACCTGAATGTTTTGAACTTGGTTATGCCTGGGAGAATACATTAATTATTTAGGAATACAGAACTGAAAACAAACAAACAATGTCGCACAGTCATAAGTATCTATTTAATTGAGGTTTAGTTCGGAAAAGTCAGTGAAACACCTATTTCACACCTTCTCCACCTACATGGCTTCTGAATATATGAGAATAGCTTCAGACCAAATGAAGAGCCAGAAGTCACAATTATACTATGGCTCAAAGAGAGCAGGAAAGCCTGGGGATATTGTCAACATCCAAAGTTACTTGCATTAGCAAGAAATATGTTAAATAAAACTCTCTGGTATCTGAAAAACAGATCATACCTCCTGCTAAACAGCAAAGGTCCCCGATATTCTGATCTGAAATAAACCCACCTGTAAAACTTGTACTATTTGTGATTCTAAACAGGACATGGCAACAAGCCATATGAGAAATTTTAGTGCTAAAGAGAAAGATTTATGCTTTGGCAATCTCAGGTACTTCAGAGAAACTTCTTTGTTGCTTGATGTCTTCACAGAACTCAAATTTTGCGACAAGAACAAAAATGCTAGAAACAGACAAAACTGGAAGGAAATCAGACCAGAGAAGAGCTCTATAGCAAGTCTGACAGAAAACAGGGGATCTCAAGCAATTCTTCAGGTAGTAGAATACAAGGAATTGTTGACAGAGAAAACTCTGGAATGACATGAGATTAAACAGAACATTACCTCCACACTTCCAGTAGGTTGTGTCATTGGTCGCTAGGAATAGGCTCCTATAAATAAAAGGAACGGGATGTCAGCAACAATATCAACACTTCTCCCTTACTAACAGTATCAGCAGCAAGTATGCTTGGGGAAAGCTTACATTATGGCTATGTAAACTAAATGAAATCACAGTACCAATGAAGAAAAAAAATAAACTCTTTCCAAACTGGTTCAAGCACTTGTTTTTAAATGCTTTTCTCAATACATGCTCTTACTTGCACTGTTGTACAATTCAGTACTATTCTAAGCACAATTAGTCTGAGTTTGCATAAGCTAATGAAAACACAACTTGACCTTCAGTTTTATACATAAAAAAGTTAGMAAAGATATAATTTTATTTTTTTTCATAAAGGAGAAATTAGATATGCAGGTATGCAGTGGCTAATTTTAAGAATCTAACTTAGGTGCAAGAATTAGGATTTTACTTAGTAAGACATCTTCAAAATATCTATCAGGATTGTTATTAAAAAGAAGTAGAACTTGTACAGTTTTGGAGATGTACCTACAGACACACACACATGTACATATACATGTATATGTATGCACAAGTATGTAAGCCTTCCCAAAGTGATATATGTATATAATATATATACATATATATAGATTTAAAGGGAAAAATAAAATAATAACACTATATGGTATTAAGGTTGGTGCTTAAGGTCAGGTTAATGCTACTGTGTGTGCTTAAACATTAGAGAAGAGTAAAATGCAGAATCTGAGTCCCAGTAACAGAAGTGTTTTCAGCTTGCTGCACCAGATGGGAAACCTCACCCTTATGGCCTGTCAGGCGATAAGAGGAACTTTTTCCCCTCGCATTCTTGTGCTACTTCTATTAAAGCAAACTCCAGCAGCAAAAAACAGGTACTCTGTTGGGGTGGCTTTAGACTCTTTCGTCCTTCTCTAAACTATCGTCATTCTTTGGTACCATGAGAGTAAATCATGCAGCTGTTTTGCATGTGCCCAGGAAGAAAGTATCCTGTTCACCTTCCTCTGCTGGTACAACACTCATAGCTAAGCTGAGCAGAAATCTTAAGAAACCATATAATATTAAACAGCAAAAATCTTTCCTGATGAAAAGCATAGATGGAAGTGGGGAAGAATGCATTGAAAAAAAGAAAAAACAAACCATAAACAGACAAAGCTATTATACAGGTAGGATAAAGTTATCCAGTAAGCAATTTTGACTTTTTATATTCCCCAAATAATATACACTTCTCAATTTGTTGCTGAACTAAATATTTCGTAATTTTGTTGATGACTTAAACAAACCATATGTGCTCATAACATCACAAAAGTAGTGAAGTCTGTTTTCACTAGGATGCAAACTTCAGTGCAAATAAGGGAGCAGAAGAAGGACAGTACAGTATTTCCCCATGATACTGTAAAATTTGCTGAACAGTGCTCTTCAAGAGCAGAATGCTGTATTTTAATAAACAACCAGTGTAATTCAAGGCTTCTTGCTACTTTATGTGGAACAGTATTTTGAAAACATCTGAATTCTTTTAAATCTGTGCAGATTTCATTGTAAACTGTGCTGAGAATATTTATTACTCTGGCATTAGCAACACTATTTCTTTTACTGTGATAATGGTCAGAGCTAAGGAAGACTTTATTGCAGCTTTAGTATTATAGTCAAGCTAGGAGAAAACAACCCACACTCTTGTATCTTTCAAATAAGCTGTTTGAAGTTGTTTTCTTTTCACTACAAAATTAGATATGTAACAAAATGAGGCTGAAGGTTCTCTKTTTTTTTAACAAAAGGTGAGAATTATTTTTAAAATAACCGTATGAAGCTAAATGTGTTTAGCATGTAAAGAGCACACAACTGAGGGGCAAGCTAAAGACAAGASCAAACCTTTTTATTTAATTTAGCTTTAATCAAATTAACTAGAATTTTGCTACTTCCTTTCATTTTGATGTGAAAGTAGGTAACTCCATGCAGCATTAGATTCTTTCAGTAGTAATAGGATATAAAAATGTAAGTAGGCAATTTGATTTCAAAACATAGCTGAGTTTAGGAAGCAAACTCACAGGATTATAATAAAAGTCATCCTCTGTCTCAATTTCATTTAAATAATTTTCAAGAAATGGCACCATATATTTCCTGATTTTTTATTTTATTTTGTCCTCACCTCATACCTGTCATTTTAAAGCTGCTATACTATTAACATGTTAACTGTGAAGTTCTGAAGCAAAATTACGCTGTGAACAGAAAATCCCTTTCTTTACCTCTGCTTGATCTCTTGCATTACACAGAGAGTGACACCTACTGCCAAGCACCAGAAAGGATCATGAGGAAAATTAAGAGAAAAAATTTGCATACCATGCCCTGGTCAGAACTGAATGAACRCTGGCAGTGGTAATGTAAATTGGAAAACATGGTGAAGTCAAGCCACAGTAGGAGCAGAAGCAGTTCAGATCTGCATTTCCTTTCCTAAAGTCCAGGTAGACCACGTGCACAGCCTTCTCCTCATCCAYTAGATGGGTCACCTGGTCATAGAAGGAGATCAGGTTGGTCAAGGAGAACCTACCTTTCATGGACCCGTGCTGGGTGGGCCCAATTCCCTGGTTGTTTTTTTGTTTTTTGGGGTTTTTTTTTTGTTTTGTTTTGTTTTTTTGTTTTTTTTTTTTTTTTAATTTCACTTTTTGTTTCATTTTACAGTGACATAAAGATCTGTAAAACTAATGTGGCAATGGAAGATGTTGCAATACCTAATTATCTTGAGTGCTTCAGGAAACTGCAGACTAGATTTGCTTGACTTATAGGGAAGGCATCAAAGAGTACCAGAGCTGTGAACAGAATAGGAATAAAGAAAGAAAGGTAGGAATAGAAAGTTAAAAGGACTATGAAAAACCACAAACATACCAACTGCAACCCAATCTGACTTCTATATACCGCCATGGGTTTATTTACACAAGCTTTCATTGAGTTTCAGCAAAATTGGATGAGAGCATAAAGAAATGCCCAGTCTCGTAAACACTGATGTCAGTGAGACATACTGTGGAACAGTGACTGATGTGCAAACCACTATGTTTACAAATGGTAGCTTACATGTAGATAAGGAGCACTCCATTTAACTTTTGTTTTGTAGACATTCTGAAATTTTTAAACTCTGACAAAAAAAAAGATTATGATGTAAAATGTTCCCACACTTCCATGCCAAGTTCCAAGTTTTTTGTTCTGTGTAGTTTAGACATATGGGCCATTTGTAAACTCTGTAAAACTAAGTTTTGCAATATATTTTTTTATTTCAGTTTAAGTTTAGTGTAGTTTTAACAACTCCCAACTGATAATTTGTATAAATCTCTAACATTATGCTCTCTTCTCTATTTAGACAATTATTCTTCCTACATGTTTTTCTATGGTATATTTAGCCATAAAACTTGCTGAATTTAGTATTTTATGCTCTTACACACTTTAGTAGCTTTAACATATCCTAGATTTACAGAGCTGTGTTGCTTTTTTTAGAGTATTTTTTGKTTTTTTTTCTAAAGAAAATATTTTAATAGATCTTAAAATATTGTACGTATCAATGGATACAATTTAAAACATTTTTCCAAGCATTGTATTTCAGTGAGACCTTCAAAATCATCGTCAAATTTTTCCCAGGCAGTTTTCTTTAAGAATATACATTATTTTGGCTTCTAMGCTGCATCGCACAGACAGAAGTAGACTACACCCAAAACTCGTTTGACAGAGGTAATCGCAGTAATGGAGGAAAGTAACTGTCCTGGTTCCGGCTGGGACAGAGTTAACTCTCTTCCCTGTAGCTGGAGGGGGTGCTGTGKTTTGGGTTTGGTAATGAAAGGAATGTTGATGGCCCATTGATGCTTTGGTTGTTGCTGGGTGGTGCTTGCACCAACAGCCTCCCCCGCCCTTCGAGGTGCAGGGGGACCTGGGGGGGAGCATAGCCGGGGTGGTTGACCCAGCTGGCCAATGGGGTATTCTATACCATGTGACATCATGCCCAGCTTAAAAACAGGGGGCGGTTCCTTCGGGGGGAGCGCAGGGTTCGGGCGGTTGGTCCGGAACACGTGGGGGTGAGCAGTTGCATTGTGTATCGCCTGTTTTTGTATATTCTGTTATTGTTGTTATCATTGTTATTATCACTGTTCTACTTTGTTTTATTTCCATTATTAAACTGTTTTTATCTCAACCCGCGGGTTTTCCTCCGTGTGCCCTCCCGATCCTCTCCCCCATCCTACCGGAGTGGGGGGGTGAGTGAGCGGCTGCGTGGTGTTTAGTTGCTGGTTGGGGTTAAACCACGACAGTAACCAAATCTATTGATGGAGGACAACAAAAAAACACTGCACTGGGACAGTTAGTCTACAGACAGAGCTTGCTTTTAAAAGACATTGTGAATTTGCCTTTAAAAAAAGGAAATGGACTGCATGATAAAGAGAATCTTTAATAAGGATTTTTAAATTATTTTCAGATCACAAATCTCAGCTCTGAGCTGGTCAAAGGTTAATAAAGGAACTAGGTTATCAAGTCCTTTTAAACCCCTGTGAGACCCTAATAGCACTAGAACCTTTCAAACATCCCAGGCAAAAGATCCTCCGGTATATCTCATCCAGTCAAGCTCAGACTAATATATTATTTTGTTTGACATTGCACCATATGTTTATTTATTATGACCTTTTATTTTGTTAACACTTCACTTATCAATGGTGTCTTAAATACGATATTCTGTTTGTACCTGATATTGGCCTATGTTGTTTTACCATAAATGTGTAGTTTAACTGTGCTCAATCCTAAAATACTTATTTTAGCTTTTTACCTGAAAATGGGTACTAAAACTACATTTAGCATTTTRGTATATGCTTGTCTGTCTGCTAAATCTACCCATAATCTGATCTTAAAAAGTTCTTTAAATCCATAAAGCAGAAAACTGCGTCTGTAAATAAGTGCTCATGTAAGTTATCCATTCACACAGAAGCCTACACAAAAGTGCAATGTAAGGTGGAAACTCCAGACCGCCAACTTTAACTGCTTATCATATACACCAACAGCACGAGTTGATCCTATGCCTGCTTACAGATACAACAAACTCAAGAGACTGGAGCAAGTGAAGACTATTCGTTCAAAGTAGGATTTCAGGATAATTTCTTGGTACTTCTAAATTATAATTAAGGCCTGTAGTGTGTAAATTTGTCCCTGATGCCAGGAACCCATGGAAGACTTACATTGCTGTCAGGAGCTGGCAGCTCACTGCAGTCTCCTGAAATCTGCAGCAGGCTAAGTGTAAGCATCAGTGGACTGAGAACTCAGGGGCTAYATCCTATGCAACTGTCTGACATGTAAAGCAATATATCTGGGCCATGGTGTATTTCAAAATAAATTTTTCAAGTCAATGGCTCTCCAAAACAGGAAGATTCTGACAAAACTTATTTTATTATTATACAAAACTCCACCTTATAATTCTGAAGTAAATTTAGCTGAACAAACCACATCACTACTCCCTTTGTTAAGCAGATTTACTTTTCAAAGCTTTCCTCTCATTAACCTGACAGGACCATTTCATTGCTGACCTATTCTGATCTTATTAGTTGTAAGCAATTAAAAGACTAATTGAGAATCAGACTTGCATTTAAAAAGTTCATTTACCAAAACTRTACTCTAAGAAACAGTTACATTGACAGAATCATAACACATGAATACAGTACCATAATCTGAATAACTGTTGCACAACAGAATTCTAGTGTTTGTGAGAAGACAAAAAACCATAAACTTATGTATACATATGTGTACACACACAGAAGAGTCAGGAGCACATGTAGCTGTGCACCCACTATAACCAACGAACTCCCCAAAATAATTCACGAATTGTACTTACATGAAGAAAGTTAGAGATCACTGTTTCAATAAGATCCAGATATCAGGAAATCCTGTGAGACACAGAACTGTRTTAGAAATTGGCACACCATAATTATAAGGAACCTACACTTCATAGTAAATTTGTTGGTTAACAAAAAAAAGGACACTTCTTTGTTTCAGTCAGCTTGTTTTAGAATAAACAGAATCATTATTATTAAACATCTGCCCAATATATAATAAATTAAGAAAGGCAAAAGGAAGGAGGAGATTCCTTACCTATGATACTTTAGGTATTAGGAGTTTCATTATAAACAGTTACTTGAATTTAGAGTAAAACCATTACCCAACAACAAAACCAGACTATGACTAGCTGCTCTGGTTATCAAATACTACTTGCAGAGGGTGATAGGAAGCTTAGAAACTTTATATGTTGGAAGAAAATACTGCAGTACTGAAGGTTTTGAAGACAGGACACATCTTGCTCCTTGTCTTAATTACCCACAGAGGTTTTCTCATTTCTGYTCACATAGCCAGTCTTTGTGGCAAAAGCTGATTTTTGATCTGAATTTTGCATTTAGGCTGAGACTCCTGAAAGAGGGAAGATAGTGCCTGTTTGCAATCCCTTCTGTATAACAATTGCATACTACTGTATACCAACAGATTTCTTCTCTAATGGAAATATGGCCTACAAGACCTTAGTATCTGGTGAACCTTGGCAGAAAGACAACACTCTGAACATGTTCAATATTTTATTTTATCTACCTATAGGCCCCAAACAACATTACTTATCATTATTAGCGAATACCATCAGGCAATGCAGAAATGTGAATAAAATTTTCTGCATCAAAGAGTTTGCACTTTGGAACACTAGACTGAAAAGAAATAAAAGACAGCAGTACAAGCAAATAAACAGGCATTAAGAACCAAAGGTATATTTTTCTGAAATGATCTGCACTATTCTGTCACTGCTATCAATGTGTTATCTGGATTTACAATATATTCATCTGCCAGTACATTAATCTTAAATGAGAGTTTCTAAAAATCTACTTTTTAAAAAATGAACAAACCTATCATGAAGTTGGGTTGGTATTTGAGGCTACATGATCTTTAATATCTTTCCTTAGGATCTGTATTTCCTAAAGGTAAATAAACTCCACATTTTGTAGTCATGAAAAGACCACTATCGAGCTAAACATATGCAGCAACAGGAAAACAGTAGGTTGCTATTAAATGTAATGACCTAATAAAAGGAGGAAATTTTCAGGAGAAAAAAATATGCTGATAAGCCTTTTCAAGATCTCATAAGAATTGCTGAAGCAAGGCAAGGAAAAGGTATGCTTTGTCAGTACCAGCAGCCTGTGCTTAGAGACAGCATTAGAATATTATTTCTGGAGCAAATTCTTCCAGCTACAGCATCTCAGGTGCTTCTTGAAGTAATATCTTTAATATGTCTGATGGCCTAAATCAACAGTAGTAGCATGTATTGCATTTACACATAATTTCTGGAAGAATCTTTTTAAAAGGCAGTTTAAGTGCATACCAGATTAATTACTTCTGTGGATATTAAAAAAAAAATCTTTGGTCTATATAATATGAGAAGTCTTATCATATATTACTTTGTATAAGCTTGAAGGACTTACATAAGCTCAGAATGTATAAGTAGTTTCTACTGAAATTTCTATCTAAAAGAATAAATGAAGAATTACAGTTCCAAAAACCAGAAGTGTGTGGAATTAATTTCTATTTTCTGCTTTTGTATTCTGCAAGTGACGTTCTCAGTGTCGGGCAGGCCCATTAACTACTTTGTCACAACTGTGGTGGAATTTTTGGGGTTTTTTTAATCAGTTCCACAAAAATAAAATTTCTCATACTACTTCTTCTCTGATCTATATGTTTGTTTGTTTTTTTAATTTAGACTTGTTACACATCATAAAATTGAATCTAAATCAAAACACTTTGAATTTAAAAGCAAAACATCTTGGTGAAACTGTGGAAAACAAGCAGCAAACTTGGTACAATTTTGTTTCAATGGACTTTCTGCTAGCTACCCATGAAAATAAAAACTATCCAAGCCAGACAAAGTTTCAATTCATTGTTTTCTCCACAAGACTAAATCATTTGATATGTTAATTCTATCAACTGTTCTTGCATCTATCTACTGTATTTATGAGCACAGGTATTTGTATGACTTTAATTCCATGAATGAATCATTCTTGTTGCTATTTTTAATATTAGTCCAGATACCTATATTCCCCTTTCCTTATGTCATTACTGATGAGCTTGTACCGCTGATTTTTCCCTATCAGAAGTTCAGCGGATTCTTCATGGTTCTTTTTATGCTACATACTTTATTCCTATGTTCATAACCCTCATAGTTTGCCAGGGTAGAACTTGTATCTTCCAAAGTTTAAATTATATCTAGTGCATTGTATCATTAAGCTTAGACAGAAAGATTTGAGGTTTAGATTATGTGATTTAACATGGGTAAATAACTAAATACTGTTATGAYTGTCAAATAATTTTGGAGGGTTACTTTATATATAGGAGTGTATATGGAGTAATATATAGAGTAACAATACAAAGTAATATATACATATATTCTTATAGATTTATAGATACAGATAGGCTACATGTATAGGTCTTCCTTTACATACATAGGTATAGATAAAGGAGAAGAGCCATATTATTCARGTGATTAGAATTGCAGCTCCATCTTCAAGATGAGAAGCATCTTTAAACATCTTCACACAGTAATTTTATAATCCCTCCCCCAAAAGGAAGATCATAATGAGATGACCACTCTGTTTAGGGACTTAGAGCACTAAGTTCTTACAACAGTAACTTAAGAATGTTATTTCCTTATGGCAGGTACTAGTTCTGTGCCGTCCCTTCAGTGCTTAGTATCACCCTTCGCTTTGTGGTGAGGAAAGCTGTCAGAGAAGTGTCATAAAACTAGTGAGTGATAGTGATCTCACTGCAGCACATACTTCACTGCTGCTTTTTCCAATCAAAAAGAGAAATTGGGGCTGCATGGTGGGGTCAGACTACCATATGTAAACACATATCTAAAAATTCAAATTTTGGTTTAAAAACTACGTTGAACTCCATCCTTGGCTAAATCACATAATCACATCAAGGGAGAAAAAAGTCTTTTCCCTATTTCTCACCAAAAATATAAACAGTTGCTGCCACTCCAAGGTTATAAAATTTCAGAATATCATTATTCTTATAAAAATACACAATGACACAGTTATTTTACCCTGAAGTGATGTCAGGGGAATATTGTGACAATATTTACACAAGCCTTTACTAGACATAACAGCTCCCTTTGGTTGTTTCTTTCCCTTTTGAACATTTGAGCAACAATATTTTGCTTAAAAAAGGATCATGCCATGTGAAATTCAAGCTTGTACAAGTTCTACAAGGCATCCGTGGCATGGCAWCAAAGTTGCAGCGAGGGAGCTACAACCACTTAATGCTTGTTTTACACACAATTGGCTTTYGGTGAAAAGAGGTATTTCAAGCTGTTGAATGCTTTAGCTCCTAATGTTTATCCGAATTATCCACTTTTAGGAAGGGTAGATGTAATCTTAACATTACTTTTCAAAGTCCCTGATGGGCAGGCATGTTTCCCAAGTTTTAATGCATTTTTTGCCATGCCTTAAAAGCATGATTCCCCACCAAAAAGGCACGTTCCGTCCCTAAGGTCACAGTTATACTCTGTGCATTTACAATCTCTCAGCTGCCAGTTGTTACTGGTGCTCTCTGGGAGCTGCGCCTCGGCCCCTGCCGCGATCCTGCTTTCTCCCAAGAGCACGGGCGCCTCCACCCAGGCCCCTCCGCCAGGGTCTCCCCAGCAAAGCCCCCCGCAAGCACCAAATATTGCAAAGACCTCTGAGCTCACCGGCTCCGGGCTCCCTGAGCCTCCCTCGGTGCCATGGGCCATCGCTCACCCTGCCCAGCTGCAGYCTGTTACAGCAGCACAGGGCAGGCTGCAGCACGCCCTAAGGAGAGAATAAAGTGGTAAAASAGGTGTCATCCGCAGCGGGACCAAAGCTAAAGGGGTGCCTGWAGCTCACTGTGTGAGCACCAGTGGATTGAGAGCTGGGAGGCGGATCAAGTAGCTTCTGTTCATCCTTTTGCATTAATGCTGTTGTGCCACTAACACGATTTATAAGTAATAATGCTYGTCAAAAGGAAGTTGTTGTTTCTGGCCATGCATAGCTCGTCAAAATTAAACACACACTCTGCACTAGGGATGCTGTCACCTCGGTTGCACATCATTAGGGAAACTGAATTCATAAAATCTTAAATACTGTTGGGCCTGGGCTTTCCTCAACAACAAAATTCAAGTCACAGAATTACTCTAATTATCCCCTTGCAGTTGGGTTATTTTTTGCTGGGAGTAAGTTTCAGAGCTCTTTCAGTGTCTCTGCATGGATTCTCCTCATCAATGCCTTGCCGTGGAGGCGTGGGGCGCAGCGCTGCCTTTGCTCTCACCCCATGAGAGCAGCAAGCCTGAGCTCGCTTTGAACGTGCCATGGAGCTGCTATGCACGTGCACCATTTAAACTTTTTTTTTTTCCCCCCTCAAATGATAAAAACATATCTGTAAGAACGGGGTCAAATCACTTCAACATTATTTGTATTAAGAACATTGGATTTCACTTCGCAATTACAATGCTAAAGGCACTGAGTAGACAAATTATTAGAGTAGAATAAATTTACTGGCTTGCCTTTGGGAAATTTTAATAACCAGAAATGTTAATAATTAATAATCACCAATAAAAGTCAGCCAGCTCGTCTTTACACATTTCCCATGGTCATCATTTCCACATTCAGTATTTGATGTGAATTCATTGACCCTAAAGTAATTACCCAATCATTATCAGACAACAAAATGAACTTCAATAACAACTACCAATCAATATAATTGCTAATGCAGTATGTTTCACATTAATGATCCAACATTCAAACTTCAGTTTGCTTAATACTGCAACATCCAGGTTCAATAGTCCTTGTCTGTGTGCTTCAGGATACCATATTCATAAGAGGATGCTTAGATTCAATGTCCATTCCTTTAAATGTCAGTCCTTTGTACATGACATATTAGATTTTTATCCCTTCACATTTACATCTCAAAATGTGTATTTGCAAATGTCCGACAATGGAGATTCAGCAAGTACAAGCAGATTTGAAATTCAGTATACATCCACATTTACCCTCAAGTTCCCTTGTGAAATGATTCTGTGGCTAGAGAGTATAATTAATAATATTTCAGGCTTCACCAAATCAATAGAACCACTGACTTATGGATAAAGACAACTAACATTTCATACAAGATTGCTTGAACACTCTGTTTATATAAGATGCAATACCTCTCATGTCAAAAATTTGCTAGCTTATCACTAAGATGCTCTTCATATAGCTAAAGATTCTTGAATGAAGTTGATCTTTCCTCCACAATGAAACTTCTTCAAACTGAGATGCAGTCAGCAYCATGTCTTTTCTACCTGGTTTATCTGAGAACTGCAGATACACCCCCTCTTGSCTCTATAAAAACTTAAGTCATTTTGGATCCACGGGCTTGTGGGATTTTATATTTATACGGTTGAAATGCTGTGACTCTTTAATGGAATTTTGCTTAATAAGTCTGGGTGTAGTTGTTATTAAAGTTCAAAAACATTGTTACCTAAAATATTTTTAATGTTGTCTTTTAACTTACGTTAAAGCTACATGCCACCCTTTGTATATGTGTAGATCATATAATGAAATTGCTGATTATTAAAATTATTTACTTATGTACAAATTTCCTATTTAATGTACTTTATATTCAGTATTTTCTAGTTTAAAATTTTAAAAATAATTTTCTATACAGAATAGCCTTATGACAATGTTCACTCTGACTCTGCCTAAAAAACGTTAACATTTTCCCTGGCTTCCCCATTTTCATGCTATTTTTCATGTCTTGTTTAAAGTAATTATATTCAATTAATAATTAGTGAAGTCATTACTTACATAAAATACTCATATATAGTAATGAGCCATTACTTGAAACTGAATGTTTATTTTCTGTTACATTTAAATTTGATTTAAAATCATGACTCCTAAAACAAGCATATCTCAAATAAATGCTATTTAAAGGAATTCTCAGTTTATGTAAATAAAAGCTGTGTTCTTTAGACTTAATGAATTAATAAGGCATAGATTTTCATATTATATTTAAAAGTACCAAGCAGCATTTCTCTATTTCTTTTAAATGTACAGTCTTAATATTGCTATCCCATGATGTTTCAAGGTTTCAGAACAACTATGCTTTCAGAATGAGGGAATTTTTTGAATGATAGATCTTTGACATTTAAGTATTTTAAATTTGAAAAAATTGAGAAACAAGTGTTTTAATTATGCTTGTCAGAAAGCAAACAAAAAAATTTAAATTTTCCACTTAATTTAGCCAGCTGTAGAGTACAAACACAAAGAAAATTAGCAGCCTTTAATAAATGCTGGGTTTAAGAAAAAAACTAGTTTTATTTTTTAAAGAGGAAGAAATGAGTTTTCTACTTTTTAGCAGCTCTATTGAATTATTTCTCTTTGAATTATCAGTATTAACTAAAATTATAAATTAACTTTCATGCTTTGTCTCAAAATGTTTTCTTAAATTACATTATGAATCATAGTTCAGTCAGCCTTAGAAAATATATTTCAACATAAGTTAAGGCAACAACATCTTTAAGGCATTTTATATATTTTTTCATAACTTTGCAGGCCTCATTTACACTATGTATTTATTACATTTTATCTCTCAGGCTTACTTCAAGAGATAATTGTCTTCCAGATGTATAAAAACAGCCATTTGAGGAGAAAGATTTCTAAAAATAATAATTGTCCTTTAAACAGAAGAATCACATTTAATATCTAAGAGACAATGAATCACTTCACGARGTCTTTCTAATCTAGTAAATGTACATGCCTACTTATTCTGCACATTAGCGATGAACAGTTTTTAATGGTATGACCAATCAGGCTGAGAATTTATCACTGCAGATTGCTCAGATTGCCAAGGAATATGGAAACCTCCTAGATTTTGTAAGCAAAGAAAAAAAAAATTAAAATCAACCTTTACACGATCTAACAATTCTACTTCAATGGATATTTAACCCTCATACAAGAACTACAAACAGTTATACTATTTTCTAGACAGAGACCCCTCACATGCTAGGGAACGTTTGCAGCCAATCTGCAAGCCTGGTAGAATTAATCACATGCTATACTAGAAATAAAGAGCCCTTTACTTAACTGCATGGTCCTGAAGATAAATTGCTATTCCAGAGCCCCGTGTTCTTTTGGTAGGTAGGTGCAGAGGCAGAAGTCAGCACGTCAACATGAGGAGTAAGTGGCAGCGGGGTTACAGGTGCCAGAGGAGACACCTGTCAGCGAAGCAGCACATACCAGCAGCACCACACTGGTATCTCTGGCAGACCTTGGAGGATGTTTGGGGAGGTTCCTTCATGCAGGGACAATATTGTGTTATTCTCAAACCCAGAAACTCATGCCTCCCAAGAGGTGGCTCCTGCTGAGCCTCAGCTGAGTGAGAAAGAGCTCACCACCTTGAGAAGGAGGTGGCATGGCTGCAGGTGCTGGATCACCAATGCTAGCTCACCGGGAATTGCTCTGATACAACAGCCAGGGCTGTGTTGGGAAACAACCTTGCTTCTCAACAGGAGGCATGAGTTAACAGTTCCCATATCCCAGAAGAGGTAAGACCTCAGTACTCGGTGAGGACAGCAAGAAAGATTGCAGGCAGAGGAGACAGGCAGGAGGGACGCGGCACTTGGCTGAGTTACTGTGGGCATTATGAAGGAAGTGCTTTGTCCCCAGGATTGTCAGAATAAGATAGGCATGCAATTGATAAAGATTAGAGACAACAGAGATTTTATCATAAGGTGCTGCCATTTCAAGAAAGACCTATTATTTTTGCATTGTTTTGTATTTGCAAAGGAAATGCTCTATTAATAACTGGGGGGTTTTAATGGTTTGATAAAATATGAAATATAAAAGATATGTCCTTGAACAAAAAGTTTTTCTCAGTACCGTTTTATGTCTTCATTTATCATCAGTACCTTTTCAGATACAAAACAATGAAGAGTCTGTTTTGTCAGTAAGCATCTGTGAAGCCAAGAAAAGAATGCTTAGGATGAGTTATTTTTAATTGGGAAGGTTATTACAGAGCTTCCCACCATTTCTGAACACAGTTTTGTTTTTAATCCTTTCCATTCACAGGGAAGAATTAATGTTTTATACCACCAAAATCTATTAAGCATTATTAAAGAGCAGGTGAAAGCATCTTACAATAACATTCTATACAAATATTTTGAAAGAGTAATTTGAAGTCTGAAACAGAAGTTGTACTCACAGAATTTCTAATATATTTCTAATTATATTTTCTATGCAGTAAACCTCACTGTAAACAACAATGTGGTATAATAAGTAACATTCTCTCCAAAATGAATCAGGTGCAAACTTTAACAAAGTAAGAACAGGTGCAGGATAGCTTGTGGTAACATTAAGAAGTGCCCTTTTGCCTTTGGGAAGATGTGCTGTTCAGGTGTGGTCCTTGCATTGCCAGAATAAGTCATATGATCATGCAGGATAGAAATTCACTTTTCCCAGTGAAGTGCTTGCGAAAAGGTTAACTTGTACTAAATGTCCCTCATTTCCTCCCCCGTAAATATGTTATAGCTCATACATTATATGCTTATTAAAAGCAACATTGTTTCTCTGTCATTAAAGATGAGTTTCTTTCAATCATCTCCCACCTCTCATTTCCAGGTTGCAAAATCCCCCAAAATTCCCAAACACAAACCCAATAAAACAGTTTTGCTCAACAAGCCTTCAATGAAAATGAAATAGTATCATTAAGATATCTGTGTACATCCAGATCAAATAAAATACAAGTCAACATGAATTGTCTCCCTATTCACTAGCATATCAGACATATATTTATCTTAATAAAACAACATCTTCTTACAGCTCCTTGGTTCTTCTGTTGTGTCACAATACACTTAGAAGAGCCTATATCCATTATGTTTACTTTAGATCTACTTTAACTGGTTAGTGCAGTCACTTGCTTTCAGTAAGAAACAGAAAATAAACTGACTCTGGTAMAAGTGCTGAAGGATAGCACAGACAAAAAGAAAGATGGATCTGTCTGCTGGAATCTGTAATCCTGCCATCAGTGTAGAACTGAGAAGCCAGGGTGCATTTAAAAAGGACAAGCTTTTGCTATCCAAACGTCCATAACAAAATTAAATTAAGTTCACGATACTGGATTCATAATACAGATGTAGTAATTCAATTCCTAAAGCTGCAACAGGTTTCYAGTGAGACTGTGATAAAGCCATTTATTTCATAAATTTGGGAATGTGTTCCTAGTTTTAGACAGCAAATGTTTCCTAACAGCAGCACTAACAATGAAGCAAGTTGCTTAAAGATAGGCCTAAAGTACTAAAATACTTTTCGGAATCAGGGTTTTTGAGTTGCAGTTTCCCAAATGAACACACCACCCCTTTCCCCCCCCCCCCCCCTCAGGTCTCAACAGGCCTGGTACCTACCATATGCCCAGTTTTTTTTCTGTTAACAAATTCCGTTAGTACAGATAAATCATTTAGCACAATTAATCCTGAGCTTATTTGAGTTGTCCTGGTCTTTCAGTAAAAGTAATAAGGGTGCATCTTCTCCATTCTTTATGATAGAATGAACTTGAGCTCATAAAAAAATGGCTGATACCATTAAATTTTGTTAGAAGTCTCTCTCCCAAAGTGTTATGAATCTTGTGAGATAGGAGGGAACAAGTGAGGAGTAGGTTAGGGGATAAAGAAGTAAAAATATAGTTGTCCCTGACAAAGAAGAGCCTGAATTTAGTGTGGGAACAGACACAAGGCAAAAATCTGTTTTATAGCACCCCTTAAACTAATAAAAATTGCTGTTGGAAGCCACCTTCTGAGATATTGCTAAAATAGTTTCCTGTGATCTTTGAAGCTTGTTGCTGAACAGATATATATACAAAGTAGTCTCTTATTGGAGGACAAAGTGATAAAAGAACAAAAAAAGACTTTGAAGTTTAAACCCTATATCTAGAATTCAAAAACACTATTCACTTTCCCAGCAAAGAACTGTCCTAAAAAAAATTCATACCAGACTTCCATCTTCCTCCAGAAATATAAATGCAATAATGAATTGCAGTTATTTCATACTCAGTAAATAGTTCAGAAGAATAAGAAATAACATAAACCTTAAAAATACTTTGATTAAGCCATTAAGATGGAAATCATCACACTGAAATGTCTCATCCATGAAACTGATGGCATAAAATTTATTTTGAAATTATTCTACAATGAAAATAATTTGTATTTTTTTTTCTAGTGACTTGTGGTTAAATTACCTCATGTTTTTAGCACGAAGGCAAGACTACAAAAGGAACACAAGGAGGTTTTTTGTGTTTGTTAATTATGTTAAAATAGCCACAGGTGTCTTCTGCCTGGGAAGGTCATAAAGAGCAGTCTGTGCCTGCCCACAACAGCAAATTTTCCTTCTGTTGTCAGCAGTCTCTAGACCAGCCAGACCATCCCATGTGTAGGAGAGATTTCAATACTTACATCTGTTATTATTTTGCCAAGCAAATCTGGGCAGGCTGCCTGCAGATAAGTTGTGCAGATGGGTGGTAGTCAGAGACAAAGCATTGGTTGCCAGTATTCATGGCTACTCCTAAACTACAGTTTAGGAAGTAATAGTAGTAAAAATACAGAAAAATCTAAACCTTGAGATAGGTGCTCTAGTAGAGTAGATTGTGTCATGACAGAAACATGGTGAGAAATAGATTCTGCACTGCATAATTACTACTGTTGTGTGCCTGTTGGATGGAGACACGGATCCCCAACAGTACTTAGGAGAGGTTTTGGCACTTAGGAGCATGGCAAGTGTGATCTCTAAATAGGCCCTTCAAGTGTGAAATCAACTCAACATCCCCTTGGCATCTTTGCCAGCACACATAACAGAACTGTCACCATAACTGTAAGGCTGAGCAGCTCAGCGCTTCATTCCTCAGCTTGATGAGACCCTCCTTCTACCTACTTGCTTCAGCCAAGTTTGGTGCATGCACCATGCCCCAGGCACTCCTAACAAAAACATGGTATCTGTGTCCCACTTTCCTACAGTTTCCAGGAAGAAGAAAGAGTGGGACTGCCCCGCAATGGAGGAGGAGCCAGGAGCTAAAGGTGACCCAGCACACCTCACGAACGCAGTACCCTCACGAACAGATGCTGTCCCACAGTACCTGATCACAGCAGGCAGAATCAGGTGCTAGTACTGGAGGACATCAACAGTACAGCAAGCAGCAAACCAGGGCCAGGATACATCCAGGGGGTCCAGTCAAGAGCAAGTAAAGATGAGGCCAAAGATTGGAGCTACAGCACAGGCTTGAGAGGTCCAACCAGAACACAGGACTGGAGCCAGGCTACCTACAGAATAGGTCCAAGGTCCCTCCAAGAAGCACAGCCATAGAGAGGGGACAGGTGCACTTACAACTCAGCTCAGAAAAGAGCTGAAGGCCCAGGCCTGCACTGAAATAGGGCTTCTGGGCCCATGGGCAGAGGGTGTGGGTGGAGGTCCCAGGTGAGGCTGGGCTGGGTTATTAAGGCTTATTAGTGTCTTCAGAGCTCTGGCAACAATACCAGTGACTAGAAAAATCATCCAAGATGATGAAAGACTTCAACAACTGGGGTACTACTTTAAGTATCATTACATATTTTTTCAGAGTGGTGGATCAACATGGGTTTTGTTATTCCTGTTTAAAGCCCTGCTCTTTGCAAAAATAGAAAGCAAGCCCCACTTAGAAAGATATTTGCTAGGGTTGGAGGGAGGTGAATTCTGCTTCCTAAACCCAGTTACTGTTTCAATCAGCTAGTGTAAAACTCAGGTCTTTTAATCTGAACCAAGCCATTGCCTGGACCTCACTTAGGCTGAACACAATCTATTCAGTCCTAATCTTGCACAGTCTGAATTCCTGCTCCAGTCAAGGACATCTTGTGTCAAGTGACCCTTCCATCCACACAAGTTCACATTCATCTGCGTAAACTCTTYAGTCCATGTAGACCAAGCTTCAAAGTTGGAAGTACCCCCACACCCCACTYCCAGTTTTGGGACCAGTGCCCTGGAATCGGGACACTGTGTAACAATCCATGGGGTGTTACACAGGAGCTTGTCTCGCCCCACTGTATAACTTACACCGAGAGAGGGGGGTGAAGAAGGGCAGGAACTTCCTTCATATTGTGGTTAACTCCACTGTGAGTACTCAGTATTTTTTAAAATTAAGGAAAATTTATTAAGGGAAATGTAAGAAAACATGGAAATCTATAATAGGCTTTGCAAATCTCCCAAAGATTTATTTTATGGTCACAAATTTTTAAAAAATAACTTTCTTATGTTATTAAATGGTGTTAATTTCAATTTACTTAATGTTTTCCATACAGCTAAATATGTTACAAAATCATGTAGAAACTTTTAATCTGTCCTCTTGACTGCCTTTGAGCTACATTTTTTTGCATTTGGACTTCAGCCCATGGTAAATTTGTCTACAACTAGTAACATGAGAGTAGCTAGGGTCTGAGTTAGTACCCTGACTTTATGACCCAAATTGCGTAAGCAATAGTGAAATGTTTATAGTTTTCTTGACTACATCTTTCCATTTCACACTTAATATACCCTTGCTATAAAGCGGACACATTGCACCTTCTAGAGCCATTGTTTCAGGCTATTTGCAGAAAAGAGCACTGCATCTGTTTATATGCTGTTGGCATTTGGATGTTTTGGCCATAGAATAGTATATCTCTTGCTGACTACATCTGTATTGCCTAAGAGAAAAAAGCCTACTAATGCAGATGAAGTCTCTGGGTATCCAAATGTAATAAATATCAACATTTTTTATTTAAATGAAAGATTAGATTCTGGCAAACAATTCCATGGGAACAGGAGGTTTCCAGGACAAAACTGCAATCATAAAACATACCAAAACTTGAATGTTGAGTAGCATTTTAGCAAATATTAAAAAGGCAATATAAGATTTTGTCTCTGAAATTCAAACTTCTGTGTCTGCCTAACATGTGCATGATTAACAGTTTGTTGTTAAGTAAGTGTTCAGATGAATAATTATTTTTGACAGCATTCAGGTAAATATGGATAGAGTCATTTTGACAGTAAATATGAAGTTGCCTGAAAATTCATAAGCAATGAAAACAATGTGGTTTGAAAGAACAGGAGCATAGCTACTTTACGATTGATAGATAGATATAGMTAGATAGGTTAGGGGCCAGCATGGGCCGCGGACCATAGGCCAGCAGCTGCCCAGAAGCCAGCAGATCCATGTCCGCCCCTCCTTGCCCCAGTGGGCACAGTCCCACCGCGCCCCAGTGAGCTGAGCGGGGCTGGGGCCCAGGGGGGCCATGTCAGGCGGTGTCCAGGTGAAGCGGGTGCTAGGGCAGTGGGTCAGGACAGGTCAGCCCATGGCCAGGGCAGGCCTGGGGTCAAGGGCCAGGKCTCTGAGGTGCTCCCGAGCGCAGGGGAAGGCCCCCGCCGAGGCCTCTCCTGGCTCCCTCTCGCCCGGCGCCCACCAGTCCCTGGGTAGSAGGATGTTTCTGGGCCCTGATCTCCTGGCTGCCTTGTTCCTTTCCGC
This sequence comes from Oceanodroma leucorhoa, assembly GCA_030449065.1. Lineage (NCBI taxonomy): Eukaryota > Metazoa > Chordata > Aves > Procellariiformes > Oceanodroma > Oceanodroma leucorhoa. Next base: position 27,546,175 of record JASVER010000001.1, on the reverse strand, counting down.
CAGCTGCCCTCAGAGAAGGAGCTTTAGAGCGTTTTCTTTACAGCTTCTGAACCACTGTCATTCATCCAAGACACATCTTGGTTCTCTTGTGAGGTACCTGGTCCTTCTTAGTTTCTGTCCTCAGGATTTTATGGTCCCCGCTGTTTCTATACATGTGTTATAAAAGAGAGAGAGAGAATGTATACAACTCATTTTATACTGGGAAAGGTCATTTGCAGGGTCAGTATAAAYACCTACATTTCTACGGTAAGTATATTTGTTCAGCAAATCATAAGCATTCACAATATCTATTAAATACAAAAATAAATACAAAAAGCCTGTGGAAACGTATCTTCAATCCATTTTACATAACATTTTTCAGACTTTCATGTTTCCTCAGCCATAAATGTGCTYAAGCTATTAAAAGCCTATTAAGACCATAATCAAATAAATACCATGAATCTGCTTACAGGTGACTCAGAATAAAAGTGGCAAAAAGACGTACAGTAATACAATTCTTCTAGCATAATACCTGTTTACAGTTCAAATCAATGTCTTCCACTGGCCAATCAATACCACCTTACTCTGTTTATCACTACTTGTAAACCTTTGCAATAATTCTAATTTTAAAGAGTCATTACTGAAATTGTATAGCCATTGATTGTTTAAAGGTTACATATAGCATGAACAAATTGAATTTTAGATTCAATTAAACCTGTTGAAAAATTGCAAATCACATTTTCTTAAGAAAGTTTCATATCAAGTCTTTCAGATGAAATCAACTAGCATAGATCCACTACAACCACAGTATGTTTGCCAATTTAGATCAGTGGAGGATTTAATTTGTAGGGAAAAGTACCTGAAAGCTACAGAGGGGTTGTACCCTGACCCAAGGTGGAAGCGATTGTCCCTTTTCATCTTCCCTTGACSTGAGCAGGGACCATAATAGGCAAACCTGGATGCCATTATACATTCTCTGTCTCTCATATCAGATATCTTATCCAGTAGAACCACACACTTGCTGTATCTCTCCTCCAGTCTGATCAGATGCAAGACAGCTTGCATCTGTAAGATCCAGAACCATATTAGAAGAATTTTAGGTGAATTTAAAAGTYCACGAAGGCTAGATTTTCAAGAGAACATCTTCTGTGCTTAGTGTCAGGTGTGATCATGCTGCAGCCACTCTCAGTGAAATGGTCATGGTCAGATATTTTTCAGAGACAACTGGCCACTTACATGGGTGTCTCAGAAAGGGAGAGACCTTTTAAGGTGTTGAGCTTTTTATTGAAAATCTGGCCTGTACATAAGCTGTAATCGATAGCACAGTTCAGGCTCACAATGTCACAGGAACTGAGAATTAGATGGGAAATTGTCACTGTGTCTTCTCTCAGGCCATCTAAAAGTAGTGGCTTAGCTTATCACTGTCTTTTTTTCTGGACCAAATAAATGAACATCATGTGTACTGAAGAGAAAACTAAACTCTTAAAATGTCAGCTGTTCAGTATCTGCACTGTTACTATAATTGCCTCTATAGTAACACTAGCTCTGCGAGTGCATTTTTTTCCAGGGCTTTGATGCAGACTTTTTCTGGCCAAATGATAGAAATACTGACAGAATTCTTATAGTTCATTTGCATCTCCTAGGATAAGTCCATCATAAGAATTTCAGACATGTCTTCCTTTTTCTCCTTTGTTCCCTTCTCTGTTGGGAGCTACAGATATCCTTTGCTGTTTATTTGTATTTATTCTCACTCACTCTTCTGCATTGCAGATAAATTTAAGTGGAAGTGTCACCTAGTTTGCTCACTGATGGTGCATGCAGCTAAAGATAGATTGCAATCAATAGAAAAACTTCTGTTAGCGTTCCCAAATTGAAGGAAACAGCCCTGYTTTTATGTACATACTTATAGGGAAATCTCTGGTAAATCCATTCACTTGAGTTTTGTTGATTTTAGATACTTTTGCAAGTCAGTCACATTTTCTACAAGGCTATCTTAACTTGTAAGCAATAGTCCTGTTCTGCAACTTGGACACCATGGGAGTCATGCCCAAAGTACAGACATTTCTTAAACCTCATGAGTTTTATTGATAAGCACTTTATCTGTTTGCAACTAAAATTAATAAAAGTGGAATGACAGATAATGCCTATCTGCTGTGCAACAACAGTTTTTGATCAGTACTATCAAGTGGTTTCTTAACAGCCAAATTAGAAATGGGCCAGTCTTATGTGCAAGTGAAAGTTGTGTTCTATTACCCTTTTTGTGACAATCTAGCTTACACCATCTGTAAACTAATAATGTTTTTTGAATTTCTTGAATCATTCTACAGGCAGTGATGGAGTTAGGAAAATCCAGTCAATCATTATTCTCAGTATTGCCTTCATGGTAAAAGCTGCTGCTGAGGTGTGAGAGAATAGCATGAGCCCCCTGTGAGAGTCCTTTAATGGCTGATACATATAGATAAGAAGGGCTCTATCATTCCACTTGTCTGCATCAAAGCAGCTAAATGGCTCTTACTACCGTAACTCGTGTTTGTAAAAATTGCACTGGAGACACTGCATAATCTTCTCTGCTCTATCAAGAAGTTATCTTCGCCACAGTTATTTCACATCACTTCACTTTACAGGGTCTTCGCTCCACCTATAGAAAGAGAATAACCTCTCATGCAAGCAAGGGGGAAAAGAGCTGTACAGAAGTTGTGAGGCCAAAGACRTTAGAAGGGTTACTTTTTAGAGCAGAATTTGTTTGAATTGAAACCTGCAGGCATTGACACTTCCTTCTTTAGAAAGCACCTCAATATTCAGAGATGTAACATCTCATACAAGGCTTTTAATGACAAAAACAATATGTCTTTATAATCACAACCCTGGTAGAAATGGGACAAATATAAACCCAAAAACTTATGATCTGAGCATCCCCAAATCTGTGCTTTCCAGCATCTGAATTTTCTATGTGGAGCCTCTGTGTAAAATGTACTAAAGTCTTGGTACAGGAATATCTCAAACTACTGCAGGTCTGAAATTCAAATAAAACTAAGCTAGTATGTGATCCATATATTCATTAGCCTATGCAAAGCTTCAGTTTTAGTTCAATATTTTTATTAACTTTTTATGAATTTATGTAAGGATTTATACAAGGGAACTCACCTGCAGTGAACTCAGATGTAATAGGAACAGCAGGTTTAGTTGAGGAAAAATATAAAAATTAAAATCACTCAAATGTCTTTAAGTGTCCATGCATCAGTTCCATTTATGATTAATAAAAAAGTATGCAATTTTACATGTTGAGAGTAAAACATAACATTTCCTAGAACAAATACAAGTGCCACCTTTCATTATATTCAGCAAGTTCAGAATGTATATTATTGACAACACATTCTACTATGACAATTCAACAAACCTTACTTAAGCTGAGTAATACTTTGTTACATGTCATTGTCTGCTTTGAGCTTCTGATACAAGCATGTCTCCATCTGCTTGCAGTTGTAGAACTGGGTATAATAACTTTATATATACTTAGTCACTGAAAAAGAAAAAAAGAAAAAGAGAAGTACACATTAATAGTAAAACTGGCAAATTAATTCATCCCTCTGAATACTTCTTTCCTAACAATTGATGGCAAGAATCTATGCTTATCTGTAATTCTGAAGGAGCACATCTTTCTTTACCTGTTCTGTATAATATTCTTCATAGATGCCAGAATATTACTAGCTTTGTATTTTACCCACCTCCATATATGCATTTAGGTATTTTATTGGCATATTATTCTTGCATAGCAAAATAATTTAATGTTAAATAAAACCTCATTTCAATCTGTAACCCTGCCATGGAAGAAAGATCTTCTAAGTTCATTCAACTCTGCACTTTGCCGATCAGATATATTTACAATTAAAAGTATCTAGTCCACTGTATTTTCATACTACTGAATCTCTGTATATAAGGCTTAGAACCTTATATTGTTTGCAATTTAAGCTAAGGATGAAAAGGAAATTACTTAGGTAGTACACAGCAGCTAGAGATCAATGAATAAAATGTAAGGTTATAAAGCTCTGCTGTCAAGTTCCACAGTGCAAATTTAGATGCCATCCCCAGTGAGAAATGTTTACGCAAATATACATTTCATCAAGTAAAATGTCTCAAATTGAATTTGAAGTTAGGGAGACATTTACTCTCTTATCTTTTTGTGTGTGTAGTGAAGAAAATGAAATGGAAGGAATTAGAATGATTTAGAAAGCATTGCTTTTCACAAGGGACTGAAATTTCCCATTAACTGCAAGCAGTGCACATAGTGAATGCACATGAAAAATGTGTAAAGACTCAGCACAAATAGTTTTTTCTTTTTTTTCTTTTTTTTACTTTTTTTTTAAATTCATCTAAACAGCACATCCTTTGCTAGGGGGAGGGGAAGAGCATTTGGGCCAAAATCAAGGAGGTGTGAGACCACAGTCACAGGGAGTTTGCTTTTATTAATTTTTTCCAAAAGAAGCTATTTACTTCCAAAGTATGTAAGTACATATTTAATTCCAGGTATCTAAATCACTTGAATGCATTCTCAGTAAAACTACTTCCCAGGGCAACAATTTATACACGAATCTTAGCTTTATTATGAAAGTACCTTCATATATATAAATGGAAACGGAGTCGAATACTTTTTGAAAAAATAGTTGCCTGACGTTAATTACTAGTTGACCGCCAGGAGACACTGTTGCTCCACAGAGATGAAAGAAGAGGTTGTGGCAATAAATTACTGGAGGTAATCCATTTATCAGTCACTGTTCTCTTCCAGGTCATTCTCCACTATTCATAAAACTGATATTGACGTAGCTGAAGCTTGGATTTTTTTCTGCGTGTGGAGCAAATGCATGATCTAATATTTTTCACTGTCAGAACTTGAAAAAAAAAAGGGAAAATTTGGAATCTTGTATACTTGGTGAAAGGGTAAAAGGGAAATATTATTGTTTTGTAATAGGTAAGGAAATAAAATCAAAATTTTAGAACAAAAATTTGAAATTTCAAAATACGTTAACATTTGCATTTCTTGTCTCAACCTTAAATCATATTCAATTTGGAAAATGGTTTTGAATTTATATTTTAATTAGCACAGTATTAGATTTTTCCCAGAAAACATTGTAATGACTATTTTTCATAAGTGATAATTTGTTTTTTTAATTGGTAATGCCATATTTTCACTGCTGTTTAAGTATTAAACAAAGCACAAATATATATTAAAGCGTTAAATGTTTTTTAAAAACTTTCTTATTACATTAACATGTAACATGCATAATATAGAACATAACAAAACATAAAAATATAATATAATAAAATATAAAAKAAATATATAATATAATGTACAACTAGAGTATAGAATATGTTGTATATTACATGTTATCTATATATTGTATATCATAATATAATATATATTACATTTTAATAAAATACAATGACATTACATATATAATATATAGCAACATATATAATATATACATGCATGCATATATACATATCTACACATACATATATTTATATATAATACATATATGTAGATGCATTTTACCATGATAATGGTAAAATAATAATGTAACATGATGTAGTCAATCATAATGTATAACTCCATATAAAAAAAATTTAAGACCTTAAGTCTAAAATGAAATATATTACCTGTAAACAAAGTAACCCATTTCAATATAAAGGGAATAGGATTTTTCAGCCATATCAAAAGCAGTCATTTCAATACCTTTATTTTTAAAATTCAGATCTAATTAATTTTACATAAACTATAACATTCATGTAAGTTTTATGTAATATTTTCATAAGTATATGGAATATTGCAGATATATGCACACATTCATGTCTAAAAGTTATATTTTAATCTAACTGGCATTTTAYTTTCTGTAAAAAGAATCTATTTTTCATTTGGCCACTGTACATTACGCTAAGATTGTAAAATGTCCATAATATCTACATAAATTCTGCTTATATACAGATGAAGACTTAGTTGTAATGCTGCAGAGCTGTGAAAGGTCCTAGACGCACATGCACAAAAGGATTTTTGAGTTTAAATTGTCCCAGTACAAGTCTCAAAACTCCCACCGAGCTCTCACCTAGTACCTACAATCTCAACTGAGAAACTTTCTCAGGCAACTATGGTTTCTGCTTCTCTTCATGTCCAGAACTGCCTCAGTTTGATCAGCCTTGGTCAACTTAGTATTGTTTTCATGTCTTACCCTAGTTCAAGGCACATACCTTCAGGATAAAACTGCAGAGAAGATTACAGCTCGAAGATGATGAAGTTTGTCTCCTTTGTGCAATAATCTCCTCATTCAAGAATCCACCCCACATTGAGGAGTTCAGAGTTCAACACTTTCTTTTTCATTAGGAAGGTTATGTATATGTGTAAATGTACACAAAATATTTGCATGTATGTTATATGTACGCATGCATAATTTATTTAAAACATTAAAATATTTGTTAGAGTTTCTTTGCAGTAAAAAAGGGGAATTCTGAGATATGTTTTTCACAGCTGTGAAAAACAGCTGCATGCAGGAAGCTATAAGCCATCCTGTTGAATTCAAGACCTTTCTGAGAAAAAKAAAAAGCCTTTAGCAGGACATAACAAAGAGAATGATCTTCTCACTTCATCAGCTAACCAAAGACAATAATTGGTCCTTTGTAAGTTTGGAGCACAGCTGTATTTTATAATTCAAAGTTTTATAATAATATACGTATGTATACACAAGTAATTTTTTTTGTGGAAATAAATGCTATATTCAAGCCTTTTCCTGATTTAATTTATTGTGTGTTCAGGGTTACTTTTGGTTATATTCTAATCGTTGCTGTTTTAAGATGGATTACATAGTTGTATCATCAGATGATATGCATTTAATTATCTGTGATACAGAGAGTGGTTTTAATTTCAAAACTGAGAACAGTAAAAGTATTTAATAGTTTTGAGATCTATAAAACAGATCAGCTCTTATTTTAAATTAAAATTCTACTTGAAATTGTAAGACTTTTACTCTTCATTAAATGTAGGAGAATCCAGCAGCCATAAAAAAGTGAGTTTGAACATATCTACTTTATCACTGAGAAGGAAATCTCTAGGTCATACTAAAGGTTGATGTAAATCGGTGTAGTTTGACAGAATTCCATAGAGTTATGCTTCTTTGTAATAGATAAATATATATTCCTTTTGATCTTGGGAAGTAGACTCTGTTTATTGAAAAGTTATTGTCTTTGATATTGTTTAAGGCAGATTTAAAATAAATGAACTATTACTGGTATTTTCAACAATACAAATGAAATGTATAAGATTCTTATTGTGGCTTTGCAATCTTACTGTAATACCATTCAAAATAAGGCTGTTTTCTAGAATACTGTAGCAAAAAATCCCAAGAGGTAGAATTGGTCACCTAGAAAATGACCTCACACAAAAAAGACCTAAAGCTATCTATTTTATCCAACAAATGTTTAAGGATAGCTTTGCTATCACCTATGAGAACCTACAAGTTTAAGATAAGAAAAGATTTGAAACTTTAGCAGGGAAAAGCACAACAAAATGCTGGAAATAAATCTAGACAAGTTCAAATGAGAAATAAGTGTGAATGACTAGCAGCTGGAGTGATTTACCATGACTGTGAGGGATATTCCATCATTTGAAGTGTTTGAACCAAGATTAAGGGTCTGCCTGAATGGCACCTACTCTTGCTCAGGCAGGAATTACAGGTCTGATGTAGGAAGTCGTTAATGAAATTCTGTGGCCCATTGGATGGGGTGACCACAACAGTCCTCTCCGGTTTCAAAATTCTGTGAAAAGAATGGGAATAATACAAGTATAGAACCAAACAGAGACAAAAAGATTTATCAACTTTTTGCTTTTTTATTATTTTCAACCATGAACTTGAATTTATTGTGTCTGGAATGGATCTGTTTCCTAACAATCTAAGGCTGCCTTTTCTAATTATTTTTTATGTAAGTCATGTAGGGAAGAAAGCCAAATTCTCTGTGGTTCAGCCCACCTCACTTTTTTTAGAAGTGAGTTTTCTGAGAAAATGCTGTTCTGAAGTGATAGTGTCTCATTCAGAGTCTTGGTCTTAAATAAAATTGATCCAGATAATAAATAAGATAAATAGTGCTAATAAAGGCCCRGATGGCATGACATCTTAAGGTTTGGAAGCTGAAGTGCTGATGCCTATTGATCTTTGCTAGTGATTACAGACTATTTTCTTAGGTACATTATCATAGGCAAATTAAGCAATTTTAGAGGACAGAATAACCTTCTGCAGTCTTTGGCTAGGGCACAGAAATTGAACAAACAATTATCATTAAGGCTGGAGCACATCCTTCAAACATTGTACTCACCTTCATGATGCCTGAATGTAGCCCTTGTTGTGCAGTAACAAAAATTTTGAAGCCAGGAAAAGCAAAAGTTTTGGTAGGTGCTATAGTCATTTCTCAGACTGCTGTTAAAACAATGCCAGACCACCCATTTTCTGCTTTGGCTGCTCTATTTTCTGGCATCTGCATTGACTTTGCTTGGATATGCAGGAGGACCTGACTGACTTTTCTCCATCTGTAATAGTTTGGATCCAAAAGGTTTGAGCTCCTGAATGACTGCAGAGAGTCCCTGCAGTTTCTCACATTTGACCCAGCCCTTTTAAGTTTATCTCCTACATTCCTTAGTTCCTGGAACTAGCTGATGTTCAAAACACTGTATGACATTATTACTTGTTCTGCCTTTTGACAAAGATTTTAAGTACATAAATTTGCTTTATATGCTACTGACATGTCTCAATCAAAAGCATATCTTGGCTTTTACTTGTCATCCATATGGTAAAGAAATTAGCTGTCTGCAGAGGCTTTCTCCCTTCCTTTTTTTTTCTTTTTTTTACTATTGTATATATTGATATATCTGGTATAGAGCCAATAAAATTATTTTGCTGAGGGAAGAATTTCTATAAAAGAAAAATACAATTTTCCTAAATGAATCTGTATAACTCTGTTTACCGCTTCCCAAAGAACAGTTATGGGCAATGGGAGAAGTAAAATAATAGGGTATATAAGTAATGCAACAAGTCATATGAAAAAATGAAGAGCTTGGAGAATGTCTTACCCAAAGACAGCCAAAGGTCTGAGACTGCTTGTGTCATAAAAATAAAGAGAGGCTATTAAGTAAAATAGTCTAGAGAAACTAGACTAGGAATATCTGTTAACTGATAAATGAACTGCTATATCTCTAATTTAATTGCAAAGTTGACAAGACTTGTAACATCATTTGGTATTAATAGAGACCTCAAGAATATTCCGTGTTCAAAAGAATTTCTGGATTCTGTCCTTTTGGAATAAAATGAAGCCTCAGTTATTTAAGAATAGGTTTAGAAGTACATGGAAACAGATTAACAAACAGCTATTCATTTTAGCCCTATTGCCTCTTCTTTTATTGCTACTGTTCGGTAGTGGCTTATCGGCCTCTGCCAGAAACATGATGTTGGCATAAACTACTCTGAGGCTTCTTACCTTGGGATGGCAACATCTATGACCTTAATAGAGGCATTTTTTACATACTGTAAGTTTTTCATTAAAAAAAATCTGTGGAAAATAGGAATATTTTRTAAAAAATATCAGTTTAATTTAAAAGTTCACTGGTTACTGGGAAATCAGTTTTGACAGAATACTTTATACACAGGCTTTCTTGCACGCATGCGTACATGCTGTTTGTGGCACAAAATGCTGAGTTCATACCTCAGCTGTTTCAGGTTKCTATGTCCATCAGACACCTAATTGTACAATTATGTGGAGCAATAAGATAGCTGTACTGTGTTCTTAGTTTCACTGCATGGCTGTTGTCCCTGCAAAGGTTTTCTTGAGATCTGTAATTYTCATTACTACTTCTTCACTGTCAGGGCACACATTTTTAACTAAGTTTGTAGAACATCAGTATTTACCATGCTAATAAGACTTACTAGCAAGGACTAAGCACTACTCACACAAAAAAGCACTAGATTAGACTGAAATATTATTTTGCTTGTGTTAATGTTTCKTGCTTGCTTCACTGGAACAGTTCTGAGAAGTATATTTTAAAAATACAATTAATTATAAGTTCTCTATAAAAAATAAAACACTACATTTATTTAAACTTCTCAAAACAATGAATAATATTTTTAAATATCAACACTGCATTGACTTATTGTGTCTCAGCCATGTGTTTTAAGCGACTTTGGTGGTATCTGCAAGGCTAATTAGGGATAGTCATTTTCTCTGTTTATCCCAAAGAATATATCTAGTTTCTATAATTTGAATACAAAGGTGATAAAATAATTTCAATGTAAAATTACCCTTTTTTTTAGGGAAGGCTAATTAGTCAAGTACATAGTTGCAATTTTTCCATTTCTTTCTCTGTATTTTTCCAGGATCATTGACTATCCAAAACAAAATAAATATATCATATTCCCACTAGCTTAGAAGAAGATGCCAGATTCTAGAAATTGTACTTTTTTATTTCCTACTTACCAAGTTATTTCTTTCAGATCCCCTCAGAACTTACAATTTCTTTTCCTTCCAACACCACACTGTTATCTCCACTTTACAGATGTGCTTTTCATGCAAAAGAGCGGCTAGTTTCAAAGTCACAGAGAAATCTGTTCTGTAGCCCGAACCTCTCTCAACTCAATCCACAGCTTGTACCTTCAGCATTGGTCTTCACGCAGGTTAAGCTTGAATTAAGATCTGGTACTTCTGGAAATCCTGTCAATTCCTACATTCTTCTTTAAGTACCAGAAATCCAAAGTCAGCCCGTGACAGAGGAAGTCTATGGCACAATAAGGAAACCTGGACTCCTGATTTCTAGGTCAGTACTCAATACACTGTTTCTCAAATGATGTAGCTCTAAGACCAGGAACCATGTATTTCATCACTGAGTATTTAATCTATATAACATATATTTACCGAAGTAGCTTCAGCAAACTTGGATGTTATCAGACCAAGTCAGAAGAATCCTTGGAAGACACACAGAAAAATGTTTGGGTAGGTATCCTCATTCCACCCCTTTGGCAAATGATAAAGCCAGTACTTTCTACCCTCAATGTTGCTATCACATCGAGATCTTAATACAGGAAGCTAAAACCTTATTTAAAGAGTTATAATTTAAAAAATATTGTATTACTACAGCAGATATAAAAATATTCTATTATTTTCACATGAATAATAAAAGCTGAGAGCATTTACCTGTGTGACTGTCCTACAAGATATGAAGGCAAAAAGCTTTCTTCGCGTATCTCTCTATAATTCCACATGCCTCAAAATGTTTGCATGCAAACACGCAAAAGAAGCCTTATGGAAAGAGTAACTGCTACAATCTGTTGGCTGTCTTCCCATGCAGTAGGGTGAATTTTATCATCTATCAATATATGTTACATATGATTTTTGGTGATGATCAAATTTGCCTGCTATCACCAGTAAGTTTTAGGAAGCTGTCATTTTGTGAAAAATTTGTTCATCATTCCTCAAAAAGCCAAATTATTCCCACTGTAAATACAGGTAATTTCCAATAGCTTCCCTCCCCCTGCCATCCGCTCAGCCTGACTTGTCTGCAGGACAGTATGCCTCACACACAAAAAAGTGCTCATTAAAARCATTCCAGTGATCTAACTAATATACTACAACATCTATATGCTTGTGTGCAACTCTTTTGCTATGAGGACAGACCTTCAATATTTACTAGTTAATTTTTATTACTAAACAGCTGATGGCAGAAGCAGTAGATTGTGTTGTTCTGAACAAAGTGCATTGACAAGCTTCTGTGTATTAATTCCCTCTTTGCCTTTGTTTGGGTTTCCCAATATCGTTGGAAGCCATTGTCAGAGATTTCTGTGCACTTTTCYCTGCTCCCTTCATATCTGCAGCAAAAGCATGTCACAATGCTTTGTTAAATTTGCCATYTGTAATTTCAGAACCTCAGGTATATCTGAGCCAGCTATCTGCAATTCACAATAATTGTTTAATATGTCATAATTTTCAGTATTCAAGCATTCTTTTTCATTTGGAAATGCAGAGGGGCAGATTCATAATGGCACTGAGATTTCCTGCTAAATTTCCCATCTGGTGATCCTCTCTCATTGGCACTAAAAAATTCCGGATTCCCATCCATTTGCAGCTGCAGCTCCTGCCCTGTGAGATCAGAGTTGCACCTGGCTAAGCAACCTTTTAGAAAATGCTACAAATAGTGCAATATGTCATTTTAAATGGTGATGACTCCTTTTGGATTAGGAGGTAACAGCAGGCAGCCGGTAACTTGCTGGCACACCCTACACAAGATACTTCCCAAATCAGAGTATTTCCATCCTATTTAAGTAGATTTATTGATTTGCTAAAGGCCACAAAACAGATCCATTTTGAAGGGGAAGAAGGATCTTTAGTGGCATTAACAGGCCAATAACGCAACTTAAAGCAGCTGTTCTTAAGCTGCATTAAAGCCAGGACAAGTCCTCCTAATTAGGCAGATCCTTCTCTGCCTAATGCCTGTGCCGTGCAGATATGCACTGCAGGAATGAAAAGAGTTGGTGCTCTTCATGCTCGGTGTTTTGAGGGATGGATGTGAATCAATGGCTCAACAATTGCTGGAAGCATTTGAATACATCTTGCTTATTGGTTTACGATGAAGGCATTTTCCTGGCCCTGCTTTTTGTGATTGTTACTTATAAAAAGCAGCCATGGAGGCCGCTGGACAGAACAGCAGGCACAGCCCCAGGAGACCAAGATCCTATTTCTTGTTCTGCCAGCGGCTTGCCGGGAAACCCTGGAGAAGTCAATCCCTTCCCCTAGCAGAATTCCCCCTTCTCTAAAGCCTGATTCTTCTAAAAATACACCACTGAAAATCTTTCATCTTTCACCACTGAAAAGTCCTTCATTCAAACCACATTTTATCTAAATCTATTAATCTCAGAATCAACACACTGAACAGTGCTGAAAATGACAAAACAGAATTAAATCACAGCTGAAGATAAAACTGACAAAAGGAAGCTGTAACTATTTATTGTTACTGAGGGTTGTTGCTTATCACCTTGGGACCATTTCCACTTTTCGTGCCAGACAGAGAGATATTTATTTTGTTGTGAATATTTGGTTTAACATTTTACTTCCGAAGTCTCAGAAGAAAAACTTGCTGGAGACCATTTCATCTCTGGAAAAGACTCATGAAGACTTTTTAGCTGTTTCAAGACAATATGCCTGGCAATTATAACTAAACGCAGCATGTCCAGATTTCCCAGGTCACAGTTACAGGTAAAAACTGTTGAAACCTGCTACCACACTGCAACACACCAATGATTAAATCAGGAAGGGAATGGGCCTGCTAAAGAATCTGTACCATTTCAAGTGGTAGCACCTGAATGTAACTTAGACGATGACAGGTTGTTGGTTAGACAACCCTACCCTCTGCCAAAAAAACTGCCAAAGGCAAATATGGACTTGTARTCATCTGATTTGGGTTTTCGTGTTTTCTTGTTTTGTTTTTCTTTTCCTTGAAGGCCTGCTACAAATAGCAGGAGCTGTCATTCTGTTTGATTTTCATCTTCCCTGGAAATCTTTTGTGCTTCCGCAATGTAAAATTGACCCAATGCATGAAACTTTCTGTATCTTCTTAGAATCATAKAATCATAGAATCATTAAGTTTGGAAAAGGCCTCTAAGCTCATCAAGTCCAACCGTCGACCCAACACCACCATGCCCACTAAACCATGTCCCGAAGCGCCACATCTACACGTTTTTTGAACGCCTCCAGTGACGGTGACTCCACCACCTCCCTGGGCAGCCCATTCCAATGCTTGACCACTCTTTTGATGAAGAAATTTTTCCTAATGTCCAGCCTAAACCTCCCCTGGCACAACCTGAGGCCATTTCCTCTCATCCTATCGCTAGTTACCTGGGAGAAGGGACCAACACCCACCTCGCTACAACCTCCTGTTGGGTAGTTGTAGAGAGCGATAAGGTCTCTYCTCAGCCTCCTTTTCTCCAGGCTTTCTTACAAGACATGGAAGAAGCATTAAAATTTGGATTAGTTTAGTTCTACACTGCAATTGTTACAGTTATTAAGACAATTGATGTCTTCAGTTTTATAAGGATTTCCAGTCCCTCACCTTCACTGTTTATGTATAAAAAAGCATGGGAGTGGTCAGCTTTCATGTACACGCAGTCAGGAGCTGCTAAAATTCCACAGCCAGCTCTGAAGACAAATGGATTATCAACCTTGGCCTTTAACTAAATCCATTTTCCTGAAAGAAAAAGTTATTGCAACTGCCAGGGCCCTGGCACCCCCCGCTGCCCGCAGCCTCTGCCCCATGCTCCCCCCAGCCCAGCCCAGCCTGGCCACGCTCCGTGGTGGGATCCAGGCTGTGGCTGCCGGGCAGGAGCTCACCCACCGCACTTCCCAGCATCCCTAAGGCTGATGCATTTCCGACAGTGAAGGCAAAACAAATCCCACTGAGTTAATATCTGGTTTAGGGCTTGGGACACGTGGGGTGTGTGCGTTTCCAGTGCCTGCTGGCTGGCCCTGTGCAGGCTCCCTGAGTGAGGTGCTGCAGTAACGCCACGTACCCTTCGCTCTGGCCAGACAGAAAATATGCACGATGCTTTGTGTCCCTGAAGTAGCAAAGAAGGCAAGAGGATTAGCAAATCTGGATCTCACTGTAATGAATTGGAGTTTGCATAAGAAAAATATTTACTAAAGCTATCTATAGATGCGACAAGGGAAAACAAACAGATCCCATTTGGAGTTCAGAACATCCATTAGAATCCACTGTGCAAAACAAAAGATGCTCATAAATTAATATTTTGTCACATACTGGTACTATTTTACACAAAATTACACTGGAGGAAGAACAGGGACCACAATACCCTGTGTTTTAAGGTCAGCCCAGAATTAAGCAGTTACRGAGTATATGTGAGACTTTGAAACAGCCGCAGCTCAAACTTTTCCGTGGCCTACACGCCACATTTAAATTCATAATTTCTGTTTCAGATGCATTCACATTTATATAATAATAGATTTGCATTCCTGAGATTTAAATATGAAGTTATGTGATAAAGATTTAGATCCTCTAAAACTGGGTGTATCCAATCAATCTGAGCCATCCCACATACATTTGAAATTTCAGAGGGGCAGAGATAAGTGTTCTTTGAAAACAGGTTCCACCACGGCATCTAAGGGCATAATCAGTGTTAACTTGTGAAAGTGCTGCTTAATGAGATTAATTTATGTGGTCAYAATATAAACATTCAATAGAGTAGGTATTATATGCACTTGTCCTTTTCTTACTCTTTCTTGGATGTTCATRTATATCCAGTGATGTAGGAAATTTCTAGGATAGACTGACCCTTTAGCCAAACAGGTAGTACTGGTTGTGTTTTATTACAACTTTTAACATGCACAMAGAAGCTTTACTGGGGTATTTAATGCAGTCTTTGTAGCAGCTTCTCTTAGAAGAGTTGGTTCACTGCTAAAAACATTTGAACAGCTGAAAAAATGAATGTATATGCCATAGACAAAGGTTACATATTTTTTCCTATCAGTTTGTACTCTGGCAAGAACTGAAATTTCATTTCAGGTATGAAGGTTTTTCACAGATTTTGAACAAACTGCTAATAGTATGAACAACCCAAAGACCTGGTTTGTAAAAAAACTCTTTTTTTTCCCCTCCTAGAGAAGAAAAAACCTGCTTTACACTCAGACTATTTGGAAAGACTGCGAGAGACTTGTTAACACATGCTGGGATTTGTGCACTTGAGTTCTGAAAGGAGAGAAAAATCAATTAGCAAGAGAATGTGTATCTTTTTTGTCACTTTCACATATAAAAGTTTAAAGAGAACATAAACTCTAACATTGAAGTATACTGTGAAGGCAGAAATTGTAGATTCTGTAAGATATGGCTGGAAGGACAGAAAACTCTACTGAGAGATTTGCTGGCTGTCTGCCATACTCTGAATAGCTGGCCGTCCATGCCACATGTGGCATCTTTCAGATAGCATATTCTTTCGAGCAAGTCCATAAAGGTGGCAGATATCAAGAGAGAGTGTAAAACAGTGCTTGTGTCAATGCTTGAGAGCATTTATATTAACGGTTAAAAAAAGAGAATGCTCTTAGGCATTGCTTCTGTAGGTAGCAACACAAAATGGTCACATTCACTCCATTCCCCCGTAACCAGCTGTGATTTGTATTTTGAATACAGGAAATCCACATATTCATGTCCCTTGGTGTTTGAAACAATTTTAGTTTCCTACCATGCAAACTGAGTTATGGAGTTGCAAGAGTCCCTTCCCATGAAAAGGTTTCTAATTCTAATTGTCTATGTCTGTGTGTGGTTGTGGTTATGTTTTCAACCCTTTTCACTGTAGACCTACAAGCTATAAAATTAATTTATGGTCTCGGAAGGAAGGGGAGCAGCAATAGTTCAAAAGAATTAGATGCTGTCTGAGACATAACAACATGCTTACAATTCCTCTCTCTATCTTACTCCCTCCTCAAGGATTGTCACCATTGCACTATAGTTAAATAGCAACTTATGACGAATATGGTCAACCTAAAAGATGAATGAGAATTTAAATTTTCTCTTTATAAGCTAAATGTCTTTTTACTTAACATAATAGGAGACTGTATGTCCATTACAGTCCCTTTAACTTATCAAAATTCAAGTGAGAAACCTGACCATGGATTTGTGCAGGAGAAATCATTGTACTGTCGGCCATCATTGTATTTTTACTATGTCTATCATATTAGACAATAGTGGAAATTTATGGATATTTATATAAATTGAATAAAGCAGAAGCAAGGATTTTGAAAAAAAGCAAAGCAAATAAAATAATAAACATTTACAGGAGTAAAGCCAGAGTCCCTACTAAAACATAAAACCAAAAATAATCAGAGGAAGAGGCAGCTCTCTTCTTAAACCTTTTAAGTGAATCTGAAACCAGCAATGTACACAGTATTTAGCCTGTGTAACTAGCTGGTGTTATCATTGCCCCAGTCATCCTTCCCTGTCTTTTTCATATCCATYGCAATGCTATACATCACTCCTACACCCAGGCATCTGCAGAGGCCTTTGCAGGAGTGGGGGGTTAGATTCTTGAATCTTCCAGGGCTGAAGCCCTTCTGTGCATGGTGTGTAATGCAGCTCACTCCTGACTGAGGCCACTCGACCCACCATCACATACGTATCTAGCTTGAATGAAAATGCTTAACACATTAGAGCAGATAAGAAGCCACGCTGTTGTTAAAGAGCAGATGTAAATCTTTTTTCGGCTAACACTGCTAAGTCAAGACAGCAGCTATATATTTAAAAGTCGCCATAGCTTCTGAATTGTCTTCAGAATTAATACCAGAAAAGCAAAATCCACTGCAGAGGCAACTGTAGGCAGTCCATATCTAGAAAAGAAATTTACAAATATCCAGAGCAGACAGGGCTGAAAGTCCACCATGGGCATCTGTGGTTCCTGGAGTGCCTGGGGACTTTGAAACCTACCCAAACTGCAAACCTCTTACAATATGGTCTCCTCTAAATTATACTTTATTTTYATTCCAAAGACTCTCCGTGCTTCTCTCTCACATCTTTAATGAAATGCTGAACTTTGTGTTTATGTCCACAAAATAAGTTCAGACTGTTTTCCTTCTCATATCTTACTGACTAGGTAGTTTGGGTATTCTTTTGCTTTTCTAAATGTAAATAATTATTTCTATTTTTCCTTCCTGAATTCTTTCTTATTTGTTTTTATGCTACCAATGCACCTGTAACTTCCCAGGGATCAAGAGGATTTGATAAACAGGGTCAGCCGCCTTCAGGCTTGCTGGTTATTTTGTCAGAGAATACAGTATCAGCTTCTCGGCACCACATGTTCCATCTATTTATTTCCATTGTCAGTGCTTGAGCTTTGTCTGCAGGATAGTTTGGGTGACCTATATGAAAACAAACTATAACAACATAAAAGATGAATAACAAAAATAAACTGGTGGATTAAGAAAGACAAGGATCAGTCCCCCACAGTACAGAAGTACATGTTAATTTAGCCCATCATTAGAATAAACTTGGCTAGCCATCCATGGCCAATGTAATATTAATTAATAAATAAATGAAATGTTAGTGTCTGCAAAAGAGGGAGGGAGGACTTAGTCTTAGGAAGACTCTCTGACTTTGTGGGTTGGCCCAGACTAGACCCTACACCTACAGAAGTGTGATTAATCTAGGGACAAGCTAAAGAGTGTAATAACGGTGAGTTTCAGCCCTGCTAGTATATATCCCCTGTGCTGGGATGAGAATGTGTGCCATTAGTCCAAGAACTGGCTGTGGAAGTCACTGACCACCAGCACAGCTACCCAGATTTCCTCAGCAGCACAAGTTCAGCTCTTTGGTTCTACTCTGTCCCTAAATATGCCAAGCCTTAGCTACAATGTCCTTTATAGCTAAAAGTCAGTGATATTTTGGCTATACAGTTTGTCATAAAAATATTTGGAGATTCAACCATGTCATATTCCTTAAAACCATTAGAAGACAATTCTGGGAATCCCAGAGATGGGAGCAGCAAAAATGTAATTGATACTTATGGAATGTGTGCAACAGTCTGCACATCTTAAAGCTAACTCTGTTGTTCACTTCACTTCAGTATTTGATTTGTGTGTATTCCTTAGCTCTTGAGATGGACCGATCAAGTAATATTATTTAATAACAAATTGTGTACTACTAATACAAAAAATCATGTTGATAATACCCTGAGGCAACACTTTTCATTCTGTTCTCGGTATAAATTAGAGTCAAACGTATAGATGTACATGGGAGTTAGTTGAAATAAAAATGAAATGAGTAATGACCTGGGAAATTAGTGAAAGTCATTGAGGAGATGAAATACACTACTGAAAATAAGCAGATTATTACCCTTATTGTTTATTTAAACAGTACATTAATTACTGAGTAATTAATTCAAATTATTTCCCCTTACTATTAGGGGAGAGCCATATTCAGGAAGAGCTTCGTTTAACAATATTCTGTTTGAAAATCTTATTAATTTACTACTGGGCTAAATTGTATCCTCTGGCTGAGATATCATATGTTCTATCAAGAGGGAGGCCATSCAATACGGTCCAGTTCTGTCCTGTTTCCAGAGTTTGGTTGTATATAAATAAAGAAATGCTCCTGAGCCTTTCTGTAATAACAGCGCAATGTCTTTCCTGAATCTGTTGTTTCTGTGTAATTTTTTTTACTCATTGCACAGAAAATCTACACAAAAGAAGGAAAAAAACACAATCTACACTATCTACACAAAAAAAAAAGAAAAAAATAAATTCATATTGACAGATGAGCATTATGTAAACAGTTATTGTAAATAGATTGGGAAATACTTCCAGGAGTATCAGCTCTTGGAAAAACTGTTGCTCACTTATAGATGTAGCAAGGAATTGCAATAGTGAAAATAAAAATGAGATTAATTAATAAGCATAAACCGATTTCTTCTTTTTCTTTACTTAAAATATTTTGTTGTACTTACAATTTGAAGTATCTGGCTGTATTTATAATGTGTTCCATTTTGCTATGAAGTTCTTCCAAATGCCAACTAAGTGCATGTTTTTACACTCTGCTAAAAAGAGCAACTTTATTTGATTCTTTAAATATTTTTCCTGGGAAGTAATGTGTCTTGGGTGTTCCTCACTTAAGAAGCTGTCCACATAACTCACAGCTGTGGCTTCACAGATTAGATTCATTAATTGAGTGATTGCTCTTTAAAAAGCACAAGTCTTATCCTATGAAACTGTCCTAAAGTTAGCTACAACAGCCTATATTTCAACACATAAAAGAAGTAACAAGGTTTTCAGAACTGTTGCATACTTGTAGCTTCCATTTATTTCTAAAGCAGCTGCAGGTACCCTGAATTGAATGTAATCATATATATGGTTAAATATGATTAGCAATATAAGCAGAAAAATCAAAAAGTCTGAAAACTAGTGTGGTGGGTTGATCCTGGCTAAATGCCAGGTGCCCACCAAGCCACTCTATCACTCCCCTTCCTCAACTGGACAGGGGAGAGACAAATATGATGAAGGGCTCGTGGGTTGAGATRAAGACAGGGAGAGATCACTCACCAATTACCATCACAGGCAAAACAGACTTGACTCAGGGAAATTAATTTAATTTATTGCCAATCAAATCAGAGTAGGGTAATAAGAAGTAAAACCAAATTTTAAGACACCTTCCCCCCACCCCTCCCTTCTTCCCAGGCTCAACTTCGCGCCCGATTTCTCTATGTCCTCCCCCTGAGGGGCACAGAGGGATAAGGAATGGGAGTTGCCATCTGTTCATCACATCTTGTTTCTGCCGCTCCTTCCTCTTCACGCTCTTCCCCTGCTCCAGCGTGGGGTCCCACCCATGGGAGACAGTCCTCCATGAACTTCTCCAACGTGGGTCCTTTCCACAGGCTGCAGTCCTTCAGGAAAGGACTGCTCCAGCGTGGGTCCCCCACAAGACCCCCAGCAAACCTGCTCCAGTGTGGGGTCCTCTCTCCACAGATTCACAGGTCCTGCCAGGAGCCTGCTCCAGCACGGGGTCTCCACAGGGTCACAGCCTCCCCAGGACACGGTTGGCCCTTTTGGCTGCCAGGGCACACTGTTGACTCACATTCAACTTGCCTGAAGAAAGTAAGTTAGAATTATATATAGATATATAGAAAAATAGGATTTTATGTGTAGAAATTTAAAAATATGTAGAGAATTGTGCATAAGAAGCCTGCAGAACTGTAAAGCTGAAATGAATTTCAATTTACACAGCAAAAGGCTTTAATCTTTGCTTTACTGATTGCTGAGAATCTATTGACTGACTCTTTTATACAGAAATATTGTGATATACAATTGTGATCTTAAATGACTACTTTAGCTTGCAATTTGAAGCAGTTATCTTCAAGAACARTTCTCCACCAGATGTCATTTTCATACAATCTGCAGAGTATATCAGAGCAAAAAATATATTTTTTTAGATTTAGCAAAGCGCTGTGTGTGTTAAAGTAAAAACCACAAAACTGGAGCAGTCAGTTAAACTAAGGTAATATATACACACACTTGTATGTATATATTAATTTAATAAGAAGATTGACTAAGCTTTGTGAGTGGTTGCTTATGTCTTTGTTTTCCCTAGAGGACGGGGAACACATTTAAAATTCACATTTTTTTTTCACAATGCTGACACTGGGTTATTCAAGCTCCATTTGTGAGATCTCTAGTTTTCTCCTCAACTATTAATTCAGGGTTATCTCACAAGTTTAAATTTCTCTTGGATCTTCACACTTACATACATCACAATAAAGTACAACTCAATTTCTAAGCCGTCATTTAAAAGAAAATCCAATAGAAAATTGATGTAGTGATATAACACAAATGTAACAAAACTCATTCAGAACTCTTACTTTTCTGTTGAGCTAGACACATGAACTCTGATTTCTTATCCCTTTTTTTCCAAGCTGATAKATGAAAGATAGATGAAAATTTTTTGTTGCTTATATATCAAAGATTAACAGCCCACAAAATACCATTAGCAGTTCCTGCAGTATGACAACAAGAGCACTTCAAACTATGGCACATCCAACACGGACAATTCAATGGGATTTATTCTTCCTACACACATGCATTAAAGGCACTGACACTCTGAGTATGGATAGACACAGAAGATAATGATGGAAAATCAGTGCTGCATCTGACTGTTAGACCTGTATCAGAGACAGGATGCTGAACTGCCTTCATCATGCACTGATATAAGGAAAAGACCTAATTAATACATGGCAAGGACCAGTAATGGCAGAATTGTTTGGCCAACAGTTTACATGCACACTAAAAATACGATACTTAAAAATAGTTCTTTTACAAGCTGAGAATAAAATGCAACATCTTAAAAATGGTTTTGTTGCAAATACTCCCTCTCTCTTGAAAAGACGAAATTTGTTATTGTGACTACAGTTACTTCTTATATTTGATCTGACTATTCTTTACCACAATAGGCTCAATCACCTAAGCCTGAGAGTTTTGAATTGAAAGAATGGATTTTGTTCCATTTAAAAATTTAATTTAATAATGAAAAATTGCAAGACTTTTGAGAAAACATCAATTTGACAGATTTGTCAAAACTTAACCATTCATACCAACAATTAGTTTCAGTGAATTAACATCGCTGAACAGAAAGCAAGTTGTCTGAAAATTTCCCAACCAACACTTTTTTGGAGCACAACTAGCAGATTATATTTGCTATTGTGTGAGTTAGGGCTAACTACAATAACAACTAATCTATAATATTCTGACTTAATGTCATATTAAAAAAAAAAATACTGCAAAGAGGTTCTAAAAAGCTTGTACTGCCACTAAACTCTAGTGGTTGTTCCTTGATTAAAAAAAAAAAAATAAAGGCACAGAGGACATCACTAACTCTACAGGTACATTTCCAAAATTATTATTGCAATCAGTTCTTTTGTCCTTGCTGCTTGTAGCAGTCTAACCAGTAATAAAAACACTACTAAAGTGATCCAAGTAACTACCTGTTTCTCTGYACCGTGTGGAGCAAAGACACTGATTTTTTTTTCTCCCTTCCCCCAAATTAAATATGGGGGTGGGGAGAGTGGGGAAGAGAAGAATGAAAATAAACTATAAAGTTGTCCTCAAATAACTTAATGAAAATATTCTCTGAAGACTGAATGTCTTGGCTTATAACTTCCAATTATAGCAAGATGGGAAAAGAAAGTTCATCTTCCCAAACTGGTGAAATTGCTGGCATAGGGTACAGAGCAGAGCTAACACTAGGAACATGGAAGTCTTTCTATTAGACTTCAGTTGCCATAAATAATTTTGCTCCTTTTCATCTTTTCCAGCATCATGGAAATGAGAATGGTTCATATCAACTCAGCCCATCTTACTTTCTTTGCAGATTTCTCATACAGCAGAACAAACAGGAACAGAACGTGCCCCCTTAAATCCTATCATTTCCATATGTTCTTACAATACGTCTCAGAAAAATTCATAGTAAGATATAGTAAAATGAATGGTTGAGGAGAAGAAAATTCTTTGATTCTGACGTGGGGAAGGTTGTTTCATTTCTAGTGAAACAACTTATGCAAAATAAAATTTCTGTCTGATGTCCCTAACTTTGAAAACACTGATATAGATTTAGAATTAATCATCCTGCCCTCCTCACAGGGGGCTCCACTCTGTTAGATGCCAGCTGAGCAAAGCCCTTGGACTTATTCCATCAACAGTGTGTGAGTGTCTACACTGGCACTCAGTTCATGTCTTTGTCTTGAGACCCTTCAGTTCTTACATAAGTACTAAATTTCCATCCATTTCAATTGAAGTTAACTGCATACCTCAGTGCTTTGAGGAATCAGAGCTCCTAAGAAGCTCTTTTTTTCCTTAGTATGATTTTTTAATGAATAGCTTCAGTAATTTTATGTCCATAAATTTGGAGGTGTGCAAAACCAGTGGTTTTTAAAAAGCTTTCTAAAAATATTCTGGAGTACCATTTATAATTGGAATTCATTGTAAGAAGAAATTAATCTAAGTGCTTTGAACTGTTAGTGTAATGTGCATTATATAGAAGTTTTAGCTGCTCAGCTACTGTCTGTGATGTAATTCCCTGCATGAAATTTTGCTTCTTGATCTCCAMAACATAATCTCATTGGTTTGTTTCAAATATTATAGTCATCATAAGGGTTACAGCTGTCTGAAATATTAAATCCCTTATTTATAAATTCTGGAAGAGCAACATAATAATTCTATAACACTTCAAGTAATCTATTTTTTAGCTTTACCAGAGTGAATAAAACAAATCACAAATGGCCACAATTCCATACCCACAGAAACAGTGAATCAGGGCTGTGATTAACCATCAAATAAACTGCCAGCTGTAGCTGAAGAGATCAGAGAAGGTGCAGGCGTATATAACCCTAGTCATGCAACTGTGTAACACACAATTACCAACAATTATACTCTTAGAGCTGAACAAGCATTTGATAGGCCCTTAATGCATCTTTTCYGAATCACTTTGAGCAGCTCAGGACTCAACTTGATAAGAATCTGTTAAGAAAGATGGAGGTCAGTGTATCTGTGTATATATGGGATTTTGTTTTCCAACTGTATTTTYAAAATGCTAAAGGAACTTAAGAAAAGATTTAGTGAAATCAGAAAGCATCTATTGGAATAATTTGTAAGTTTTTTGGAGTGTTCTTTTAAATTCAGACAGTTCACAGTTCATTCAAAAGAAAACTTCATGGTGGTGTCTGCTCTGAAAGAGCCATGTGGTGGTCGATATGGCAACAAGCAGAGTAGGTGGTAACTACACAAATCTGGTTTGATGCTAAAAAAAATATACTTGTGGAACCATGCYCTAAAAAATGCCATAGGCAGCTGAGCTCTCTGTTTACATATTCACTAATATGCGAAACAGGGAGGCACACTTCATTATCCACCTCATAGATATCTGTTGCTTTGAAATATGCAGTGCAAAACGCTACTGCTAATTCTGTTTTCTATGGAGGCAATAAAAGTCGGGTATTCTGCTTTCAAACAACTTCTGTAAGGGACAATATCTAAATATTTTAGCTGAGTGATAAATGTTTCTTATAAATGTTTCTTAGGTAATATGATGCACATGTACGTTGTTTCTTATAAATATGCGAAGAATCATAAATAGCTTCTTCCCATACTACAAGAATATGAACTATTCAATAACTTTCTTATTCCATTTGATAACAAAAAGTAATACCTGAAAACTCTCCTACTTTACTTCCTAAAATTCAGCTCAGGTCAGTATTGTCATATTGCACTTCTAGTTCAGGTTTTCTCTTTTTTTTTTTTTTTTTTTTTTTCCTTCACCTGTCATTAAGCTTATCATCTAAAACTAAGAAGTTTATTTAAACAGAAAGAGGATACTTTGACGATTTCATAATATTGTCTGGAAAACAGTGAAGTGGTAATTATTTTTTTTTATTTTTTTTTTAAAAAAACTAAAGCTAGAAAATTCCAGGTCAGCTTTCTACACCCTCAGGAATCAACAGAAAAAACCCAGATAGTTTTACCTTAAGTAAAATCAGCTGAATTATCTCATTAAGATAAATCAATTATTGAGTGTATGTTCTTCTAAGTAAGCATTTTAGTGGAAAGGAGGCACTAGTTTCTGCTCATATGAGCAACTCTAAGTAAGCTCCAAATCAGAGTGTATCGTATTGGCATTGACTAGTTATACAGAAGCAAAAACTATATGTACCTTTCTATATAGTAGATTTATAATAGATTTGTGATCTCTAATCTCTATTTTTTTACCTTGATACAACAGCACACATCTCTTTGCAGTGAAGAGGCAACTTAAGGTTACAATTTAACATACTTTTTATGTCAGGAAAGATGGCGTTGGCACAAAAAGAAGTAATTCAGTCCCCCTCCTACCTTCACATACTTTCAGCCATTTATCTGGAGTCTTTAACTATAGTTTTATGGTCAAACAGTGAATTTACATTGATCTAGATAAATCCAGAAATATATACATATATAAGTATAATCATTCTGTGTGTGTGTAGATTTATAAATATACATATATTTAAAAGTCTATTTTAACCCAAATCATCCCACATCTTTGTTCACTGCCCAGAGAGCACGAAGTCCTATAAAGCACAGAAGCAGAAATGAGCAGCAAGAACCTCAGAGGAGGGCAATGAAAGTGTTGATTTAAGTAATTTTAATTTTTAAATGAAACTATAGGAAGCACAGTTGAAAGACTGTAAAATATGAATTATCAGGCAGCAACTTAACTTCTACTCTGTCTAATAGTCTAAGGGCTCACTGATAATATTAACACATACAAAAGGAAAAAAGACCTTATATATTCCCAATAAAGAGTAAACTTATATTTCTCATAAAATATTTTTAATTTAATTTAAACTAACATTAAGAAAAGTAGTCTTTTTAGTGAGTGGATTGAACTGATTGTCCCTAGTCAGAAGTACCTATAAGATTTTTCAGACTGATAAATTTTACCTCACTTCTACATAGAGATTGAAAATAAAAAGGAAAAAAAAAGGATTTCCTACTTCTTTTCATCTGTGAATGACCTAGTAACCTATTTTAATTAACTGAATAAATTGAAATCAAGAAAATATTCTCTTTGCATATGCAGCAGAGGCTACTGTTTCTCAAAGCTACTTTAGCACTTATAGCAAATGTGCTCAGTTAGTGACTTTCATTGAGGGGTTTGTCTGCCTTCAAAATTTCAGAAACATRTGTTGAAAAATAAGAGATTGTTGATTTTGATCCATTTTGGTTAAAACTATAGTTGGTTAATGGCCTCTTTCCAGCCCCTTATAATATAAATTATCACAGCATCATGAGCAAAAAGAGGTTTCTTTTTGTAGTATGATTGTAAACATCAGGCCAAAACAAGGTATTTGTTTTGCATACCTTCTGAGTAGTGAAAATTACCCTGGTTTGCATTTTAGACCTTCTTAGACACCACCTATCATTTTTAGTGCTGCTTAAGTGAGGCATTAATTTGTTCCTGAGAAATTTAGTAAGAACTGCATTTGCTTTCATCAGTTTTACATTCAGTCCACTGTCTCCAGACTGTCTTGATTTCAGAACACCATTTAGGCATGTGCTTAAGTGTTACTGAGTCAGACAGACCTAGAGTTTTGTTTAAATGTAATGCTGCATTGACATGCTCTTCAAAAATTAGGTAAAAAAATAAAAACACCTGAAGAATCATAATTTCCATTTGTTTGGTTTCTGACTTCTGCAGGCCTGATTTCTGCAGACTTTGGGAACTTTGCAGGTTTGGGAACATGGTAGGCACCAGGGACCTTTCTGTGTAACAAAGTGTACTGGTGCCCTGATTTGTAACAATGCCGCACGAATAAAAAAACAAGGGGGGGAGGCATGTTTGGGAGAGACAACTACTATGTAATTCAGTTTTCTTTTGTTTTGCATTATGTTTACTCATTTGATAATCCTGTTTGTCCTTGATATGTTAGAGAAAAATAATGACAGTGTCAGCTTTTCCCTGTGCTGCTGCCACTAATGAACATTTCCACAAGAAGAAACTCCAGGGACGTGACAGCTTTGCCTGATGTCTTTCCCTGCAGGTCCATAGAGAGAGCTGGCTTTGGAAACCATTACAGAGATGATTAAAAGCCATTTTGACTCTCTCCAGGAAGTAAATGAGAAAAAGCTGGTGACTCCTGGGAAGAAAGCGTGAAGTACTAATGGGAAGGTACCAGTAAGGAAGGTCAGGCCTGACAGGAAGAACATGCTCATTAGCAGATGTTTTCAAAGAGAAGTTAAAAAAAAAAAAAAAGTCCAAGTGGATGAATGAGTTAAAATACCTGGATTTCAGTTATCTCACCAGTCACCTTCAAAGATGGAGACTCACATGATGTTCCAGTGAAACAGCTATGAAAAGTAGTGGGTGTACAAAATTAATACTAAATACTAAACAGCAAGACACATTACTGTGGAGAATTCCGAGCAACCACATGGTTCATTGAGCAGAGGGTTGTTCCAGATGCTACATCAGTTATTGACCCCCTCTACAACAGAGCAAAAGATTTCAACCCATTTTCTATGATCTTCCACACCGAGCTTACCTAATAAATCATTTGAGATTTACCTGCCTGGAGGTGGTAGGACTGGTAGGACCTAGGAGGACTTTGCCAGTACTGTAACCAGAGGTCACATTGAAGGACTSATGTCGTGCCTTTGTACTGGGTTTACCTGACAAGGTGCTGGCAGCAAGGGGGTCTGCAGGGGTGGACTCTGTGAGGAGACACTGGGGCTGCCCCGTGCCRGACACAGCCGGTTCCAGACGGCTCCAATGGCCCTGCTGCAGGTGGGTAGCGTTGCATGGCGTTATTGTGACTCCAGTGCAGGACCCGGCATTTAGCCTTGTTGAATCTCATACAATTGGCCTTTGGCCACTGATCCAGCCTGTMCAGATCCCTCTGCAGAGCCTTCCTACCCTCAGGCAGATCAACACTCCCGCCCAGCTTGGTGTCGTCTGCAAACTTACTGAGGGTGCACTCGATCCCCTCATCCAGATCATCGATAATGATATTAAACAGTGTCGTAGTTCGTGGTATGGGTTCAGATGCAGACCAATATGATCATGCTGAATGCCCGGACTCAGACGCAGACCAATATGATCRTGCTGAAGCCGCTTATTAGGAAAACTTAAGCTATTATATACTCTGCTACAGCATGGGTTAGTACTCGTGGCGAGTGCTCACTGGCTTCTAAACAGATATACACATATTACTATTGGTTAAGCATAGCGGTATCTTAGTATAAACAATAGCRGAGGGTATGTAACAAGTGGATTCTAAGAATAGACAGARACATCACAGCAGTTTCAGTATCAGCGCGTGAACTCCTCCTTCTTGTTGACCTTCGGACTGCAGGGGCTGTTCTGTGCAGTTTCAGTCTCTCATCTCTTCTCATAATTCATAAGTTCATTAGTTCAATGTGTCCATTGCTTTCCAAAAAGCTTCCCACAAAACAGAACTGGCCCCAAAACTGAGCCCTGGGGAACACCGCTTGTGGCTGGCCGCCGACGGGATTTAACTCCATTCATCGCAACTCTCTGGGCCCGGCCRTCCAGCCAGCTTTTCACCCAGTGAAGAGTACGCCCRTCTAAGCCATGAGCAGCCAGTTTCTCCAGGAGAATGCTATGGGAAACGGTGTCAAAGGCTTTACTAAGTCTAGATAGACAACATCCACAGCTTTTCCCTCATCCACTAAGTGGGTCACCTTGTCATAGAAGGAGAGCAGGTTAGTCAAGCAGGACCTGCCTTTCATAAACCCATGCTGACTGTACATGCCGCATGATGGCACCCAGGATGATCTGCTCCATAACCTTCCCCGGCACCGAGGTCGGACTGACAGGCCTGTAGTTCCCTGGATCCTCCTTCCAGCCCTTCTTGTAGATGGGCATCAC
Source organism: Oceanodroma leucorhoa (assembly GCA_030449065.1). Taxonomy (NCBI): domain Eukaryota; kingdom Metazoa; phylum Chordata; class Aves; order Procellariiformes; genus Oceanodroma; species Oceanodroma leucorhoa. The sequence goes on along the minus strand of JASVER010000001.1, from coordinate 27,517,221 downwards.
ATTTGCTAATCTCCAGCCAACCGGGACCTCCCCATTTAGCRAGGACTGCTAATAAATGATGGAAAGTGGGTTGGTGATCACTTCTGCCAGCTCCTTCAGTACCCTTGCGTGGATCCTGTCCTGCCCCATAGACTTGTGTGTGTCTGAGTGCTGTAGCAGGTTGCTARCCATTTCCCCTTGAATTATGGGGGCTTCATTCTGCTCCCTGTCCCTGTCTTCCAGCTCAGGGGGCTGGGTACCCAAACAACTGGCCTTACTATTAAAGACTGAGGCAAAGAAGGCATGAAGTACCTCAACCTTTTCCTCATCCATTGTCACTATGTTTCCCCTCGCATCCAATAAAGGATGGAGATTGTCCCTAGCCCTCCTTTTGTTGCTAATATATTTATAGAAACATTTTTAATTGTCTTTTATGGCAGTAGCCAGATTAAGTTCTAGTTGGGCTTTGGCCCTTCTAGTTTTCTCCCTGCATAGCCTCACGACATCCTTGTAGTCCTACTGAGTTGCCTGTCCCTAATTCCAAAAGTCATAAACTCTCCTTTTTTTTCCTGAGTTCCAGTCAAAGCTCTCTGTTTGGCCAGGCCRGTCTTCTTCCCTGCTGGCTCGTCTTTTGGCAGATGGGGATGGTGTGCTCCTGCGCCTTTAAGATTTCCTTCTTGACGGATGTCCAGCCTTCCTGGACCCTTTGCCCTTCAGGACTGCCTCCCAAGAGACTCTGTCAACCAGGCTCCTAAACAAGCTAAAGTCTGCCCTCCGGAAGTCCAAGGTGGCTGTTTTGCTGACTTGCCTCCTTACTTCTCCAAGAATCAATAACTATCATTTCATGATCCCTATGCCCAAGATGGCCTCCAACCATCACATCACCCACAAGTCCTTCTCTGTCTGCAAACAACAGGTCCAGTGGGGAGCCTTCCCTAGTTGGCTTACTCACCAGACATGTCAGGAAGTTATCTTGCACACACTCCAGGAACCTCCTAGACTGTTTCTTCTCCTCTGTATTGTATTTCCAGCAGACATCGGGTAAGTTGAATTCCCCCACGAGAACAAGGGCTACTGAGTGTGAGACTTCTCCCTACTGCTTACAGAATATTTCATCTGTCTCTTCATCCTCGTTGGGTGGCCTATAACAGACTCCCACCATTATATCTGCCTTGTTGGCCTTCCCCCTGATTCTTACCCATGAACACTCAACCCTATCATTACCATCAATAAGCTCTAGGCAATCAAAACACTCCCTAACATACAGGGCCAGCCCACCACCTCTCCTTCCTTGCCTATCCCTTCTGAAGAGTTTATAGCCATCCATTGCAGCACTCCAGTTATGCAAGTCTTCCCACCATGTTTTCGTCATGGCAACTATATCATAATTTTCCTGCTGCACAATGGCTTCCAGCTCCTCCTGTTTGATGTCCATGCTGTGTGCATTGGTGAGATGCACTCCAGTTGGGCTATTGATCTCGCCACCTTTCTTGGGGAAGAAGCCCTAATTCCTATGTGACCATTCTCAGGCGCTTCCGTGGTTTCTAACACATCAACAACCCTTGTGTCTTTGCTGCCACGTGGATCTCCATCCCCTACCTCCACTGAGACGGCAGACTGAAGGACCTCACTAGCACACCGTCCCTCAAACACTGGCGTGCTGCTCCCAGGCTTATCTCTAGCAAGCCTGGTTTTATCCTTTTCCCCCTTTCAAATCTAGTTTCAATCTCCTTCAATGAGCCSTGCTAACTCCTGCACAAAGATCCTTTTCCCCCCTTGAGACAGGTGTACCCCATCTGTCACCAGCAGGCCTGGTGTCATGTAGACCAACCTGTGATCAAAAAATTCTGCTGGTGACACCAGGCTGGGAGCCAGGTACAGATCTGCTGGATTTTCCTATTTCTTCCCTCATCATTCCCGGAAACTGGAAGGATAGAGGAGAAAACTGCTTGTGCTCCTGATCCCTTAACCAGTCATCCCAAGGCCCTGAAGTCTCTCTTGATTGCCCTCGGACTTCTTGTTGCAACTTCATTGCTGCCTACCTGAAAAAGCAATAATGGATAGTAATCTGAGAGCCGTACCAGGGTAGGAAGTTTTATCCTCACACCTTTAACCTGGGCCCCAGGGAGGCAGCAGACTTCCCTAAGAAGTGGGTCTGGTCTGCATACTGGGCCTTCTGTTGCCTTCAGGAGAGAGTCTCCTGTGACAGTGACCTGTCTTTTTTTCTTTATGGAAGTGGTTTTGATGCGGGGCACAGGCCGACTTAACCTTGACAACACCTCCAACCTAGATGAATGTCCTGGTTTTGGCTGGGATAGAATTAATTTTCTTTCTAGTAGYTGGTATAGTGCTATGTTTTGGATTTAGTGTAAGAAGAATGTTGATAACACACTAATGTTTTTAGTTGTTGCTAGGTAGTCTACTTCTCAAGGACTCTTCAGCTCACATGCTCTGTGAGGTGCACAAGAAGCTGGGAGGGAGCATAGCYGGGACAGCTAGGCCAGCTGGCCAATGGGGTATTCCATACCATATGATGTCATGCTCAGCATATAAGGCTGGGGGAAGAAGAAGGAAGTGGGGGGGACAATTGGAGTGATGGCGCTTGTCTTCCCAAGTGACCGTTACACGTGATGGAGCCCTGCTGTCCTGGAGATGGCTCAACACCTGCCTGCCCATGGGAAGTAGTGAAGGAATTCCTTGTTTTGCTTTGCTTGCGTGCGCAGCTTTTGCTTTCCCTATTAAACTGTYTTTATCTCAACCCACGAGTTTTCTCACTTTTACCCTTCCGATTCTCTCCCCTGTCCCACCTGGGGGAGAGTGAGCGAGCGGCTGTGTGGGGCTTAGTTGCCAGCGGGGCTTAAACCACGACAATGAACCATCGTCATCGTTATTGTTCAGTTCCACTTGCAGAGCCTCGTATGTGGTGTGCAAGGGTGCTTGGGAATGTGGGGTACTCACGGAGGAAACGCGCCTGGTGCACCAGGCAGGAACTTGTCGCCATTGCCTCCTACCCCTTAAGTCACCACGTTCTTCCAGGCAGAGAGAGGATTGGGAATCCTCCTGTCACGTGTCCTGTCTGCCTGTTGGGCCTGTCCCASGGAAGGTAGGGTGCGGTCCCAGCAGTCCGTCTCTCTCTCGGACTCCCTGATACTCCCCAACCCACTCACCTCCTCCCGGAGCGCTGTCACTGACCGGAGGAGTTCCCCTGCCCGGGCGCACCTCCCACAGGTGTGCTCGCTGCTGCCGCCCGGTGCTGGCACAAGAGCCGGGCACAGCTGCAGCCTGGCACCYGGCTGGCAGCCTGCTCCCACCGGAGCTCTGTCCGGGAAGCCGCGTCAGTCGTGGTGGCTGCAGAGCTCAGAGAGGCCACGGCTTTCTGCCGGGTGGGTACCATCGCTCCCCGGTCGAACCGGCAGAGCTCCAGCGCCCTTCCCGCGCACACTGACACGCCCTGGTCGTTACCGCTCCCCAGGGGCTTCTTTTATAAGTGTGGGCGCGTGGCCGCCGTTGCTCCTGGCCCCGCCCAGGCCTCGTCAGCCGCTGTGGCGCGAGCTGCGGGCTCCCGGCGGGTGTCTCCGCTCCCCTGAGGTTCCCCGGTTTGGGAAACCCCCCGGTGCACCGCGCTGGAGAGATCCGCTGCGGATCGTGCCGGCACTGGAGCTGCTCACCTCGGCGACTGAGTTCCTGTCTGAAATAGTCATTAAAGGCAAATTAATAGTTCTCATCACTAATCTGTCTTTATAAAGCATAACTGTTTTCTATCGGAGCATGTTGGCACTTATTAACATAAATCTTCCTACTTAAAAGCCACTAGAAGAAAATTTCAAATAAAATTTTTGAACAAGCTTATTTACCATTGCTCAGCCTCAGTAATATAATTCTGCTGATTTGTACAGTATAACAGAATTCCATTTCTAGTCATGAAAATAACAACACAGTCTGGTCTGGCTCTATATCAACAAGAACCAGCTTCACCAYGCACAGCTTGATGGTACGTGGCACCTTCTGTAACTTAATCCAGAAGCCAGCTTCCTCCTGGAACAGCTGTTACATATATGTGTGTGTGTATATATATACAGCTGTATATATATATCTATATATCCCTTCCTTAATACTGCCAGATACTTACCCTAGGCCTGACCCTGAAAACAGACAATGCAGCATTTTCAAGACTTCAGCCTTTTCATTCTCATTACACCTTGGGACCCTATTTCTGTCTAATATGCAGGTTTGATAATTGCTATACTTGTTATTCTCCATAGAGCTTGCTATCTTTTTAGACTCCGAATATTTTAAAATGTAGATACAATTACTAGTTTCCTCTTTCTTATTTCTTTGCCTTGAAATAGTTTTATTGCACTAGGATTGCTGCACTTTAAGGGTCTCTTAAAAGCTAGTCCTTCCTTCTGTGTTGGAGGAGGCGGAGGGGGATGGCAGGCCAAGCAAGTATCACTTATGTCTCAAAACTCTTATATTTTCATTGCCTCTTGCCTTTTCTCATGAGTGAGAAGCTTCCTCAAATGAATTCTGAAAATACTATTTTTAAAGGTGTCCCTATCATTTACCCTTACCAAGCTATATTCAAACCATTAGTCCATGAATTGGATCTCTTTTTTCCTGTGAAAAGTATATTAATTTTGCAAGTACTACAGGCACTTGCACGACAAATCTCCAATTTTTCGTCTTTAATATTTATTATGTCTTCCTATAATCTAAATCATGACCACTGTAGGACACAAACTGTGCTTTAACTGTTTGTCTGTTTAACAGTTATCCCACTATATTCCTTATTCTTGCTGGCTGTCAGGAATACTGGATACAGATGAGAACACAATGGCGAAAATTTTTTGTTTGGCAAGGTTAATATCCRCAACCAGTGACTGAGAACAAATCATTTAATTAGAATCTGCATTACCTTGGTCTTGAAATGGAACAACTGATAAGCAATGCAGTGGAAAGAGACTGTACAAATATACATTTTTCCTTTCAAACTATTGCTTTTTAGCTCTGTTCCATGGAAGACCACGAAGGTAACCCACCAGGGCTGAGAACAGAATGCAGGCTGAACAAAACTGATCAATAATGGGAGGTAAACTCTTACTTACATTTCAGATATCTTAAAATGTCTAATAAAAAGCTGCTATTGCAGCTAACACTTATTTTAGAACATTTCTTCTTCACCAGTGTTCACAACCAAAATTAGGGCATGGTGCGTTATGGACAGTAATTAACGGGTTAACATCAGAACTGAGCATATTTTTATTCTGTGGTTAAATTGATTTAGGTATCTGGCCTCCACACAAAGGGTGGAAACAATGTATAGTGACCCAACCAGCTGCCACCAGAAGCAACACTGTGTGGTAAGACACGRCAGACTTACACCTTTCCCAAGAAACAGGTTAAGAAATCCCTTGTTATAAACACAGTGGGAACTTTGGTTTGAAGGCTTGCAATACATGTTACTGTTGTTCTGCTAAGCCAACATGGACATTATGACTGACAAAGAATAATGAGTAAACAACTGGAAAAAAACCAAATGTTTCCATCAGTTTATATTTTCCTAATCCTATGTAAAGAAAAATAAGTACCCTTCAATTACATGTATGAGCAAAAAAACTTCTTCAAATCCATCCTTCACCAGAAGTAGCATTACATGAGAATCCAAGCTTTCAAAGAAAGAGGACAGAAAGAGAAAAAAACAAAAACAAAACCAAAAACATTTTCTAAGATGAATAGGTGATGAAAAAAAAAGTGCAAATGATAAATCCATATCTATAACATTTCCCCAAGTTTTCAGAAAACCTGATACCATACCTATATTTCACTTCACTAAAAAGCTAATGTCACCTGCACAGCAACTACTCATTCTGAAATATAAATGACTTTAAAAGAATTCCACCAGTTTTGCTACAGAATCGTTCATTTGTTGCAATGAAATGCTGCGGAATCTGAAAGCCATTCCCAAAGAGTCTTGATCTTAACTGAAACCTTTAGAACGATTTAGCAAGGCATAACGATTATGCCTCAGATGTTAATATCAAAGAAGTGTACCTAAAAGATTGTTTAGTACGTAGTATCTCCACTAAAGCTAAGTCTTTGATAGTTCCAGCTTACTTATATTTAGCCCTTCATACGAAGATGGAAAAAGCTTGCTGGATTGTTTTGTGCTAGTTTCTGTCTCRCTTTGCTTTTTTGGTTTGGGTTGCTATTCTTGAATTTTACACTCTGTACATTTCTGGTTCAGCTCCTAACCCAGATGACTGTCATGAGAACATAAAATGTATGAAATTCCCATGAAATGAAAGATTGTTGCCAGCTATACAATATTTTGCCATAATTTCTCCTTAGTCATTTTATTGTTTTCAGCCTCACTGTTTGCCCTTTGTACATTAAGGAGTAGGATGACCATTTGGCACAATTCTGTATGAGTAGAATCTCCTGTTAAAGATACAGGACCTCACTTTCCACATATTGATAAGCAGAAATATATAGATGTTTTGCCAACAGTTTAAAGAGAAAAAAAAAAAGACCCAAATATTTTAGAATATATTATTTTCTAGAGAATTATTACAATGCATCAAGTGGATAGAATTATAAACCCTATTTCCCTACTATTCTGAATGCATATGTACTTTATTAAAAAAATAAAATATCTTCCTATCTTAAAAGAATTTGGCATTTGAAGACTGGAGTTTGGGGATGTTGTTTGGTTATTTCTTTTGGCTGGCTGTCCTCTGAGATGTAACTCGTGGACTGAAGGACATTCATTCTTTATCATAAAAATAAAGATGAAATGAATGTGAGGGGRCAAAGGCGACAAAATATTGCTGAGTGGCAGTTAGGGTCTTGAGGTTATTAGCAGGGGGCTTTTGAAGCTGTCACCGGTATCAACCTCCTGCTGCCAAGATACTTCAAAGGACAGTGGTCCTTTCCCCTGCAGTCCTGCCTTCTTTTCACAAGTATGGAAGAAAGAACTGAACAGCCCTGCATTGAACTTGATCATGTGGAGCTGTCAAGTAGTTCATAGTTCCTAACATTAAAATGTGACAGGCAAAATCCAGACAAGTAAATAAGATAACACAGCAAGGAAAAAAAAWTCCTCAATCCTAAAATTGTTGGGGATGGGTTGACTGGGGGGGTAACAATTTTTCTGGTTAAACAAACAAAATCCTTCACTCTTCACTTGGTATTTCATAGGATACATTGTTACTAAAGTTTGTCTGCATTAAAGATGTGGTATTCCACAGCTTTTCAAAGTTTGAGACTTTTAAAAATATATATTAGAAACAAAGCTTTTTTGGGACTGTTAATCTAAACACTCAACAAATACAGATTTCTTGTATATTTTCAGTTGCCATCTGTGTTTGTGCTGACAGTACACACAGGTGCCTCATTTTTTTCCTGGACCAGCTTGTGAGACCTTACACAGCAGGTCACACAAGTAGAGAGGGGACCACTGGCCTCATGGCAGAGGCAATGCTGTGGCTTATCCCTGCTGTAGGAAAATGTAACTTCTTGCTGGGTTCCTCCATGTGTGCAGCCCAGGACACAGACCTTTCTACTGCTCTGTGATCCCACAGAGGCAGATGCAGCAGATCAACAGATCTGCAGGACAGGCAATGCAACTGTCTTTGGCATAGGTGATCGCAGTTACCATAGTGTATAATCCTCCTTTTCTGTGCAGAGGCCCCATGGCCAAGGAAGGATCATCCTGAGCGTAACATGCAAGACTGACCCGGTCGGAGTCCTCCTGGCTCTGCCAATTTTGTACATCTGGCCAGGTAATTTGGAGAGCTTGCTGCTGTCTGCACCTCTGGCTTTGTAAAATGAGAATGACAGCAGCCTTCTCTGCACTCTGCCTTGTGACGTAAATAAAAGCTTAAAGCAGCACTATTGGTTCCTGAGTAACTAAAACTTTGATTCACATGAGTGCACGTTTCCAAGCAGCAGTTTTCTTGCCTTAACTACATTAGGATGATATCCCACACCTTTCCGAGCCAATTTAGGAGACTGCCAATGTACAGCACCCCTGTTCAGGAGGAGCCCTCCTGGGTAGGTGCAGTTCCAGGAGGTGAGGCTTACAGCAGCTCACACGACAAAAAGGCACCCACAGGTCTGGGCGGCTGCTGGGGAATGAGACATCCCAAATTCACCATCCTCCCTCGTTTCCAACAATAAAATCATGACTGCAAAGCCCACGGTACAGACCTAAACTCTTCCCACTTAATTTTAAGGACCTGAGATGCCTAATATGCTGTCTTTTAAGTCAAAAAAGAGAGGCAGGCACCTCCAAAGATTGATTTCAGTTCACTTAAAATATCTATGAAGAGGCTTATCCTGCTCCTCTTGGTAGGCTGAACTAAGGTACAAAGCCTGGGCATATTCTGCATTCTTCTTATGAATATGTAATGGAGAAAAACTTATATTTGTCTATAGATACGGCAACTGTATTAGATTGCTACAGGAAGCATTTACTAATACACTAGCAGAATTATTCTAAACTGCTTTAACGCTGTAATATTTTCATATATATACAAGAAATCTTTCTTCTAAAATGTGAGCATAAATCATACAGGAAGATATGCAAAACAGAATAAAATATGCAAATAGCATTCTTTGAATTTTTGAATTAAGTGTTATGCTCTGGAGTACACAGCACACACACTGAATGCTTGATGACAGAAAGAGACTTTATATTTAGATTATATTCCAACAAAGACCATTTGTGTTGCTCTTTTCTGACCATCAGAAAATGACTTGCTGAACTTTAATACCCCATTACCTCTGTTCTGGTTTGAAAATCCAGTCACCTGGGATCAACTCAAAAATCTCATAATTAGGACTTCACAAYAGTTTGACAGCTGGAGCATGCAGTGTGAGCACAGCCTACTTACTCTGACATTCTGAAATATAAAAATCCAAAGACACCTGAGAAACCACATGAAAGACACCCACTACCCTAAACTGTGCGTATTAGAAGACTTTGAAGCTCCCAACATAAGCTGATTTGAAATCTCTCATTGCCTGTGATGAAAAAGTAGTACTGTCAGGTTTTTTTGTAGAAAGGTGAAAGTGTCAAGTAAGGTCCCTGTGCTATTCCAGGATTATCTCTCTCGGATGGTAGTATATCACTTAAACTAAGGTCACAGTTAATATGCAAAATCTCCAATCATAAGAAAAAAGGAGAAAGGGAACTAATATTTGCTGTGCTTACTATATTAAATTAGTAAATTCTTATTACTTGAATTTACAAAATAGAGCAACTTAATTCATTCCTTGAGGCCACAAATACTCTAACGCATGTTCTTAAAAAAATCAAATCAGGRTTTTGACTCATTAGGTTGATTTTATTTTACTGTGCATTTCTTGTAAAGAGAAAAGAGAACTTCACCTTTATATGAAACTAAGATTTTCTGATTGTATTAAATAGAGAAGCAACACCAGTCAACATAGGGTTAGTGCTGAGAGGAGGAGGAAGCTCACAGCCACAGGTGGGGTGAGGCTTGAACCACGCTGCCAAAAGTCTTGATTTCCAAGACCCCTCGCCATGCAAAGGAAACACAGGAAGCTATATTTCTTTCAGAATTACAGGGTTATTTCTCTGATAACAAATTAGTTCATTTAATACATCATCCACCAAATATCTGATCAGATTGTGACATGCCATCTTTAAAAGGCCTGTCTACACTTTTAGGTTCCAGAAGAAAAGTATACTTCACATTCTGTCTGAAAGGAATATTTTAAAAAATCACTCCTAGAGTCAAATTGCTTGCAAGCAGTCACAGAGTGCTATGTCATGGTATGGGCTTTCAATTTCCTCAGGTATTTAAGAGAGTGCTGTATCAGTGAAAATTTAAATGGAAGTAAAATACCCATCAGGCAGATGGGAAGTACCTTCCACAAAGCCAGATGCTGAATGGCCACTTTAACACAGACAGCTTTCCTTTTCTACCGAGAAAAAGATACTTAGAAGGATTTCTACAGTGAAATAAAGCAGTGGCAGTTAAGGAGTAGGAAGTCACTGCAGAGAAAAGGAAAGATGGGGGGAAAAAAACCCCAGACCTGTGATTCTTGTCTCCATCTCCACTCCCGCCATCCCATCCCCCCATCCTTTGTTGTGTCCTCCCCCCCTCCCATGAGGTTCTTGTTGAAGCTCCTGAAGCTCCTGAGACGTTTCATTCTGCAGGTATTTATTAAAGTGAAGTAAATACATTAAAGAGTATTCCTTAAAGTCAGAACCACCAGTACACCTCAAGCACAGCAATACCCCAACATGATTAGTTTTTTTTCTTGTGGTCTCAATCAAAAAATCACTAATAAGGTGTACCCATGAACTCCACTTTTGTATACTCTTTATAAAGAATGGCTGTCAAATTATACCCTTATATATAAATATATACATCAATTTACAGAGTATTTTTTCTGGAATGCAAGTGTGATGGTGTGATCCCCCTGCCCCCGACCTGACCTTTTCCYGTAACCCTGCTCAAGTGATAACAACGTGTGGCCACTGTGATGGACGTGTCTGGTCATGATGGATGCATCCAGCATAAAGTGGATTCGAGGGAGACAGATAACAACGCAATAGGCAATGCGTCCACCTAACCACAGCGCTGTTCAATGTTCAACTCAAGCCAAATTTGGAAGAAACTAACGTCTACAGTCAGTAGAAATATGACTATGAGTCAATCATCTTACCCCCATAAATAGGGGGGAGACCAAGAGCTCTGAGCTCTTCTGCATGGCAGCAGGCTGCACACCAGGATCTCCCCTTGAGTAGGGACGCCTCTCAAGGTTACTCCTCGAGGTTGAGAGATTCCTTGCCACAACAGATCCTYGGYAAGTGACTACTAGCATGCTAAGCTTGGAAATCTTAGCTAAGTGATATAAAAGATTGATTGCGCACACATATAATCCTTTAGACATAAACCGTTGACTGTGTCTGGGACTAGGATTGGATCCAGCCGCGCGTAGACTCCTCTCTGAGAAGGAGTTTAGAAAGCAAGGGGGTCCTTTCTGAACCTCATGACTCAACAGGAGGGTGTCCCTGACAGTTTTGTCTGACCCTGTCCTCCGTGCAGTAAATAATCAAGTGTACCTTGCCATCAAATCTTGTTAACTCACTGTCGCATTTACTAYCAAACTTTGTTAAACCGCTGTCTTACATCAATAAACATATTGCTACTTCTCTTTTACGAGTGAAGTGCATCTCTCCCTCTCACTCCATCCCCAACAGCAAGCTAATCATTTTCCAATGGAAGGAGAGATGGAGAGAAAGGGAAAGTATTTGGAGTCTGAAAAACTGTTCTTCCTTCCTTTCCAACCATTGCCTCAACCTTAAGAGGATTATGGAGTATAATGCGAAATGAGATCCCCTCCAAGTCTAGACCCAGTTTCRTGAAGAAAATATGATGACTGATGACTGATGGCTGCAGAAGAAACAGTTTTTTGTTAGGAAGACTGTGAAGCACCTATTAATTTTCTAGCCATCTCTTATATGCCAAAATAAACTTTTAAAGTTAACTGAAACACTGATAAACATGATTAATTTCCTTTTAATTCTTATCATTTGTGTCTTTATTGGCTTGCTGTAAAGGTTTCTATCTATACAAAGCCATGCCGGGTATTTGAATTCAGTGAACAGTTACCTGTAATTATTGGAGTGAGAAGAGGGAAGTGGCAACTCATAAAAATGGATTCTAAGATGCTCTAGAAGTGTCCAGTTCCCCACGGCATCATTCCAGTATGAAGAGTCTTCTGGTGAGCACTAATAGCCAGAAAAGCACTCCGCACAAGGCGAGCACAATATAGCAAGGAGCACACTTACGTATTAGTGCTGTAGCAGAAAGCTCAAAAGGGCCTGACTACGAGCTGTCCGCAGCTGCAGCATTGTTTTATTGTTAGCTTGCTTTCTGGGACAGTTATAGCTCGTGCCATTTATCACTCTCCCAGGCTTGCCTAGGCCCTCTTAATAATTTGCTATGATAGACAAATGCTAAGCTCCCAGAAGCACCCTGTGACAACAGATTAGTTTTGCTAGTTTATGAAAGGTAAAGCCAGAATTCATAATTATCCTGTATTTGCATATGTGTTCACGATTTGGGTAAACATTTACTGCATATGAAAAGCAGAGAAATGTTAGTGACAAGTTTCAGACAGTGAGAACAACTGCAGGGTGGATGGACCACATAACCTGCAGCCCTAAAAATGGGATTYGTGGAAATCAGGTGGGGTATAAACCAAGGAGACTACAAGGAGAATGGCTTCTAGGCAAAAGGGCACCTGGGGCCAGCTGAAATGACACTGGGGAAGGGAAAAGTGCTATGAATTATCCTCCTCTCCCCAGCATATGTTTTCTTGCCRTCTGTCTTTTTCTCCAAAACCTCTTGCTTTCATCAGTTGGGCTCCCCATACCCATCTTTTCCTGAGCTCTTGCTACCATCTGTGTTTATCCCATCAGTCCTTTTCTGTTGCTATAGGTGAGGCAATGATGGACAAAATATTCTCTTCCTTACTACACTGAGAAATGGCAGGCATGACAGAAATAACTAGAAAGAGATCATTTGGCTGCTTTCACAGTGGATGCCACCATTACCCTTTATGTCACATTGTACCCAACAAAAACTCATAACCTTCCACTTTTTGGATTCCAAAGGGATATCTCTCACTGAGGTAGGTGAGAAGAAATGAAATATAGGTGGGTGTCATGTGCGGTAGATGATGCTAAGCAGGTCTCCATATGTCCATAAGTGCACTACCTGGGTCAGCATCCAGATAGCATCCAGTATTTTCCAATTGCTAAATCAAGAAAACAAACACATGACAAATGTGCTTTATTCAGTGTATTTGGTATCATCTAGAGAAGTCCATCCTTCTGAAAAAAAATTATCATTCTCCTGCCATATGCAAATACAGCTCCTGCAGACAGGATTTCTTGCTCTGCGCAATTGGTCCCCCAAAGCAGATATTTAACAGTGCAGGCTATATGGTAACCTATTCTGAGCAGGTCTCTGTGTGTAGCAACTGATATTTACTCTATTTTGTATTCTACAGCTGTTTTTATTTCTATTGGTATTGCTTTTCCAAGACCAGAGTGATTAATATTGCTACTTTAATTCTGAAATGGACATCACAAGACTTAAAGGAAGCTTTTTACTGTACACCAGAGGAAACTTTCACATTTGATTCCAGGCAGTATGGCACAAAATGCCAAGAAGGTAAGATGAAGAATTGAGCTACTTAAGGACAGGCAGGATATTTTCTTTATCTGATACTGGTCTTTATATTAGCTCAACAGAAAAGTAGCAAAATCAGCTTAATCTATGGCATTCTGCTTAATATTTGCCATTTCGTAAATTTGTGCAAAGAGTTCAGAATAAAGTTGAAATAMTTCCTCTGCTATGTGGCTTTGTGACCAATGAATAGCAAGGCTAATAGGAACCTCTATTAAAATGTTGATAAATACTTTTTGTAATAGCATTGACTTATCTCCAAAGCTTACATTTARTCTTGGTAAGAAAAGAACACATTAAAATCAGATAAATTTTAGATCAGTAATATTTTGGAGAATTGGATCTTTGTAAAACTATAACTTATTCTGAAAGCTTGTGTCAAACCTAGCTGTAAATGTGATTCTTACTCCTATAGTCTTCTCAGCTACAACCACAATGGTAAATTAATTTAAATATCAATGAAATAATATTTTTATAAAACATTGTTCTCTTGAAGGAGAAAATGTGACAGAGTAACTGAAAAGGTATTATGAACTTGTCTTGCTAGCTGTTGGGAAGTACCACTGTTGATCTTCTGCTATGAATGCRTTGTATGCTTTGAAAGGCAGAAATTGACCCCCAAAATAAGGCAAGGAGAATGCATAATAATCATATTAATAAAGGCCACTGAGAGGATAAGTCTGCACAAGATATTTAGAAAGGTAACATGTTGGCTAATCAAAGCTCCTCTCTACTGCAATAGAACTGCCACCAAAACAAATAGATACCTATAAAGGTACCTGTTATAACCGTTACCAATAACTACTTAGACCTTTTTTCTCCCCACAATGAGGGTGGGGAGAAGAGCAGAGAACCTGAAAGTTTTTGAGATAATCGGAAGCGACACTACTTTTTCGGCAATATGTGGAACGGAAATGGTCTGAAGCAGCAATAACTAATGTTTTCAAAGATGACTGAATTCCCTTTTTCATCATGATTTAAGCATCCAGATACAAATTTAGAGGTTTATATTTTCTTTAGTCCAAACTCACAAGCTCTGGCACGGGTAGCTTCATTGGTTTATAACACTGCCACCCTTTGTGTCTGCCCTCCCTCCCCATCGGAAATTTACCCCAGCAGTGCTGGTGGAGTCAAATCGTGCTGGCTCTTCAGCTGCTGCAGCTTGCAGTCAATACATTCACCTGAGCCACGCTCTTTGTCAGTTTTAGCTAGTACTGTGCACAGTGAACTATAACAGAAGCAAATCTGCTGCAGTACAAGCAAATGTGAGCCTTAAAACTCGTTCCTCAGCAGTTTCTGCTGTTTTACAGTTGTATGAGCTGAGGCATTAGCACGTTTGATTTTCCTGCTATAACTAAGGGGCACAGTGGTGGGTCAGGGCAACATCATAAAGTCTGCAACACTGCAAAGCACCTTGGATAAATCCCTCACATGGGATGAGGCTGGAGGTCCAGCTGTCTCATGGACAAGCTGTGTGTGTTCATACCCRTGTTTCAAACTGTCCCTCATTTTTAAATCCTTTATTCCTTTTCTTCCTCCAGTTACTGGCATTTAAAATCTAATAACCAGAAAAAGTCATTTATTTGTTATCTCAGCTATTTTTAGAAAAAGGAAAGATACTTTATTCTTTCTATCTAGTACTCCTGTTAATCTTTATTAATTTATCCCTGCTTCTTTCTGCTACAGCAGTTCATCAGTACAAAGATTTTAGAATCAGATCTTTTATTGATTGTTTATGACAAATGAGCTAGAACTGAATTCAGCATGATCTGGTGATATTCATGTTAACACAAAAATATTTACAGTGCTAMAATATATTTATTTTTGCAGATGTGAATTGAATGAATTAGTATACAATTGTCATCTATAATCTAACATAAAATGCCTTAAAAAAAAAAAAAAAAGAGATCCACTTTTCTATCTACAAAGAGGTTACATTTTAACAGCCTAAGCTGTGACTGTTCTAGCTGCTGGATTTATTTATTGATGAGTATTTTCTCATTTTTGCAATTTGTCTTCTTTTTTAGTTCTACTACTCAATGTCTGTGATTACAAGTCCCTCATATTTAATTACTTATATTTTCTGTGAATTTTGTTTATTACTAAATTTAAAAAAAGCTGTTAGCCATTTCAGTTGATTGTCTGAACTTAACTAATGAAATTCTCCTTAACTTGAAGTGTCTCCTTCCTTCCCTTTCCTTTTCTTTTCTCATTGCATGTAGAAAATCCATTCCTGTTCCCCTCAATCCTTTCAGTTAGCATATTATTGCAGTGATCATATTATTCTCCCTCTATTTCCTTGAGTGCCAGATTTTCTGTATTTTCTGGCTTGGCTCTTTTTGCCTATTACAAATCTTGTGGCAAAATAATTGAAATGGCTCAGAACTTTCCCATTTTTCTCTGTGTTAACACGTAATCCAGGAATGATACACTTTTGAAARCCTCAACATACAGAATTTGCCTTGTCACCTGAACACAGAGAGGCATATTTGTGAATTAAAAAGACATGAAGCCCATTTCTGCTGTATTACAGTATTGTAAGTTACTTCATTGAAATCCTAACCAAATCTAAGGTTATTTTTTTCTCAACTCTACCAAGTCATCCTTTATATAGAATGTGGATGAGGGAAGAAGGAAAGAGTAGAAATATATGGCATTCATAGTTATAGACTACTTTTCTAGTCTRCTGACATTTAAGCCCATTTCTGAAACAACAGCCAGATCTTCAACTGGATTTATCATTCTTGCTTTGACAGGCAACAATTTCTGGCCTACTGTCACAATAAAATAACAAAGTACACTACTGGATGAAGAGCCACATCTCAAGAGAAAATAGAAGTTTAAAGCTGACAACAGCACATTAAACAATGAAACTAGAGGTGACTGATCACACAGAAAAGCCAATTAATTAAAACTAATTGCACATAACATTTTTGTTAYACATTTTCCATATAGTTCAGTAGTTTTCTTAGATCAAGCAGTAACTAGTTTTTGATTATCTTACATTTCTCTCCCAGGAAAAATGGAAAAAATCTTTTTGAAAGTCTGGCAGCTCTTTAACATGTCAGTATCTTATATGGGTAATTGTAAGTACGGTTTTATTTCATATTTTTTCCTCCAATAATCTGAATAACAGTAGACCTCAAAGACTCACTCATGTAGCAGTATTCATGCACATTGCATGCTAAGACAAATGGCATGATAAATTAAGTAGTTGAATCTCATAATGAAGAAACTCAATTTCTACTGTCTGATAAATCAAAATAAATTCAAAGTCAATAGAATGATCCAAAATTTATGCCAGAATAAAGCAGAATCTGGTATTCTTCTTTTTCTCAAATACTGACTGAAGCATAGGGCATTTCCAGGAGTTTAATGGCTGACTGGATTTAATGGCCCTTGACTGCAGTTCATACCTTCARCTTCTCTCACTGGTTGTTAATCCCCAAGAAATTGTCTGTGCTTCAGTCATAATTGTTTATGTAATTAAGTTCTTTGAACGGTTTGAGCTGACTTTAAACTCAAGARATGATGTCTTAATCAAAAGTATTTGAGGCTATAAAGCATTTTTCTTCACTTATGAATATGTGCAGTGGAAGAGCTTGAAGTTTTTTTTGCCCAAGGTCGCACCAAAAATGCTACAGAAGCACACCCACACTCCAAGCAGGCTGGCACAGGTCTTTACTAGCTACCTTTCCACTTAGCTCATAGTTTCTGCTTGTCAGAGGTAGCTCTCCCCATCACTGGATTACACAGCCCAGCTTCCACAACAAACTGAATCGAATTGTGTGGATTAAATGATGCCCCCACAGAGCCTTCGCTTMGGTCAGTTTTATAAATCAAAGAACTCAAAATTCTGATGGGAAGACTTCTCTTCCTTGTCTTTACGTGTGACCTTTATTGTACAAACCTCTCACCTTTCATGAGCTTTCAAGCTTAGATGTCAAAACTTCATACCAAAGGAACGGTGTTTCTTCTGATATCAAATTATGCCATGAAAGGCACACAGAAAAACTAACCTGTTCAAACAACATTGCACTTAAAAAAGATTCTGAACTACCTACAATTGCAACCATATGTAAATTTCTCCAGAAAAAGTGAAATGAAGATGTAACATCATCACTGAATCCTGTTAGAAAAGAAAAACATAATGGGAAAAGACAAGAAGTTTCAATTAAAATCTGATGTGTGCTCTCCAGCTGATGCAAAGGTATTGTCTTTCTGYTGTGCCTGTAGTCTCCTATGATGTAGGTCTTCAGATTGTCATTCTTCATATGGAAAGCACATACAAATAAGTCCAACCTGAAAAKTGTGAAATAGAAAAAATATGGATAGTGTCCATCAAAAAAGCCAACTATTCTTCTTCCTTTACATCTGGATGGAAGGATCTTATGGGGCCAACAATAGACACAACACTATTATACTTGCACAGATACGCTGAAGACCCTACATGAAACCCAAGAAAAGCAAAGTATGTTTCCCAGTTTCCTTTGACAGGACATGTTTCTACATTTGCACAACCCAAATGTCAAGGGATTGAAACTGAGAAGAGTTAACAAGAAGACATGTTTACTGATGTTCGACATACAGATGTCAAAGGTGTCTTTGTCTTTCTTCAGTTTTCCTCTCAGTGCTGATAGTGGTTAAATAGCCAAAGCACTTTAGAATGAACCCTTCTGCTCTGTGTCCATTCGTTTTCCAGGGCTGGCACAGTCCAAAATGCACAGAATTTTGTTGCTAGCCTTGCAGTGAAGTGCTGCTTACTGTAGGGCTTCTACTGTCTGCACATGACTACATGCTCGTAAACTTGCAGCCATATAACAGCCCCTGATACAAGTCTCTCACTAGGTCACTGATCTTTGCAGATTCATACCATGATCACTCGGCACTGCATTAAATCTTCAGATGTATTTCCACTGGATGAACACCCTTCTCATTTCCCTTAACTTCGCTTTACTATTGAACCGTGCTAGCTTGTCACTGTGGATAAGGTGACCTTTTATTGAGCATACACTTGGGAAAATTTTCTCTCTTCATGTTTATGAGGGTTTATTATCCTTAAATTCAAATCTTCACTGTTTCTTATTAAGTACTCTTACAATTGATGCCCTCTTCTGTTTCGTTTTGTTTTTTCCTGTTTGTACCAGCAGAAGTTTCCCACCTCTATGAAAGTTATGTCTCTCCAGGAATTTTCAGGTAGGATTTGCTGGGCCATTCTCACTCTTCACTATGAGCAGATGTTGCTACTACCACACCCCACTTAAATTCTAACAATTTAAGCCATAGGAKGGACAGTGATTTCAGTTGCTATATCTTTGTGCCCAAGTTTTAGCTTTTTTTGATCAAAGTGTTCTGCATATCAGGTACATTTGATACACTTTTTGTGTGGTTTTTTGTAAGAATACTTATAACCTTTAAACATGAAAATGTAAATCCCTTCCAAACACAAAAGACTTAGGACATGGCATAAACAAGAAAAAAAATATCTTTTTWAATCTTTATATATAATTTTCACCTTCCTTAGAGAGATCAGAAGTGACAGTTGTTGGATCTTCTTAGTATATGGGTCCTATGCATAGTAGATAACATTTTTATACAAAATAGCCCCAACCAATTCTGAATAACAAACAAGTATGCAAAAATTCAGTTTGTTTTTGAACATCACATATGCAACTTGACCTTCTTTCCTCCAGTGGGATTTTTGCCATTCTCTTCTTGGTTTTTCTTTCTTCACAGTCCAGGAATAAGAAAAAAGTTTATGTTCACCAGATAAACTGAATAGTTGGAAGTAGGCTTTAAGTGACAAGTATGCTAATAACTTAGTGGAGATAGACAATATCAGCATTATGGAGTCTAATGAATAAAAGCTAGRAAGATGGGAAGCAAGGAACCAGGGTAAGTTATTAGCTTTAGATTTTTTTCAAAAAAGAAAAATCTAGGGAGAGAAAAATAGATGAGCCATGTAGGAAAGTCGCCAAAATTTTTTTGSAAGAGAGTGATAGCAAGTATTTTCTGGCAGCATTGGTTTTATGAGCCAGTTAAGTGTGTCTTCGGGCAACATARCAATGAAATTAATATTAGCAGAGTAGTGTAGGAGTTGTTTACCCTTATCCAGAAAGAATGCTGATTTTCATTCTGCATCTACCATGCAAGTATCATTTGAAGGAACAAGAAAGAACAGGCAGCAGAGAACATCGGTATTAAAAACCACTTAAAAAGAATATTATCTTAATTAAGAAAAGAATAGAAACATCAGAAACAAATTTTATCTRGTCAGAGAGAAATATCTAACTGAGAAGAAGAGGAGTAAGTTGATAAGAATTCAGAGGCTGCTCCRTGGGGTGCAGTCTGCAGTATTGCATTGCTTTATATTGTGGCAAAGCCTTTTGGTCCTGATCCAAAAAAGCTGTTCACACACACACATCCTCAGGTTTAAGCATGTGGATAGTTAAATGGGATTATTTAGCTGCTTACTTCTAAGATCTAAATGTTTTCCTTGACTGGAGTTCAGCACTGTGCAAGTAGCAAGCTTTTACTGCATTTGAAAGCACCACATACACCAATATATAGGCTACTGGACTAGAACTTAAGAGAGCAGAAACCTCTTCTGTACTGTGCAGACCCATGAACCTCAACTCGGAGCATCTGTTTTCCTGACTATTCTACTCAAACTGCAAACTTTTGTGGTAAGGAGTGTTTCACAACRTGTATTTATTTATCCATTAGTTGGCCTAAGGGGGCTCTAAGCTTAATGCAGATCTCCGTGTAAGTAAATTAATGAAAGGAGTACCATGTAGACACTAATTATCCCAAAATTAGGATTGTGCAACTTAAGGCAAAACTTAAGCAACTGGGCTTTTTTTTCAGATGTGCCAAGCATGCATAGCTTGGCTAAAGATGATGGAATTCATAAACACTTATGCTCTTCTGCAGATTTGTCTTTTTTGCCTCGAAATCTTCCAGATTTCCTTTCTATTCTGCCCAAAGTCAGTGTCAGCTTCATTTATAATAAGGTTTCTAACTTATAAATAATATATAAAAGCCTGTCAAGGTAATACTTACGTAGCAGTGAAATACATTTTTTTTAACAGCTCTACTTTTTAAGCAGGTATTAATTTGTAAGGGCCCTAGGGTTTTTATGAAATATATTCATGTGYAACGCATAGAGAGTATATTCAATTATCAGGTCAGTATTCTATTGCTTTTCCTCTTTAAGGCCTYAGACATATTCATTTAACAAGTTTCTTTCTTAATTATTCTTTTAYGGATAGTAGGAACTATTCTTAACCACCTAGTGCACAGAAACACAATCTTTTTGAATGGTTACTTTCTGTACAATACGTTCATCTGAGGGGGCTCCACACTGGCAAAGAACATTACAAATAATACTTGACTTACAATACKCCCAGAGAGCCAGCCGGGGACTCCTACTTCACTGCACAGACAAAGATGAGTAAAACAAATTACATGATTTCAGAAGTGCATGTAGTTCTTGTCAGACTACAGACCTGTGGGCAGCAGGTTATCCCAAGCATCACCTGCTGGTTTTTAGCTAACCTTTCTGCAGAGTAGTGGAGAAACAGCATGTACAGGTCACAGTCACTCTGTCCATTGCACCGTAGTTTGACAAATCACAACCCAACTGCAGAAAGACAGTAAGTTGCCATGCATTATCACACTGAGAGATGTGCGCCTCTCGTTAGGTCCTGATGTATTACAACCATCAGAAATACTCAAACAAACTGTTTGTTACAGTATTACCAAGAACATGATCAATGAATAAGTGTTGTAGAGTTTTAAGGAGACCAGAACTGCCACTTCTCCGCTACGAACTTTTACTACTGAGAATGCGGTGTAAACTGAGGAATTAGCACATTCTGCAACAGACATAATAAACAAAAAGCCAGACTTTAATACAGATGAATCAGAATAAGTGAAATATTTCAGAGCTGAAAGCATAACTTCATTCATGTTTCAAGGCYGAACTAGATCTTCACTTCTGCAATGTGAGCACATTGGTCATAGTGCATATCCTAAGAAAATAAATTACAGAATGAGAAGGAGAGATTACATTATACAATGTTGTCCTGGTTCCGGCTGGGACAGAGTTAACTCTCTTCCCTGTAGCTGGAGGGGGTGCTGTGTTTTGGTTTGGCGGTGAAAGGAATGTTGATGGCCCATTGATGCTTTGGTYGTTGCCGGGTGCACCGACAGCCTCCCCCGCCCTTCAAGGTGCAGGGGGACCTGGGAGGGAGCATAGCCGGGGCGGTTGACCCAGCTRGCCAATGGGGTATTCTATACCATGTGACATCATGCCCAGCTTAAAAACCGGGGACGGTTCCTTCGGGGGGGGGGGGAAGCGCACGGTTCGGGGGGTTGGTCCGGAACACGTGGGGGTGAGCAGTTGCATTGTGTATCGCCTGTTTTGTATATTCTGTTATTGTTGTTATCATTGTTATTATCACTGTTCTACTTTGTTTTATTTCCATTATTAAACTGTTTTTATCTCAACCCGCGGGTTTTCCTCCGTGTGCCCTCCGGATCCTCTCCCCCATYCTACCGGAGTGGGGGCATGAGTGAGCGGCTGCGTGGTGTTTAGTTGCTGGTTGGGGTTAAACTACGACAAATATATATTAAAAACATTGCGGTTTTTGAAGCTTGCTTTGTTTTCCTCCAACATTTTTTTAAATATGCAAACATTACTTTCCCTGTTTCACCTCATTCTGTGTCTGAAAGACASTTCAATTTCCTATGCCTAGCCTTAAAAAAAACCTAAATTATCAAGACAACTCATTATCACCAGTTTTTTATTAACTGGGTTGATCAAGGGCAAGTTATTTATGTGGAACAGAGAGAAGGTAACATAAGCAAAAAGAGGTCTGCTTGCAGTCCAAAGGCTGTGGATTGCTCAACTTTTTCTGAATTTCCAAAGCTAAATAAACTAAAGTTTAATTTAATAAACTAACAGTTTAAAGAGCTTTTTCATTCCAAGGAATTAAAGGGCAACTCATAGTATAGTTGCAAWCCATTCAGGGTGGCCATGAATAATACCAAATGCTTTCTTTTATTTGGATCTCTATGACCATTAAGGTGTACARAATTTCATAACATTGTCCTCCTCTGGGAGGAGGACCTGAATAAAGGATTTGAATTTCTGCCTCATTCATGCCTGTCTTCAGGCAGGTAAAAGACAGGCATGCTTTGACTTTGTTGCAGATGCACCGACAATCACTATTCTCTTCTGTGAATTGGACCGTGGAATTCCCCATGCCTGATATATACATTGTCTTTGATTCATGCTCCACTCGCTTTACCGAATGATACTCAGAGCGAATGGGTATTCACCGGCTGAAGTGGACAGAAAATAGCTGGCAGGAAACTTGACCTACCGTCACCACAGGAAACTGCTGAGGGCAGACAGAGCTTAAGTAGAACAGGATACATTATCTTTTGACAGCTCCTCATACTTCATTCTCAAAAAAATGACTGTTATTAAAGACAAAAAAATAAGCTATGTTTTGGTTTTGATAATGAATTTGGAAAAAAAAGGGCTGAAGTATCAAATCAACGTTTGCCAAGGGGCATCTACATGTCCCTTATGAATGAATCRCATCTATGCCCATAAATACCTCAGCGACCTGCCATAATCCAGAGGTGTACCAAGTCTTCCACTCTGATTTTCAGTCAGTAATGTCCTTCACCTTGTTTTCCCTCAGCAGCCTGCATGCTGGCAGCATATCGTGTATTCTGGGACTACAGGTGTCAGATGCAGTTGACGGAAGGCGTGCCATTCAGAGAGGCTCAGYAGTCAAAAAAGTCTTGCTAGAGGGCAAATTCTCCTGTGATCTGTGCCCTGGTTCTTCCCCACCCATTGGCCTGGCTGGCTATGTAATATGAATCAGGGTAAAACCAGGTCTTGCTCCATTGCTGGGAGTTTAAGTGGGATGTGTGAGAATGTGTGTGGTGTATCTATCTGAATAACAGCTCTGAAGTGCTGAAGAAAAAAGTTTTTCAGACTCTGTTCAGGACAATGCCTTTAACCATGAGTTTTACTTGAGTTTACGAGGATTTTAATATCTGCCTGAAAGGTGTATTGAACTGATACTGAAGAAACAAATCTATCCCAAAGGCGAACTGGCTTTTGAAATAGAATCTGCATCTCAGATATAGATCTTAACTGTATAGATAATATCCTCAATAAAAATATTCTGAAATTCTCCCAAGGGAAGCAGTATTGAGCAAACCAAAAGGCAAAATTAAATCCTAATACCAGTGAAACACATGGTTTGATTATATGTATGTTGCTGGGAAGGTAGAAATCCATTGTAACAACAGATTAATTTTGCTGTCTTTTGGGGTTAGCACCTTGAAGGACAAAAGGCCACGAAGGCATTGCAGTGAAAGACTACATACAACAGGAATAAAGTCTCCTTCCTGCGTATGACTGAAACTGTTGATCCATGTTTGTGTGGCACTGCTTCTGTTGACAATGTTGTGATCAGGAATGCTCTGAACTGAACTCCTGGCAAGGGTTACAATGTACTCAAAGTGTAGGATACAGCACAATCCTTTATTCTGGGTTTGTGGGGTTTTTTGGKTTTTTTTTTAACATTTTAGAGGTAAKTTTTCCCGTGTTAGCTAAAATATGTATTCAATTTAGTACCAGTTGCTAATCTGTAAACAAAATCTGTTAGAGAGAGGGAGGGAGGTAACTCACTTAATAAGCAGTCTAATCCATAAGTTTTAACTAAACAGTGTGTTTTCRATGTAGTGTCTGGTGAAATTCAGTTTTACTGATGACTGGTAACTACTTTCGTTCACTTCTATGGATGGAAACTACTTTCCCAAAAACCATATATAATTGGTACTGATGCACCTACCCATATTGATACTGAAAAAGAAGCTTTTAGTTCTAAGAACCATATTAGAAATTACTGCTTTCACTATTCAAAGATAGTAAGGAGCTTTGTGCTGCAATGTGTAATGCCCAACTTCAGGAAAAGTGTGCTAGAGATCATGGGGTTCCCTTCATGGCCAATTATACTTTCACTGCCCAGCCCCAAACTTAAAATGCCTGGTAGCTGGAGCCTTTTGCTTTTTTGTTCATATCTGATTTGGAAGCAATTTTTTTGCTACTTTTACTAGATTTCTAGCTCACATGGATATAACTGCAATTTGGTTATTCCAATGAGCCCTAAATTCAGAATTTCACTAAACTACATTTAATACTGTGATACTGTGATATGAAATATTTAATTTATGTACTATTTGGTCATGACTAAGATTAAATATTGAAATACTGTGTTCAAAAACTTTCCTTTCATCAGAAAGAAAACCCAAGATTTTGGACGTTTTAATTTAATACAAACTATTAGTTAACATATGGCCATGCTTCGTGCTGATTTACGACCCGTGCAAGTTAACAGACACTACCACATTTTACTGGGTTGAAATAAGTGTAAAATTGTTCCCATTGCTACAAGAATAACTAATATACCTGAAGTGCAACCCCAAATCGGTAAGTATGGGTGAAAGCATTTCTTGAGACCTACTGTTTTCAACAAGCATTTGTAATATGTTCAAAATAAGTTAAGTGTGTTCATGGTTTAAGAACTGAATCTCCTTATGGATTACATAGAAATCCATTCAAGAATTAGCCTATATGGTAGGTTTCAAACTGGTGTAACCTGTAACAATTTTCCAAGCTTAAATTCATAAAACATTTAAAATAAGTTTCTCTACATCTGAATTTCTTATTTWAAAATATGCAGCTTTCCTCATCCCTAAACTGTAATGATTCTAAATAGGGAAGTCCCATAGCATAAAATAAATTTGAATATGTCAGTACTGCTTTTTTCATACGACTGATAAATGAGAAAAAGAATGGTAGCATTATCCTGTAGCGTTGCACTATGTCCAAATTCCATTTGATTATTTTGGTTTAGAAGTGCTCTTATTGTATGATTACTTGAGATATATAATTTTATTTTTTGTATTATTATATTAAGCCAAAATGTAGTGACATGATGTAAATAAAAATATAAGCTAAATGTCAGGAAGTCTTTCATGACAAGAACACCTTTGGAATATTCTGTGCTTGAAAGTGACAGAAATCCATTCAAATTTGATACTGGACAAACTGCTAGAAAATACATTATCATTAAAGCAAACAATCATGAACTGACAAAGCAACAAACTAGAAGGAGACTCAGCTAGTCTTCCTATCTCCAGATATCTGCAGTTCTGTACAAGAGATCATTGTGCAGCTGAAGAACACCCTTACTATTTTTTCACAATTTCCCAGTCTGGTCAGAAGCAAACCTAGTGTATAGTCTATCCAGTTAAAAGCTCAGAAACTTCTTATCATGGTTTTCAGATTTTCATTGTCCTCTCTACTGCATTATGCCTCTTTTGTTACAAATTTCCCCATTTCAATCATGCYACTGGGACCAATTCTGAGAACCTTGATATATGTTGCTTACAGGAAAGCACAGAATTTGCCATCCTTGAAAAAATTGCTGGTCCATCCAGTTCAGTATGCATTTGAAAGTAGTGGATAACCTAATGYTTCAAAACACGAGGTGGGGAGGAAGAAGAGGAAGACCTAGGAAATTTTCTGTAGTAGGAAAGAATCCAACCTGAAAGATGGGGTGACCAGCTTAAATTTTCAACTRTGAAATTTCATTACCACTTACTTACATGCACAAAATTAAATGTTACTACAGATCATAAATTTATTCATGGCTTTTATAAATCCATCCACTCTTCTGCATTCAAGTTTACAATGTTATCTGATAGTACATTCCAAAGACTGAGTACACACTCTCCGAAGAAACAATTTCTTTAACTTGATCTAAGTTTACCTGCTTTTTCTTTTTCTCTAGTGAACCATAATTCTTGTTTGTACCTTTTTAAATACCTTCATAGGTTTTTAGAAAATTCAAATTTAAGGATATACTAAAAAGGTGCTCAGATGGAGATGCTTTCTCTAATAAAATACTTAACATTGACTTTGGTTCTACTACTGTCCTGAATAACTTCAACTTCAAGCACATATTTACATGCATTAAGGCCTTTCAACACTAACAACTGTATCTGTTCCTGTTTCCTTTAGAYAAGAAAAATCAAAGAAGTGACACAATTCCAAATTGAAATATCCAAATAAAATATGGTTATTGGCAATGTAAAGTGAATTATATGAAGTCTGACATTATGGCCCTTCTCCTCCAGAAAAAAAGGAATATTTATCCAGGAAATTAATGAGTTTTAGTCTTTTATTTTTTGTGTGCTCATGGCAGTAAAATGCACTCAGAGACACAAATAAAAAAAAAATTACAATTGCAGATCCAACACATAACCCAAGACACGGAACTTCTCTCATTAATTGTTTCTGTTAGTAGATCTTTTACGTTTAAAACTTGCTGTTGTTAACAGATCTTTTATGTTTAAAACTTGCACATAAGTTGAGATGCTTTCATTTTTCTGAGTTTTCTGATGTTGAATTACTTGCATATCACACTTTTTCAACATATTTCTAATTTTAAATTATCTTTCCTTCGGGTGTGGGGGTTTTTTTTAAACCCAGCTATACTTTATGCCAATGAAAAAGCTGTCGTCTTTATCAGAAATCTCCAAGCATTGGTTCATAGAGGGTTATGCACCACTTTTTTACCTGGGAAAATTTGTAGTGATCACTAKTGCGGCAGGTAACTATGTTCACCATATTTGCACTGATCTGACCTCTCATGTGTATATTCATTAAGGTTTTCTGAAATCTCGTATATTGATGTCCAGATGAGAAACTGCTATTCATTATAAAGACTGATGCTGTCAGGTCCAGTACACACCCATCATACTTCAGCCCACAAAGAGATATTCTGAGTGCCTACACAGGTGAGGAGTATATCCTCAAAGCTGGACCTTTCTAGTGCCAGTTGCTCCTTTTGGAACATAAATCTTCTCTGTAAACTGTCTGCTGAGCCATGATACTGGCCTTCCTCTATATGGAAATAGCTGCCATTGTTAAAATGAGAAAGGTACATGGGACAATGAAGAGGCTTGGGTAAGAGTATATTCTAAAAATKGGGAATTGGTCCCCTAGAAGAAAAATGGAAATTGCAGTGTTTAGACTTTAATAAAACATTTCATGAAATATTTCAAAATAAAACTCATTAGACAGRGGAACTGCAGAAAACACTTGGAACAAAGCTGAAATATTCGGAGAGAGTAGAAAATGAAGGCAAAATGATACTCAGCTTGGAGTAAGGGAACGAAATACTCTTTGGGAAATATAATGTAATCAAATACACCTATGGAAATAGACACTAGTACTTTTTTGAGAATGGGGTTTAGCAAAAGATAAATTGAGGTAAACAGTTCACCTATTTCTAATTTGGACAGCATAGACCATATCTACTTATCTCTGCCTAAAACACCATTCATGTTAATCCACTTTCTAAATTTATAGAAAATAAAAGGCAAACRGATGAAGAGTTGGTAATGAATATTAAGCTATACATTTGTTTGAATACGATATGGCAGTAAAAATTGTCMAATGCAAGTGTGAATACTGAACACAAAGACAACCTATCATTAAGCTCAGAGATATTGTTCCTATATGGTTCTTCTTACTGCACTGGAGATATTTTATTGTATTACGAGCATCAGACTATCATAAAGATATAGACATTTTGCAAGTTCAAAAGCAAACAACACATTTCAGAGAGCTCAAATTACTAAATTATACAGAAAGAATGAAAGCTTTAAGCAATGAGCCTAATCTGRAATGCGTACAACACCAGTATAGTGCCAGCAATTTCTGTGAAGCCATGCTACACCTGTTGTTGTTCTGCYGACTATATATTTCTTAGCTAACAGAAGGATAAGGGAGCAGACAAAAACARTTACAAACAATGGGATGGCATTTTAATTCCAAGTGTTCTTACCAATTTCCTGTCTTATTTAGACAAAGTACATAATCTTTCTGTGATCCTGTACTGTGCTTATAACGGTGCTTTCTTTAYGCTGTGAATTCTTTGCCACAGAAAATATCCCTTACTATGTTTATATATCTATAGTACTACACGCATGGCATTATTTAGAGTACTACATTCATGGCATGACTGCTATGAAATTAATGCTTAATGACAAAGGAAATATTTATGGTTTAGCAATTAGGACAAGCAGGAAAAGTGGACTAAATTAAGATGGCAAAATGTAGACAGAATATGAAAAACGGATTGTTGCTAATGAGAATGATAGTCATGGAAACTTCGTTGTGTACTAAGGGCTTAATTGCACCAATTCTCTGAACACACAGGGGAAACCAGGCTTGTGCTGAGGATGGCCTGAATGACCAACAGGTCTCTTCCAAATTTTAGGTACAAGGTGCATCAATACACTAATTACATCCCACTAATAAAAGAGGAAGGTTTCTCACATTATCTAGTTAGGAAGGTAACCACAGTCATTAAAATATTTTTTTCAAAGACATGGAAAGTGTATTAAAATTGRCTGAGAACAGAATTTCAATCAGTCAGTCTTTGCAGTTAAATCTCTGAATTGCCAGAGACAGGATTGGAAAGCATACAAACTYGAGCAAACCCTGCTCTTATTTTTTACCCCTATTCCTCTTACCTGCTTACAGCCTTTTCACAGCTTCTTCAAATCCCAAACAAATCAAAGCATTCCTTCTCATCTCATCTACTCCTTTGGCTGTACCTCAATAACTTTCTTCTGATTCCCCTAAAGGTGATAAGCTGCTTAGATCAGGGCCCACAGCAAACTCATTTTGTTGTGCTCTGGACAGCTGTTCCATTTAAAATATGTGCTCTTTGAGGATTCCCCAAATTAGACAAGTCCATCATTCCCTGTTGCAATGACTATTTACAACCTGCAAGATTGGAAGACAACTAATGCTATAACTGASTACTCAGTGACCAACTAGCTTAAAGTCCACCAAGGTAGAAGTCTGAACGAAAGAGAGAGAATGGTGGTCTCTTTCATGCTGAAGTTCCAAGACAAATTTACTAAGGTTTGATTTATGAAGCTTCCATGCATCAAGAAACCTGGAAATCTTTTTGGTCTTTGGTCTATATACCCATTGTCTGAAATACTTGAAAATTAATTCAAAGCACCTGAGGCAAGAATACTGAAAGCTGCTTAAAAGACCATAAGTAGAAGTTGATATAAAGTTACAGCACATAACACAACAAGGAGGATTTTGCAGAAAAGTGCTAAACGGTCTCCAGCTGGTTACTCCAAAAATAAATTCATAAATTTCTTTATGAAGCAGTCCATGGCAACAGAAGATCACTATATTGTAAACTTTTAAGATTAAAAACTGAAAAGAAGTTGAAAAACCATTAAAACAGAAGCTGACCCTGAGTGGAATTTGCTTGTTGCAATGCACAATATCGATCTCAAACAATCATTCTTTGCTCTATAAAGTTTCAGAGAAAGTTCCACATAGAATCAAAAATCATGAGGTGCTGATAATCTCTTTTCCCCCACTTTTTATCTATTTTCTGTAATTAATCAAATTATATTCTTTTTCCAGTGTGACACAAAACCAATGAAACCAGAACAGAAAGAAAATTAAGAGTGATAATCACCCATTAAATGTTTTGTCTGTTAGTAAAAAATTCTGCTTTGTCAACCAGGTCTGATATAAAGWGAGTCCTGTGGTGACATATAGCTGTGCCGCATCAGTTACAAAACTGGGAAAAGATCTGTTCACTTGTTGCCAAGGTCTRTTTGCCTTTGAAGGACTTTCCTCACTTGAGCAAGGTGAAAAGGCTTTGGTATCTATTTATGATGCATATTCAGCCATCAGGAAGAAAATTTTTTTGGCTGAATTTTTTTCCAAAGCCACCTGAGGTTTGGATGCCTAGTTCCTATTAAAATTAAATCTACTAGGCAGCTTTGAAAGTCACAGCTTAGCAACAAAAACAAAGAGCTGTTGATGCACAGAGGCACTTGCAAGTATGAGCCATATGTCGTCTCTGTAGGACACCCTAAAATTCATCAGGCACCTTGGATTCTATTGTATTATATTACAGAAACAAAAGTTKAGACTTTGTATTGGTTTCTTAAAAATGAGGCTTCATTGAATTCCAATGATGTCTATCCAGAGACCGTTACAATCATTGGGGTTATTAAAGCTGAAATCGCTTTTATACAGTAGCTTCTTTTGCTCCAGAGCTCCCTCTCTCTAACCCATTTAGTACAGAATACTAAAGGACAATGGATTTAAACACATCTCTGCAGAATACTAGTGCAGAGCAAAACATATGTCCATGTATATTTTGTTAAGTGATATACTTTACTCTTTCATATATAGATATAATCTTGTTCTGTATATTTATTCAACATGAGTGGAGTTAGGGAAAATTATTTTTTCCAAAACCCAATCCCGAAATTTAGTCTGGAGTGCTCATTCTCATTCAAGCAAAGTGTACATGAGATGAATTGAAACATTAGGGTTTGTTATGTGACCCCACTCTCCTCATGTGGGCAGGAAAGAGCCTTCCCACACTCCCCAGCAAAATTCTGATCTTGAGAGCCAGAACATCCTAAAAACCAAACAACAATAATAAAAGAGGATATACAACCATTCTTGTGATTTTAGGGACCATTCTTTAGATGCAGGCAGWTATCGGGAAGGTAAGACCAGGTATATATTTTGTTTACAATTATTAATATGAAAACTGTTATAAAATGCTACTATAATGTATGTTAAAGACTCCGATTTTACTGATCTCTTATTGCCATAAAATCAGTCCTCCCCAGCAATTCTCTGCTCCTCCAGCTATCTCTCTTAGTTTCTCCACATTTTAAGTTTCACAATTAGTGATACACACACACAGGTAGATAAGATTAGGAAGATGATTTGCCTCTGGGCAGGTTATTCCATAATTGTTTATTATGTGTTTTCTTTCCCTGAAGCAGCTGGTGTCGACTGCTGACAGAAACAGCACATTGGATTAGCAGATCAGTGGTTTGACCTGTGGTGGCAACTCCAATTGTCCTTTACTGCCATGAGCACAAACCTTTAATCAAAATGGATGTAAATTAGCTGAGATGTTTGAAAATGGAGGCACRTTATACACATTGCATACAGTAAGAAAATTCTTCTAATGCAATTTTGGCAAATGTCAGCTCAAGAGTAAAGGTAGGAATGTTTCAAAATCCACATTTTCTGAGTCATCTCTTACAGGGAGAACTCCTGTCCTGCTGCCCATCCAACTCCACCAGGATCTTCAGCACTTCTTGCCCCAATACTCCCCTCTTCCAGATCTCCCACAATAATTACTTGTAGTGGCCTGGAGAAATCGCGGGAGCTATGTTTCTGCAGGAGGATGGCAGGGCTAGAAACAGCATGGAAATGGTCATGACAGGGTACAACAAATAGTTCTTCTGAAGAGCAGAAGCATATTTCTGCTCTCCTAGAGAGGTCCATTAACACTGAAACATGAGCTTTGGAAGAACAATCAGGGTGCAACAGGGATTCTTGTTAAGACTACTGAAATAAAAGTATTAGGGTATGTCATGACGACCGCAAACCCAAGTAACTTCAGCAGATTCAAATCAACCTACATATATTTGCCTAAGTTTGTTTGAAGGATAGATTTTATTTAAGTGTATGAGACGAAAGTGGGTGGTAGTGTCATTTTATCACTTRTCACATTTTTAAAATTACTGTTTGTAGGATATTAGTATAGATATAGTACAGTTAAAAAAATGCTAAAATATACACTACCTATGGAAGATRTTAAGATAAAAAGACTTGCACATTTTATCCAAACTAAGAATGTTGTTTTTATTCTCGTAATTATGTTCACTTCCATAAAAGAACTCAACAGAGCATTCAGACTTCCTTCAGTTCAGCTGTATTGAGACCGCAACAAGTCTCAAAGTCATGCAATACTTTATACATAACTTTAATACACTCTATTAATAAGTACTTCATCAGGGCATTGGTAAGGCTGTGGTCATAATTTAACTGAATTTGTGATTAACAGTGGAAGTACTACTGAACTGCTGAAATTCTTGCAGCTTTTTTTCTCCCCTTAGTTTCTGTTTCTTAGTTAACTACCATTAAGTGCAGCTGACACACTGCAGCCTCAGSTTCAGCTCAGGCATCTTTTTTTCTCCCGTGAGCTTGATTCCTTTTTTTCCAACAGTAGTATTTCAAGTGCTGAATTTTACATTGGTATGTTCCTGTCTTTATAAAGCTTTACTGTGGAGACAAAAGAAGAAACATAGGTGTTGTATTTGCTAGATTCCTTTGTCTCATTATCTAGAATTAAATGTTTCATTCTGTTGACCTTAGAGCTTAATCATGTTTTCATTTTTTTCAAGGAGATTGTTTCTGTGGTATGCAGGAGGTGAAGAAGGAGGATCTTGTCTTTATATCACTACACCCTTCTCATCATATTTCCCTCAGAAAATGAAACTGCATACTTAATAATACTAGTAGGGTTTGGGGGATTTAGTTGAGGGGGAAAAAAAMCCCAAAAGTTTAAAGTTGAAATTTGASCATCTGAATCTGACTAATGGAAAAATAGATAATTGGTTTTATGCTATAAACATGTGCAAAGCAGGTGTCTAAGTTCTAGTAAGAGAGCAGCCTTACTTCCAGTAACTCCAGAAGTGATAGGTGCCTAAAACCAGGTGTGCTTGGACAGTATCTGAGGATGAAATAGGAGATAAATTAAAAAGACCAATTGCTAGTCTGGAACCCATTTCAGTTTGCACATGCTGTTTTATTATGTTTGAGTAAGATTTCACTTACAAATGGAGAAAAATACATTTGTAATAGAGTACAGAAGTGTAGGCCAATGACATCCAAATATGCCTAGAGAGAGATGTCATGCCGAGTTAAAGCAATGTTTACCAGCTCTGGAGTGACAGTTTGATTTAGATGTCTCATCACATAAAGGGAGAACAAGGGGAGCTGCTGAAGGACCTCCTGTGCTTTAAAAGGTGGTGTTTTGTTCTCGGTGCCACATGCAGTTTTCTAACTGTTGGAAAATAAAAAATGCTAGCAAAGCTGCTGGAGATGGCAGCAAGGAGTGGCAAAGTGCAGGTAGTGGAGCAATTCAAGGCTAGTTGAAGCACCTAGTGTAGGAAAAGCTGTAAAAGGTGCTTTGCAGGACGGCTTATGGGAGGGAAAGGCTGCTTTAAGTTTGGCAAGGGGGGACAGCTGGTAGATGGGAGGAGTGTAGGCAAGCGAGAAGCAACTGACAGAGCCAGCTCACATCAACCTGAGTGCAGCTTAAATCAGACCTACTGATACAATAAGGATTTCACTATTTACAATATTAAACCATTAATTAAATTTACTRCAGGAAAAAATAAACCTAGCTGGCCTAGAGGTTGCCTCACCAAAGAAAAAGCCTGTAAAAAATATAGTGTTATGCTTCCACAATTAGTTATTGTTACTCTGTATCTTTGTCTTSTTACATTTTTGCTCCTTAAATAAAAATAGTTTAAGTCATAAAATTCACATTTATGACTGGGGAAAAAATAGTTTATTAAGCCACAGAAAGCTTGGGTTAGTTTTCCTAGCTTAYCAGATGTTCTGAGCTGATGCCTTAATAGCAACCTGCTTGACTTTAAATTCAGCTGTTGTTGCTGCCCATCTAGACTTTGTAGAAGGATTACATGGCAGAGTTCTGCTAATAGCTAATAAGGAGTACAAATAGMCACACACACACAAAAARAAAAAGCTATGGCTATTGCAATTTCTTTAAAAAGCCAGTGTTCCTGGTGAAGTTCTGTATTGTCAGAGAAGAACAAACCRGAAGTTCTCTTTTGCCCTCTCATCAGCACCCTTTGCAAACCCACGAGTTCTTTTTTACTGCACAGTGCAGCACCATCCTGAGATGCCTTAGCTGAATCCAAACTAGTTCTCAAGTCTGAGGCAGTTTGAAGCTGCATCTGTGTGGAATTGAGAAGTGGTACCAATTAGCTAGGATGCAGCATCCCATTGAGGCAACTATTCATTTTCCCAGATACAATTTGATATGCCTGTTTGCACTATTCTGGGAAAGCGCACCTGGTTTCCTATGCTAGCTTAGGTAATTTTAACATTACATTGTGCYGTAGATAATGTTTTCTTGCATTTAAATAATCGTATCTTATGCCGACATTAGCAAGTATTGCRGAACAGCAAGAGCAGAGCTGTAAAGCCAGACAGCTGGTGCTGAGGACACAATGTTTGCACCATMTGTATTGCAGGCAGTTTTGCTCTGCAGACCCAGTTAGGTCCTGAGGTCCCAGTGTTTGTTATCAGCTGGGTGCATGATCTRTGCTTCTTGAGTACGTTTTCTGCTTCAGCTTTGTCTGAAAGGAATTCAGTTCAGCTGCTCCAGGGCTTCTCCATGACATGAGCCAAAGCACAGTTAGTGGGGACAATCAAGAGATTTGCTTCCAAATCAYACTTACAATAAGACTTAAAATGCTCACATAGGTGCATCTTTACATATCAGAGCACTGCTGGGTTACTCTCCCAAGTTAGGTTTGTGTTTGCAGATGTCTTTCTAATACCATGGGCAATACTACCTGTTTGGAAAATAAACTAAGTTTATGTTGTCGAGAAGGCTTGTCTGACTTGTCTGAAAAAAAGGACACCTTTTAAATCATGTAAAAAAYGAAATCTTTATACAGTTCTGAATTTTAACACAAAAAATGTGGTAACGATCGGTTCCATTAATAAATACTGGTTCATTAATACAGCAATTAGGTTTCTGTTGTAAGAGATGTTACAATCATTTGTGTGAACCATTGTAATACCCCCGACCTTGACTTGATTTTGAAAGCCAGTAAAACAAGGCTGACTGAGTCTATTAGAGGATTTCCTACCATATACAATGAAGTGAATGAGACCCTCAAAACCATAACAAAGAACAAAATTTCTTACTGATTCAAATTTTTCAGTTATCCACTTTTTTCTGCACWTCTACTGCAAAAGCCCTTGCATCCATGATATTTTCATCTTCCTCTATATTCTTACTGCCTTCTTTACTGCCAAATAAGTCCTATTTGCCTCAAGACAGGACAGTCAAGAAAAGGTTTACCCAATGCATCATCTACCATGCAATGCATCATATTCTTAGGATGGATTTAATTTTGCACTGTCTCTTTTTCCACAGTTAGTTCATCAAGTTATATACCGATATTGCTGACACATTTTATCACAGCTGAAATTACTTAGAACAGACAAAGTGGTTTTAAGATAAAAGTCTTCTATTAAAAAACACTCCCAGGGAGTGGCTGGATATCTGCCTGCTGATGGGAAGCCATGAATTAATTCCTCATTTTGCTTTGCTTGTGTACGTAGCTTTCCTTCACCTATTAAACTCTATCTTGACCGATGGGTTTTCAGCTTTTGCTGTTCTGATTCTGTCCCCTGTTCTGCTGCGGGGGGAGTGAGCGGGCATCTAGATGGGTACTTAGCTGTTGGCTGGGATCAACCCACCACAGGGGGAGAAAAATGTATTTTGCTGAAAAACTTAGGCTTCCAAACTGTCTCTCAGGAAAATTAATTCCTGTATAAAATCTTTGTACTACTTAATACGACAGAGGAACAGATACTTACAGGGGATGCAAGAATCTTGTGGTCTCATACTAAAACCTGGCCTGAGAGAAAATTACACATACAGCCACAGTAACTGTTTAAGAGTCAGGAAGTAAAAGGAGCTTTAAGTACAATGTCAGAGACAACAGAAAAGAAGGTGTCACACCGTTTGAGGTGTTTACTTAAAGAGGAAGTTAATTTAAACGGAAAGAAAATACAATACATAAAAGAGGCACCCCTCACAAAGCACACTACCATCCAGTGCATGAAGGAGCCCTCTGGGAGCAATCATGCCTGCACTTATAAGCCCAGAACTCCAGTAGAAGGCWTCAAGGAAAGGAAAGGATCAACAGTAGCTTCAGCTAAACACCATGACAGACAAAAGAGACTTGCTTTGAATTAAAATACCAATTATCACTACACAGAAAATACAACTATACATACAAAATGTGAATGAAAGCACTAGTTCTTGGTACTTTGCCTTTATAAAAAAAAAAAAGGCCCCAAAAGTAAACGAACAGGCAAGATTGAAAGCCAAGAACAAAACAATATTAGATAGTTACTTTTAACATATTGTGAAATTGAGTCAGAGGACAAAATATTTTGAAAATATGATTTGACTATAGAGTTCATCAAGTTATTCTCTTGGGTGTATTTTAGAGTCAACTCATTGCTACAGATAGAAATTGATTCCTCCCCTGACCCTCCTTGTAGTCTTAGCTGCAGAATCACTTGACAATGAAAATCCATAATATATCGATGAGTTTAGAAGCTGCACAGAATAATGACTACAGAACTTGTTTTATAGATAAGGCAATACACATAATTACAAAAAAACCTTGATAGGTTGGGTTAGAGAATATTCTACAAAGTAGCTTGTTCCTTCTACTTTTCCCTGTCTAGAAAAGAATGCTTCCCCCCATCTCCACAAGCCCACATCTTAGGTAAGCAACAAGCTGTATATGTAAATTAAGTGCTCAGAAGATGGGTGAATTTCTCTTTTTGAACTTAAACTTGCAACGAATCAGGATGGCAAATCTTTTAAGCCCTACATAATGCTATATTTACCCATTCAGTGAAGATAGTTCAGTATGGGCATGTCTGCCTATCTAACTCCAGCTGCTGGACTGGGACCACAGTGTGTTAAATAGAACTCCTATTTGATGCACATGAATCCTCTGATCTTCAGGCTGTTTCTACAAATTTCTGCACAAAAWCCCTTTTTTAGGTCATCGATTTTAAGAGGTCTAGTTCTATAGATATAAYGACCCCTACCACATTGCTATTCTTGAGCAGCTTAATGCATTCCCCTATCTACCTCCCCTAGTTCTCATTCTTTGTCTTTTGAAATTCAGCGCAATAGTTAGACTTACTTTTGTTAGTGCATCCATTTAATTTATATTAAACTGAAATCAGCTTAATCCAGATTGACTCAAGGTTATTAATATCATTTGTTCTCTAAGCTTTGCCTAGAAAATCAGTATCACCTGTAATTTTCAGTAGTATTTATCGTTCTAACAAGATTAAAGATAGCTTTATCCCATAGTAGCCAGRGTAAAGGTTGCAAAATCCATTTCAATATTAAGTTTTCATAGACATATATTTCTGATTAACAGTGAGCCCATTCATACTATGACTGACATCCTTGATATGAAGCACAAGTCAAGCTGGAATTCTTATGCACTTCTCCACATTMTTCTTATGGGAAGACCCCACTTCCCAAATTTATTGTATTAATACACAGTCTGCAACAAAGAAAAGACTAAAGCGATTGACCCTAAAAGGCACTGTTAGCAGCAGTCATTCTCTACCATGAATTTTGAAGGATGAATTAAAAAAAAAAAAAAAGGAAATATTTTGTGTAGCCTCAAGCTTTCTTATTTCTGGCATTCTTGGCAGACCGCGGCAGGCAGTTTAATGCCAAAATCGTACATGCCCTAATATAAACTGGAGTTGGGAAATAAAAGCAAAAACTCATAAAATGAATCTATRCCAGTTTTAGGACCATGTTTGACCACAATCAGTCCAGATTAAAAGTGGTAGAATAATAAAGATGAATTTCATTGTAACAAGGCTTTGTAACATTGTTTCCCCCTTACAGTGATGAATGGGGACAAAAAGAAAATAACATACTTGATTATGCCCTAAATTGTTCAGTTTTGGCTTCTTGCGATTGAAAAGGAATAAATATTTTCCTGTGGAAGTGAAAACCTTGAAAGGCTTTTTCTAAAGACCATGGAACTTATTTATTTTTGCAGAAAAAAACAAAACCCAAAACAACAAGTCTCTACATGACTCCTTTGTAGGAATGATTTTGCATCCACTGATATCGTTGGCAGATTTGGCTCAAGTTTTAAAAGTCTCACCAATGACATTTTCTTTGGACAACAATATTCTATGATGAACATCTGCAATCATTTGTCAATGTCTGAATAACTCTAAAGGAGTTCCACAGAAGCAGTTTCTATGTGAACAGGACAATGGTGGCTGCTTACAGTCTATGAAATCCAGTTCCATTTTTACAGTTTTTAAGGGGTTAATAGATCATTAACAACCTGCAATATCTTCTTATGCRGTAACGGATGTTGCAATCAAATAATTTTCATGTCTAGAAAACACAATTATTAATCCTTTGTAAATATGATAACAGTAATCATGCTAACAAGGTGTGACTATTGCATTGTTCCTGAAGAACAACATGTTCAGTGATGTAGTGAGGATGTAATCCTTGTGGTGCAATAAAGGGAAGAATATCCTCTGTAGAAAACTTTTGGCTGATACCATGGAAAATTTTTCAGGCTTTGAAAGGAACTGGTGCAAGACCAGCAGCACAAACATCATCTAAATAGATACAAGGATCTATCCCTTCTCATACCAGCTAAAGCTAAGGTATTTTTTCTCCAGAAAAATAATATATTTTTCTTGTAAATTCACAGGACAGATCTTTATACTGAGCTTACAGGTCTGRAGGACACAGCTCATGCATGCTGAAGTCAGTACAAATCTATGCAGGTAGAGCAAAGTAACAAAGTCAGTTAAATTTTGCTGTGCTAGACAACAAGAACAAAATCTGCCCTCTAAGCAAAGTTCGCATGTATAAATGCATTTTTCAGCAAGTGTTATGCATGATTGGGATCCATATGGCTTCCAACTTTCTAACAGAGAGAGACATCTGCATTTTTATACAAATGGAAGCATCTTGTAAGAATGATTCAYAAAGTCTGATTTTGTTAGACAGTTTTGTTTTATGCAATCATTTTTCCCAATTTAGAACAATTTTTGTGAGATGTAAGTCTTGTGAGAATAAGCTACAGTATAGCCAKTTTTTTAAAAAATCAAACAACATATTTAAGAAACCTGTACATGAGGGATTTTATCAATTAAAAGATACCAGGGCATCTTTTCAACATGAAAAACACACCAGTATTTCTGGGAAGATTGTGCTTAGTCATCTAATTTTCYTAATAGTCTCATACCAAGAAAAAAACAGAAACCTCTTTATATCTAAAGGGCAATATATATTACTCAACATAATTCATATTGACTTCATAGTAATGTGAAAATTATTAGGGAGACTAGCTCTGTAACAAAATCCTAGCTATAAAATTTATCAAAAGCAGCCAAAAGTTGATAATATAGAAGCTTGGTCTTTGTCTAGGAATAGATCACAAATCAACAATAGTGACACAGCTTGATCTGAAATCTTATGGAGAGTACTCTTAGCAATATTCCACCCTTTCCAATAGTGTCCACTGGAAACAATTCTGATAGTCTTGAGTAATAYTATGGTTCAACTCACACTTTAGTTCCATTTGTGTCATGAGCTGTTAAATATAATAGGGAAATAGGTGGTAAAGAGATGTCTCAAAGAAAAAAAAAAGTGTACACACACACATACATATATATGTATAAATCAAACACTTTCGT
This sequence comes from Oceanodroma leucorhoa, assembly GCA_030449065.1. Lineage (NCBI taxonomy): Eukaryota > Metazoa > Chordata > Aves > Procellariiformes > Oceanodroma > Oceanodroma leucorhoa. Next base: position 27,477,501 of record JASVER010000001.1, on the reverse strand, counting down.
CTGGAGATATTGACAAACCTTCACCAGCACAGTACATTCACTGGTCAACTTACTTTAATCAACCATGAGGAACAGAAACCAGAACTGTGTATTAATTAACCAAAACACAGTAAGTCAGAAATGAATTCAAAATATAAAATAGAAAACTACTGATTTCATGTGAATCTGAATTTACTGCCTCATCGAACACTTGCAACATTTCCAGATGACTGCTCCAGCAGAATAGAAGACAAAAGTCTYCCTTCTTTTCAGCATACTCATGGTATAGAGAACTTCAGAACGTTATTTACAACCCTGATTCAGAATGCRATTTTTAAACTGATGTTTCAAACTTCATTGCTTTTTACTTTTTAATTTTCTCACAAAATATGTTGTGACCTGGAAGGAAGCCATAGAAAGTTGTACTTAGGAGCCCATGAACTGACAGCAAAGGACAAATTATGTTTATGGATTCCCACTGGGCTATGAATAAAATGGTTCATCACCCACACAGATTTCTTCTACTTAGAGACCTAAAGTACATCACTCTCAAAGGGCATACAGATATAGACAATCACTAAATYCCATGGGAATAAATGCAAATCATGATCCAGATATATGAGGTGTCAAGGACCACTGGAGACAGCATTTCAATCATCTTGGCAGTTATAGTACCTTGAATCAATATAGCACATGGCATTATTAGTCAGGCATGTGTATTACTATTTAGTAAAACAACAACATGGCAAGGAAAGATACTAGAGGGTAGCGGTAGCTCTGGAGATTGAAGACTGTTAAATTCCCAATTATCTGAAAATTAGCAAAGGCATTTTTTTCCTTTTAGTGGATTATTACATTTACAAAAATAATTTCAGAATTAGCTCCCAATATTCTTAACCACATATTAAAAATACATGGTACAGATAAGAGTTTTCTTTCTGTAATACTAAGGCACATAATCTGATTCACAGAAATGTTAATTAAAACTCATAAGCAACATAAACCACTTATAAATATGACTACATTTTTAGGAGATATTTAACCACCCTGGAGAAAAAAAAAAAAAAAAAAARAAAAAMAAAAAAAAMMMCAACAAACAACCCTATACAAAGCTGTCTATCATGGAAATATTGTGTTTTAGATCCTGCCTCACATGGGTGCATAGACCTGACAARCTTTTAGCAAGAATTTGTTATTAAATACTCGGAGCAAGACTGCAATCTTTTCAATACATTTGTGCTAGTGAATCCTGTTTACACACACACACAAAAAAGACTCCACACAAGTTATATTTGCTATTCTATTGATTAAATTCTTTCCGTATGATTACAGATTTCTCTTTTTTTATCCATACTGTGGCCCTCAAACGAATTATTAAATTCTATCAATATGTTGTACCATAACTGACATTGATTAAACAGGGTAGTGTGTCTATTGGTGAAGGCTCTGATTGCAATCATGAAGTGTGTAGGGGTGTGTGTGATAAATGTGTTTCTCCTGTATGTCATTTTATCTACTTGGAGCATGCTAGAAGACCTTTGCCTTCATATAGAGTTTCAGATTATACTCAGTGGGTTACAGATATGATTCAGTGTGATTCCCATGTACCATTTCACTACAGCTAATTGAGTCACAGGTCACAACTAGTCAACCTTAAAAGTGGCAAATAACTGATAGATTTTTCTGCTCTACATAGAAAGATGCCAGTCCTTCATTTATATTATTCTTTTATTCGGATTCCCAAGTCAGAGGAGGTTTTTCTTTCTAAGACCTTTTTGTTCCTATCCTATGTTAGCTAAACTGGTGTTCAAACAACTCACAGAAATATTTCTTCTTGCAGGATTATGCTAATAGTATTCTCCCCTTCAAAGACATACATCACACACAACAGAATTTTCTTACAAGCATAAGATGCTTCAACAATAGTCTATGGTTCTGCTTGCATTCATAAAATTACACATGCTCTTCAGAGTTTCAATAACTGGAATTCCAAAAGTCAAATTTCCTTTTAGGCAAAAGGAACCCAAGTGTTACAAGTCTTTAACTTCAAAATACTTCATAAAGGTAACATGCACACAGATGGTAGAAAAAAACAACTAGAAATTACCAGAAAAGTTGCAGGTKATAGCAATACTTGATTCAACTGAAGTAGATTTCTGTATATATTCAGCTCCTGGTCCACTGTTAGTTTAGTAAGATTAGTAGCATTACATTGTTGAACATTCTTCATGATCCAGCAGTTGCTTCCTCTACCCTTAATATCCAGCATTTCTATCAGTGGATACCGAAGTTTTTCAACTTGGCTACACTAGACTGTCATAACAAAAGACCTTAAGGTCAGCCAGGATGAAAGGACYTACAGAGTACCAAATTATCCATAAAATTTTGTAGAAAACAAAAAAAACCCAATGTAAAGGTAATGCAGCAATTTGCTTCCTTTGTATACAGTAGACTGCATAGGCATGAGCAGCTTAAAAACTTTCAAAGAGCATTCAATGAGACAACAAATGCTTCTATTGACTAGGTTGTTATTTTGCATGTGGTTGCATATTATTTTGGTGATCTGGTGACTATTAAACTGATGGGGTAATTTAAAGCGAGRGCAGCTCTAAGAGTGCTTCAGGTCATGTTTCTAGTCAAAGCTGCCTGTGCGCCCACGAAAGCACTCTGGTAATGGGGAATCGCAAACAGAGACTCTCTGCTCATGGCTCCCTTCCTCTCATCTCCCTCTCCCTTACAAATCTGAAAATGCAGTAGAGTAGTGTTCATCAAGTCAAGCTTTTTCCTATTTCTGAAGTCCTTTTGCATCAGTAAAATGCAGAAGATTGCTATTGTTGAATAAGATTCAACTGGTAAAGATTTGGACTGGCAGCAATACATGAAAAATAGATTTTTTAAAGATATTCTTAAGTTTATAGTATTTTCTTTCTATGTTTTCTCTTTATTTTGGGGAATTCTCAATTCTGTGAGCAATATGATATTTTAAATGGTAAAATATATTCCTTACATAGCTGAAACTGCAAGAAGTCCAGGATTTTTTTCTTTTTTTTTTTGAGATGGATAAATGTGTATGTACTAATGATGAGGATACACACTGTAAGAAGGTCACCCTTCTACCTAATTGACCCTGATAATTAATAGGTCAATACAGAATTAAGTAATTGGGAAAAACAATTATATTATGCTAAATTAACAAAGTCCATTGCCTAAGTTTTTTCCCTGTGTCTTTCAACTATAGATATATATTTACAGCTGAAGCTGGACTGCATGTCTGAAAACTCTTCAAAGCAAATTGTAAGYGCTAATTAAGTACCACAAAACCCTCATGAGACAGAAGGTGAGTTAGGTTTTAGCTCCATGTCTTCTGAGGCCCAGGCCCAAACTTAATTCATTAGACCACACTGCTGCCTGGGCAAATCAGTTAACCTACCTTCTTCTGCATTTTCCCTTGGCAATCCTGTAAACATGCACAATGCTGGCCTCTTTTCAAAGCTAAAGTACCCCAAGGAATCCGTCAGTCACTCACCTATCATTTCATTCAAYCTGTGTAACAGATTAGTCATAGTTTGCATAACTGCAGTTGTAGTTTTGAACTCCCTTTTCTCTTGGCTGGAACACTTATCTAAGTCTACTGGGAAACAAGATCAATTCAACATTTCTCCCTCAGATATCAGATAGGAATGGCATTACATTTTGTAAAAAAATTAAATATTCAGCAGTATAATTGAGGTTACTTCTTTTTTCTTGGTAAAAGGGACTTAAAGAAGTGTTTTGAATATTTAGAGAAAACTATTGGTTCTGGCTACAATAGGGGTTTATTGTGCATCATAGTTTCTTTTTTTAGTGGAAATATATCTTGCATCCATGGTTGGGGTTCTGTGCAGCACGTTTAATGCAAATCATCTGTGCATGTAAAAAGGGTTTTGTCACTATACCTCTAACTGAACCACAAGTGAAGTATTCACAGACAAATTTTCAGGACTGAATTTTCCTGCATGCAGAGGAACACAAGGAAAAAAAATGACAGATTATGTTTGGCTTGTAGGAAAGAGCGTCTCTCAATAAAAATGCTTTTCAACCATGTTTTATATCCTAATACGCCTTACTTGAATATTTATGACATAGATTAAACTCCATCTAAGAGTCAGCTACTCATACTTACTCTTACATTTCTCTTGTATTTTGATTTTCATTTATTCATTTATTTGTACTAATGTCTGGAAGTACACTGTGACATTTTTGTCAGTGTTAAGTGGTTTGCTTACCTATAGGGAGCACAATGAACCTCACTGAATAGGTTTTTAGAGTTAAGACAAGTTTTGTCCTTGACAGCATATGTAGAATTCACATCAGCTAAAGGCACCAGTGGATTCTTTAACTGTACACGGCACAAAAATGATTGAAAGGTCATATCATTTTCAAGAAATACATGTAATCCTGTTGTCACAAATCTCTGTGCTTCCTTATACAACGTTTACACCTTATGTCTTGTCACCACAACTTGTCTGATTATATATTGAATTAGACTGTGGGATATTTTGGTAAGCAAAATATATTGAAGGAAACTTGTTTATTGTATCCCTTTAAATACAAAATTATTCTCATTAATCATTTTTTAAAGTAGCCTATTAYGCTTTTTTCTATTAATTCTTAAATGAATATAACATTTAATATGTACATATTATAGATAGATTTATAATATTTATTGGGCTACATTTTAAGTTACCTTTCCTGAAACCTTAGGTTTCATAATTGGCTTTTCCTAGAAAAAATACTATTTTAACAAAATTCTTGATATAAAGATTTACGACAAAGCTTTTTATGTCATAAAACACCGCAAAATTATTCTGCACTGAAAAATTAAAGCAAAAATAATATTGAAAATATCAGGGTTTTTGAAGCCTTCATGCCATTTTAACCAATCAGCCATGCTGATCTGGATTTTACAAATAAAAAGTAATTTACAAAAAAGAAGTTTATTTAAGTGGTGTATAAATTTACAAAATAATGAAACTGATTTGAAAATAAAGCTTCCTGCCATCAAGCCTGATATGAAAAAATATTTAAAGAATTCAGCAGTTTGAAGAGACCTGTAGATGGCATAAAAACACTCAGAAGGATTAAAGATACTGCTCTAGAAGCTAAGAAGTTATTTACATATGGTGCTTGGAGATATAAGCGRAGCTAAGAATGAGAGCAAGTCATTGAGAGTGTTTCTGCTTTCTGTCACAACTTGAAAATCATGACACAGCTACAGAGCAGAAAGGTAGTTCTGTGCGTATGGCAGTGAATCAGCTTGCTGATGATGCAAGCTGAATTCCTTACTCTCTGGTTGTCTTTCAGAGTGACCTTGATGAGGTGTCTTATATATTAATAGACCTTTGAGGGTCTCACAGCTGTAATTCATGCACACTATGGTGGGGAAATCTCTTTAAATGTCAATCCATGATAAAGCAAAAGAACAAGTACAGAACTTGGGAAAGAAAGGACTCTCAAAGGGGATTTTCAATCGGCGAGGAAATCTGTGAGAAGTTCTGTGCATATTAAAATGAACATAACCACTATGCACAAAAATTTAAGCTTTTCTTCCCTTCTTTGGTAATAATCTAAATGTAAAGAATAACAAAAGAGGTAGAGCTCCTTTCCTATGATCTAGAGTGAAGAAGCCTTAAACCCTGACTCATCTGATATCTACCTGGTCCTACATGCTCTGAAAGCCACTAGGCATTTGCATTCCTAACACCACAGTTGTAATGCACTTTGAAGTGTGTTCAAACATGTACTTTATTCCCAAATTGCTGAGCCAGAAGGAGCCAGAAAGCACTGAGTTCTAGGTCATTCACATGTCAGGGTTTCTTACAGTAAGGCTGCTAAGCCTGAAGCACTGGCAACCTTATTTCAAGGGAATATTCACTAATAGRTTAGTCAACATACAACATTAGAAAATTAGAGTTTCGGACCTAATTTCCAGTGGGCRAGCAGGCAGGAAACAGTCATGGAGGCTAAAAGCCATCTGCGTCTGTGAAACATTTCAGTAGTCCTGCCCAAGAAGCATTTTTTGCTGAAATCTTGCTTTACCACAAATTTCCCAACCAGGTCTATCTTCTGAAACACYAGCTTTTTTATGTATCAGTGGTTAAATTAATTTCAAAATTATAGCAAATACAGCACATAAATACAATACAACATATTCCCCCTCTGATAAAATACAGTACTCCTTTTGTTTTTCTTTCTTTTCACCTTTGGCAACAGCAGGAAGATAAAAACAAGCTGAGTAAGACTGGCAATACTAGAGAACGTTTCAGGCTTTTTGAAGGCACACAGATGGTGATCAGGGTGATGAGAATCTATATAAAACAGATTGAGCATCTCAGTTCATTGACAGTAACTCTACCATCACAAATGGATCTTTAGGTCTCTCCTAGAAAAGTATGATTCATAAGATAAGATTGACACAGGCTGTAAATCTTTATCAGTAACAATTCTATCTGCTTTCTTTTAGATCTGTGAATCACAAAAGCCTAGAAGATTTGAGATGAAAGAAGTTAGCTCAACAAGTCAGTATATTTCTTCTGCTCCAATGCAGGATCAACTGTATCTCAAAAGTGCTTGTGAGATATTTGTCTAACATCTCTATAATAACCTCTAAAAGAAAGAGATTCCCAGCCCCCTAGCCAATATGTTACAGTGCTTCCCTATCCTTACCATTAAAAAGCTATTATTAATGTCAGGTCTGAATCTCTTTTGCTGCAGTTTAAGCCCATCACAACTTTTCCCAGAGAATGCRAAGAACAGTTTATTCCCTTCCTTTTTCAGTAGCTTTTTGTTGTCAAAAACTCTTACTTGGTCCAAACCTTCATCTCCTTTCCCCTGGCCTAGGCACACAACCATTACAAACTTCTATAATATTGTGTGCTGTATAGCTATTACTATTGTGCCCATTTAGAAGAGACAGAATCTCCTCAATTACTAGTTTATAAGAGAACAGCAATCCAAGTTGGTCTTAGCAGGTTTTAAGAGTAACCTAAACCACTAAAACCACTAATTATTTGAGGATGTTAGCCTACAATACTGCAGCTACAAAATGATATAGAGGAACTCATCTTTGAGGCAGCTGCAAACATCCATGCATCTGCTCTGCCTATGCTCAGAGGTGGCTGGAAGCTGTTCAAACATACTGCTATGGCTCATGATCTGGGGCTCTGGCTCAGCACAGCACACTGCCCTTATTGCACTGCTTCAGGTTACAACCAGCTTGCACCAGCTTGTCTCAGAGCAGGAACAAAAGAGCTGCATGACCATTTGCAGCTATGCATAAAGATATATAAAGATGTTTTGGGGCAGCGTCTGCATCTTTATAAGCTGCAGTCAGTCGAATGAACGCCAGTCTTCCCTGAAGCCACAGGACGCTATTTTAATGCAAATAGCCAAGCATGCAAAAGGTATAATACAAATAGCCATACACATACTCCTAGGTAGCCTATGCACAAGTACATACTTTTAGATAGGTTCTGCTTACGCCTTGTATATAATACAGCTGTACATCCCGTAATGTACCCATAATGAAGTCAAGGTGGGAGGGAGACACTTGAGTCATTATATTGAGTCAAACACAGCACTATTTTACCTTCAAGGTATGCATTTTCAGATAGTGTCATGGGAATGACTCATTAATGTAAATTAATAGGGAATTAGGACCCCAGTATGATGAAAGAAAAAACCACCTTAAAAAAGAAAACTAACTTTGAAATCCTTGTCCTTTATATTGCTGTTAGTAAGCATCACCACAAATTAAAAAAAAAAAAAAAAAACCAACACTTTTTACTTTCAAAAAAAGCTTTTGAAATGTCAAATGCACTCTTTTTTGCACGATTTATAATAATTTATGGTTATTAATCTCTAATGTTCCAGGAACTGTTGTGGCACATTATATGGAGGTAGGAACTCTACTAATTTCTGAGTTATACAGTATCCTGAAATCCAAAAATTTTGGAAGAGCAGTGCAGCATATATATGTATGATATAGATAAAAAGCATGTCCAAATTTGGAAATATTCATGGGTCCCATCAACTCGTACATAGTTAGAAATGTTCACTCTATCTGTAAATGTGATGCTGTTTCATGTGGAGAAGCATCTTCAGAAAACAGGCTTTAATTTTCCTGTTTCTCAGTCTTGTGACACCAGATGGCAGTGTGATATACAACCATTATATTCACCCCAATTAATTCTGATTTAAGTGGAAGAAAATCTTCATTAATCAGTGGGGTTACTATAGCTATGTCATTAAAAGGCTTACTAACCCTCTTGCTCACTTTCAGTCTTCCAAACAAGCAGCTGTCATAGTACCAGAGACTTCCTTAGTCTTTTTGTTGTCAATATTCAAAATACAGTTCAGCATTAGCATCAGTTTTGTTCAGCCTTTTTAGTCTCTCTAGCCTTTAYCTAAAAACACTTGCTCGCTGATCAAGAAGGGGAGAGATGGCAGGTTCGGGAAATGCAGATCTAGTTTACTTACTGTGGAACCACAAACCACAGCCGTAAATGAGTGAGTACCTTGAAGCAGTCAATCATTCTCACTCACTGCCTTCCAKCTTACATGCGATTCTGCTCATAGTTTCAAAGCACTGTAGAAGGGTCTGAGTTGATCAAGTGAAGGAAACAGCACAGGCCTCTAACTCTAAGAAAAGGCAATGCTAATATTTTCTTTGCCACTCTGATTTTTACAACCCTAGTAGTTGCTCAGAATGATGGAGCCTTCTTCAGCATGTCTTCCAGATTCTTCTCTGCCCCCTTTCCACCCACGCTTCGTTAAACAGTAACCAAGTGTTATGTAAGAGCAGTTATTGTGCAGGACAGAAGGAGCACAAGGAAGAATTTCTGAATGTTACAGCAACATTTAAATTACATTTTTTTATGGCTCCAGTGAATTATGTCAGGAGCCGCTGCTTATTAGACCAGTGGCTAGAAGACTGTCCCTATATATCGTGCATAAGAGCAAAGTTTCTTCAAAAAGACAGTGTAATAATCCTGGGAGATCAGAATCATGTTGGAATATTTAACTTGAAGTCTGTTGAAATACAACCCAGTTGAATCATAGAATCATTTAGATTGAAAAAGACCCTTAAGATCATCGAGTCCAACCATTATCCTAACACTACCAAGTCCACCACTAAACCATGTCCCTAAGCACTACGTCTACATGTGTTTTAAATGCCTCTAGGGACAGTGAACTCAACCACTTCCCTGGGCAGCCTGTTCCAATGGTTGAAATGGGACTTTCAAAGAATGCTGCCAATCTATGAATGGCTTTAAGGATAGCAACAGTGTTTTCAATCAGAAATTTTGTTTTTAGCTACAAAAGAAGCCCTTGTGAGGCATCAGAAAACCTATGTTGCAAGAAGAACTGAAAAGATGGTAAACAACTGCCGGTTTTGTGTTAGGTAGGGTGCTATTTTCTAAGTTCTGATGGTGCCTTGAGAAGGTCTTAAGGGCTTCCACTGCCTAAACAGAGCTTTGCAAAGATCAAATATATAGTTTACCTTCTTGTTTATGGCCAAGCTTTGAATATGCTTCTAAGAATAAGTTCTCAGGGGTACAAAAAAATGAGAGAGGAGCTATTAAAAAAGTCATCTATTTCTGAGCTATAAGCCATTGATTTTAGGTTTTAAAACTTAATTTTTTAGGTTTTAAAGCCTAATTTTAAATTTAAAAATTCTGGCATAATTAATCTCTTAATAATTGCAGACTATGGTAGAAAACAAATACAAATTTCCTTTACAAAACAGGTGCCCATGGATGAGAAGATTTATGACCCAATCCTCTGTAGATACTGAAGTGCTAAGCACTATCAGCTAACCATGTTAAAAGATGGTACATGTAACAGGATACAGCTTTTACTCTAATGTCTTTGAGCAGCATGTACGGCCAACTCCTGAATAAAACATTAGCACAGCTCCACCAAAATCAATTTGTACCAGTTCATGCTCACCTATGTTGCAGGCATAGTCWCAGAAATGACTTTTTTCCCTTTTGCAGCTAAGTCTAGAGCAATGTGTCCATCAGTAGTAAGGGAAGACGGCAAGAAAGGGAAATAGGAGTATGTGCTACTAGGGACTGGATAGGGTGTGCACCATGAAGTCCAAAAGATCTAGCATTTCTCCAGTTCCAGAAGAAACCCACTACCTCAGGACTTCACTGTCTTGTCAACAYTCCAGACAAACCCCACAGTGTTTTAGCAGCTAGATGCAGATATTCCACACCCAATAATCTTTAATTTCTCCTTTACCAGCTGAAGCTGGTATAGGGCTGTGTTGTAACTGCTTTCTAAAGGGATTCACTTCAGAAGGGATAAGTTTTCTGGTGATTCTACAAAGTTKTAATGCTATTATAGCATGGCACAGACTCAGGAGTATGATTTCACAYAGAAAGAAATGGGTATCATGTTGCCTCTTCAAGTTTTACAGAGTCAGCCAAAATTTTTGGAAGTCATCTTCAGGATGAGAGAGTGATATAAAACACAGTGAAAAATGGCCTGGGTATTCCTTTCTAGACTTTCTAACACTTMAAGCCTTTATTCTTTTTTAAAAAAGAGGAAATTTAGTGTAATASTGGATTCTGAGCATCAGTTAGATTCCACTGAAATGCATTTATAKCAATCCACTTGGAAGAAAAAAAAATATTGTTTAGGGTTCCTTTGTTGGTTGGTTTTGAGGTTTTTTTTGTTTATTTTGGCTTGGGATTTTTGGGTTTTGGGGTTTTTTTTGAGTTTTGCTCCAATGGAGCTTATAGATTTTCACCAAAACAAGGTTCTCACATACCAAATGTTTGTAATTCTAAAGCAGGTGTGCATGTGTGTTAACATGATTTATACTTCTGTGAAATATGGGAGCAGCAGAGGGGAAAGAAAGATGCAACAGAAAAAAATTTTCCCTTCCCACTGCCCCCACAYAGAAACACAAGTCCTGCTTTTTTTCTATGTCTTTCTAGTTACACAAAAAAGGCTTAAAATAATGTTTCTTTCTCTAACACATATGAGAAATGTTACTGTGCTTCCACCAACTTTTTGCACCCATTTCTTATGCTGAACTTGTCCTTTCCATGACAATTTACTGTTCTACATCAGCTTCTATCTCTGTGTACATAGCTGGTAAAAAATAAAAAGTTCATTCATGTTTAGTCAGGAGAGGTCCTGTCTGAAACCCAGTCCCTCATAGCACTTCTGTATTAAAAGCCATTAAGAGCCAACTGTTTTTAACAGTTCAGATGACAAAAACAGAGCAGTAATGTTTGAACGCCAGAGGAAAAAAACCTGGGGTTTTTAGTAGCCAATTCAAAGTAGTTCTTCAAGACCTTAATTTTCGTAAATTGTTATTATAAAGTTTAACAAAAGTTCCTAAGATTATATTATTACCAGCATTTTTCTGGATGAGGGAAGATTTAAAAAAAAAAAAAAAAGAATTCCTAAATATTTAAAGCTTATGTAACAATATATTCTGTTTATTTCTGTATTTTACACATAAGAAATCCTTTAGTATTATTTTTAAAATACCTTCCATTTCACTCTATTTATATGTATCTATTAGGCCATATTTTTTAACAGYGGAAGAGGAACTGCTATGTTTGAGATCAAATTTGATTTTGGATAGGTTCAAACTATATTATGGAAACTGGCACACACATCTTCTGTTAGTGTGACTGTCTATTAGTTAGTGGTATACCAATATTAGGTGTGTTAGTCCTATCAGAAACCAGAGCCTTCCCCCATGACAGGCACCGTGTAATGAAAAAGACATTGCTTTTGTATGGCTTGCACTGGTGCTTCCTGTCCAGGGGCAACACTTGGCTTTGTTCTTGTTGAACTTMATGAGGTTCCTGCTGGCCCATTCCTCCAACCTGTCTAGGTCCTTCTGAATGGCAGCACTGCTCTTGAGGGTACTACCTCATCCCCTCCGAGTTTGGTGTCATCTGCAAACTCAAAAGGAGTGCTCTCCATTACCTCCTCCAGTCCACTGAAAAATATATTAAACAGGACCGGTCCCAGGGCAGACTTATCTCGTATTCTGCTTGACACCAGACTCCAGTTAGACTACAGCCTACTAAGGACACCCCTCTGAGCCTGTGAGCCTGATCATCCACTCATTTTTTTACCTGTCCATAGCATCCTAACTCAGATACAAGAATATAGTGACAGACAATGTCAAAAGCCTTGCTAAAGTCCAAATAAAAGACARCCACCATTTTCTCTTACCCACAAATTTCATCATTTGATCACAGAAGGCAATCAGGATGGTCAGGCGTAATTTACCCTTCAGTAAATCCATGGTGTCTAATTCCAATCATCTTCTCCTGCCTGTGCCCAGAAATGGGCTCCATGAGGACTCGCTCCAGACACTGAAGTCAGACAAGCCTGTAGCTCCATGGGTTGATTGTTTTGCCTTTTTTGAAGATGGGTGTCACATTTACCTTCCTTCAGTTGTTGGTGGCTTCCCCTGATCTCCATAACCTTTCAAAGACGAGAAAAAGCAGCTTTGGAAGGATGTTGGGATCTTTCTCAGTACCTGGGATGAAGCCCATTGGGTTCCAAGGACTTGTGTGGGTCAAATCCTTGCAGTTAATCCCTGACTCGATCCTCACCCACTACTGGTAGTTCTTCTCCCTGAACCCAGCCTCTTAAGCACAGAGGATTGAGAGACCTTGGTGAAGATACAAAGAMGACACCTGGTACCTCAGTCTTATCTGTGTCTGCTGTCACCAAGTCACCCACAATACTCAGCAACAGGCCCGCGTTTTCGTTGTTCAGCCTTTCTTCCACGTAAGTATGCAATATGTAAGCTATGCAAGGTGAGTCTGGGGGAGGGTTGTTTGGAAATACAGGTGGGTTGTTTGTTTGCTTTTTTTTTTYCCCACTTTTTACTTTTTTTATTAAGCTGTATCTTGAGGACTTACTTTCTGTTGTACTAACAAGGGCCACCTGCTTCTCACGTATGCTATACAAAGGAAATGGAGAAAGAAAAAAAAAGGAGGAAAAGTAAAAGAGACAAGACAAAAACCTGCAGACTACATAGCAAAAGGAGAAAGAAGTAGCAGAAGAGTGAACACATGTCAAGCTATTTTGCAAGAGTATAGTGGGAGAAGATCATAGAGCTGCAATCATCCACTAGTCTTTAATAAAAGAAGAGACAAGAAAAAAATGGAGAGGTGGAGAAATGACTGATGGTAAGGCACAATCATTTCAGTCAACCTGAGTCTAATAATGCTGCCTGCCGTGCTGTTTGAAAATGGCTGACAACAACAGCAGTGCCTGTCAATCTGTTCCTTGGCTCAGGSGTTTGGGTCTTTTTTCTTTCCTCAAAATGTACAGATAAAGAGCCACAGAAGAGACATAAAATAAAGTGAGCAGCCACCAGGCCCGGGTACCATCAAGTGATAAAAAGGCAAACTTCCCAGGAAGGAAACGACGGTGAAAATCCACTGTAGCATTAAGAACAAATTGAGGGAAAAAAAATATATAGACTAAAAAATAATGAAGATGAACACTCCTCTCAGTACATGCAGATATCTCATCTCTAGGATTAACACCAGGCCTAATCTCAAGTTTTTTCAGTCAGCGTTTAACAGACACCAGGGCACATGTATATATAGTTATATAAAATTGCCTTGAACTCCCCCAATTCTAGACTCTTAAGGTAAAAAAGGTGCTTCCCAATGGCTCTGTCACCACAACATCAACTCATAGAACTAGATGTAGAGTTGGTGGTGTTCTGGGAGATGACTTTCTTTCTACCCTTTCTTCTATTTGTCCCTTTTATCAACCAGAAGGATGTGGTATCTCTCCTAGGTCTTTAAAGAAATATGTGACTGTATGGTAGAACAATCCTGGCAACAACAAATGAACAGCTTAAGAAAATGCATGAATTTTTACATGAATATAGGTATTCTGATGAATTTGGACTGTGAATCTGTGTCCACACTAGCCAGAATGTATTGACAGTATAGCTCAAAACTGATGTATCATCTCTAGGAACATGGTTCATTATGTGCCATGAAAAAAGGGGAAAATATCCAAATCTTTGGCATAATGACTCTTGCACATGACTTTCCAAAGAGCAAAAAGAGAGTACTCAGTGGATGAGAAAAAGAAAGAAGGTAACACTGTTTAAAAAAAAAAAATCTGAATAGGCAATATCTAAACGATACATCCTACTTCTCGTTATGGAAGAAATCTTAATAACTAAATCCTCGACTTTAGAACAGAAATTTTAATCAGGATCAYTTGCTTTTAGCTCTTAATAACTTACCTCCTTTTATTTTCTCCCTGTAATCCTCCTTTATAAAATCCTCCTGCTGTACACTTACTCAAGAGGAACAATTTCCCTTTGTGTTTCTAATGACCTGCCTTAATAGCAAAGTTGATTCAAACATAAAACTCCAATAGTTCTAGTTGATGAAAATATTAACATTACACTAAGGATATGAAATCCAGTAAGTGTAATCAATTGACAAGGTGATTTATTTTAAACCTTTTTGTTGTACTTTATAATAACATAAATGAAAAGAAACACATCATCTTTTAAAATAAGAGYTTAAGAGTTGTGATGATTTCTTAGCAAGTACTGTTTAGTAAAAGGTTCTTTTGCATGAAAAAGTAGTGTCAAATGATAAGAATTAATGAAAGCTTCAACTACTTTGCATGCTATCAAAATGCTTGTTCTTACAGTACTGCATTGTATAATACATTAATCAGAACTTGGTTTAAGACAAACAGTTGGAGATTTTCTTTGAAATTTCATCCAAAGAAAAAAAAGGCTTTAAGAGCTAACAGTATGAAAAGTCTAACTAAGAACAGTTATCCCTTTATTGTTGTTTTTCATCCTAGCTGACATTTTATTTTATCACTTTGTCCTTCCTAAGACAAAACTTTGTCATTTCTTTTACATTTTGTCCAATTGATTGTCCTAAACTGGTGTAAAATGGGAAGACAATCATTAATATCCACTGAACTGCAATGGCTTACATCTCCTGAACAGTTAGACACTCATTTTGTGAGGAGTCCAGGTACAGAAGAAATTATTCAACTAAATTTCAAACTTATTCAACTAAAAGCATTGGACTGTTGCATTTTTTCACTCCTACGCTTGAGTATCTGTAGCGAAATCAATGCTACTACCCTAGTCATCTCAGCAGTGACTCAAACCTTACATGGTGCAAAATACTATACCTACAGTTGACTGCAACTTACTGTTCTGTTTATTTTRCCTTAGGTAGAGTGTCTTCTGTAAAAGGGACTGAAATTGGATCAGATAGTATCTCTCTTGAAAAAAAACACCTATTGATGTTAATTCCAGTTGGTGAGCTTCTAGGGTGCATCTACAACAGAACAGATGATTTTCAAACWCTCAAAAGATAAGCAGATATTCTGATTATGAACAGTGTTTATTATTAAGTGTTTGAAAGTAAATTAACCCTGTCAGAAATTCTTTGAATTATTAAAAGCAACTGCCTGCAAAACCTGGCTGGTTTTGACTTATCTCCTTACTTCACAACATCTTTCTTTTATTTAAGTTTGTGAACATTCCACTTAGACAATTTTTATATTCAATTAAAGTAAAACTAATCTTTCATTTCAAAACTAAACCCAGATAAAAATAAAAGATCTTAGAAAGTAAAATGGGATCAAGTATTTTTAAATTATCAGGCTGGTCAGTCTCACCTCTGTGCCTGGCAAGATCATGGAGCAGATCCTCCCGGAAACTATGCTAAGGCACATGGAAAACAGAGAGATGATTGGTGACAGCCAACATGGCTTCACTAAGTGCAAATTGTGCCTGTCAAATTTGGTGACTTTCTATAACAGGGTTACAGCATTTGTGGATAAGAGAAGAGCACCTGACATCATCTACCTGGACTCATGCAAAGCATTTGACACTATTTGCACAACATCCTTGTCTCCAAAATGGAGAGACATGGATTTGACAGGTGGACCACTTGGTGGATAAAGAATTGGCTGGATGGTCACACTCAAAGAGTTGAGGTCAATGGCTCAATGTCCAGGTGGAGGCCAGTGATAAGTGGTGGCCTCAGGAGTCCGTATTGGGACCAGTATTATTTAACATCTTTGTTGGGGACATGGACAGTGGGATTGAGTGCACCCTCAGCAAGTTTGCAGATGACACCAAGCTGAGTGGTGTGGTTGATACTCTAGAGGAAAGGGATGCCAACCAGAGGGACCTTGTCAGGCTAGAGAGGGGTCTGTGTGAACCTCATGAAGTTCAACAAGGCCAAGTGCAAGGTCCTGCACCTGGGGAGAGGCAATCCCAAACGTGGATACAGGCTGGGCAATGAGTGGATCGAGAGCAGCCCTGCCGAGAAGGACTTGAGGGTACTGGTGAATGAAAAACTGAATACTAGCCAGCAGTGTGCGTTCGCAGCCCCGAAAGCCAATCACATCCTGGGCTGCATGAAAAGAAGTGTGTCTAGCAGGTCAAGGGAGGTGATTCTCCCCCTCTACTCTGCTCTCATGAGACCCCACCTGGAGTACTGTGTTCAGCTCTGGGGCCCCCAGTGTAAGAAAGACATGGACCTGCTCGAGCGGGTCCAGAGGAGGGTCACKAAAATGATCAGGGAGATGGAGCACCTCCCCTRTGAGGAYAGGCTGAGAGAGTTGGGGTTGYTCAGCCTAGAGAAGYGAGAAAGAACTCCTGTGAGACCTTATAGCAGTCTTCCAGTACTAAAAGGGAACCTATAGGAAAGATGGGGAGGGACTCTTCATCAGGGAGTGTAGTGATAGGACAAGGRGTAATGGTTTTAAACTGAGAGAGGGTAGATTTAGATTAGATATTAGGAAGAAATTCTTTACTGTGAGAGTTGTGAGACACTGGAAGAGGTTGCCCAGAGAAGTTGTGTGACCCCTCCCTGGAAGTGTTCAAGGCCAGGGTGGATGGGGCTTTGCGCAACCTGATCTAATGGAAGGTGTCCCGGCCCATGGCAGGGGGTTGGAACTAGATGATCTTCAAGGTCCTTTCCAACCCAAACCATTCTATGATTCTATGATCAAAGGTAAACAATTTAATCATCCCTAAAAATATCTGACATCTATTGGGTGTTGAACATGCCTTTAAATCTTGTTTCTATTCARCTATGATTTGGAATCTCAAAACTATCATGGGACACAAATTTATTACCTATGTCATGGAAACACACAAATATTTTTCCTAATTCACWAGATAAATAATAGAGGATAAACTTGCAGATCACATACTTTTCTGACGTGAAGTGACAGACACTCTGAATGCTCTGAAGGTRTAGTGCCACATTCGGAACACACAATAATTAGGTATTCCTTTTAAATATATTGTTCTAGATGCATTATTTTGTGATTGTCACTAAAATCTTCACAAGCTTCTGCTTTAAAAATGTATTTTCTGTTATAATCAAACTTGCACAAATTATGCATACTTCACTGAGAGGTAAAGTCACAAGGACTTTGGACTGAGACTGATGAAGTGCTATGGTACAGACTCCAGGTATTTTTTTCATCGCTGTATTATACAATAATGGAGTGAAGCTTGTAATCACACAGCCCTATAATGCAGTCCAGCCATTGGCAGTAACAGGCTACAAGCTTTGCACTAAATTTCTAAGGCCTCAGGAGGACTGAGGTTTGTCAGACTTGTTCTGCCTGAACTTTTCTTGACCTGCCTGCAACTTAATTTTACTTGGTTTAGCTGTGACAGCAATTTCTCTAATTGACCAGGTGTCTATAGCTAATTTGTTTTGCTTTTGCTTACCTTTGTGTGGTATGACCACATTTTTATAGAGATAGCAGGAACAAGCAATTGTTCTATGCAGAAGGAGATACTTGCAACTCTAACATAATGATGTAGTGTAGAGAAATACAGGCCTGGTACAATAACAGCTCTACACTGAGAAGTGGAGACACAGGCTGTGGCACAGAGGAGTACAGGCATGGGATGAGAAGAGATGAGGCATAGGCGTGGCAGTGGAGACCGCATAGCTATAAACAGCTTGCCAATGGTCAGCTAAAGAACGCAGAGCTGGAGCTAGGCAAAACCGGTTGCACGTGTAAGAAAGAGAACAAAGAAGTATAACCTAAGAACATCTAAGAGCTCTGGAACTCAAGCCCCAGTGCTGCCACCACGTAATGCAATAGAGATTTCTATCATCAGAGTAAGGTTCACAGGCAGACTGACCAAAACTGTTAAATGAATCTGCCTTCGAGTATTAAAAGCTGCCACAAATCTGTGGTGATCACTACAAAGCTCTCTCATGTTCCCAGCCCATTTCACCTGCCTTCTTCAAATCAGAGAAACATGTTTTACCCCTAAGAATAGTATCAGATCATCCAAAACCTACCAAAGGGAAGGACTGCCTTTATTCATAATTCTTTCTTTGAGAAGAAGATGAGAGAAGGAATAAACTACATGGTAATGATGTCAGACACAGAGCGCTCTAAGGGATATCCTGTGATCCTGCAGTCACGTGAGTGGTAAAGGAGAAATAGAACCAGAGTATTTCAGCCACTTCTCTGGGTGGTGAGACAAGCTAAAACAGGATTAGTGCTTAAAAGCTCCAAATCGGAGTTGGAATTGTATTAGCTTTTAGCACRTATGCCAGAAAACCGTACGCATATTTCCCATTACTTGGCCTTTTGTGTCGGAAACTTAAATCTAGGAGTGCAGGTGACAGACACTTATCTAGGTAGTAAAGGATTATACACAGACAATTCTTTATGGCTTTAGCCCAGATTTAGATGATTCTATATATGGCATGAATTTAGTTTGTTTCATCTTTCTATAATCCCTGATTTTGTATACCTCTCAGATGAGATTATTCATGTCTCCAAGTTAAGCAGGCAATTAAGTGCTCCATGGGACGAGAGCCCAAGTTTGTAATCAGCCTGGATCCAGTCCTGGACTTCAGAAACCAAGGACATATGGATGAAAGATTTCCATTTGGAGAGAATCCAAGAAGTGACTTACAGAAAGTTGCTTTGTAACTATAGGAAAGGAACTTGGCTAGTTATTACGGAAGATTAGGTATTATTTCATCCAAACAATTATTATTACTTCCTGTTTATTTTCTGCCTTTAAGTAAAACTGGTTACAAAGGGAACTGGTAATTTGCAATTTGTGAAATATTTGTGTTTATAGTATGCCATCAGAACAAGGGAATGAGGCATATGTGACAATTTCTTTAAAAAAGTAAAATTCCCAGGGAAAGTGAGCGTGGCAGAAAGCAAAGAAAGATCCTAAGATGAACTGCCTAGTAGGACTATCTATCAGCCTGAGCCTTTTCTCACAATAACTCCAAAYTTGAGTAACCTAATCCTCTCAGTTTCCTGGCTTTTTGTTCATTTTCATATGCATCATAAACTGTTTGTTTGATTTGCTGTCATCACCAAGGCYAAGTTAAGCAAATGCTTTTTGAGCCCCTTATAACCTATGCCACATATTAAAGTAGGCATCTTTTCTGTGAGTGCTTAATGGAGAAAAAAAACTTCCAATTAGCCARAGTATATTTAAAATCGTAGAGCATACCTTCGGTCATTTCTTAATAGCAGTTGGCTCTCTGCGCACTGCAGGTGCCATCTCAGCTTGGAGCTGGCTCTCACATGCTGTCAGGAACATGTTCACGAGCCAAACAAATTTAGTTGCCAACTTGGCACTCAGAAAGCAAGTGTGACTCTCTGTTCGCTGTGTTTCTCACAGTGACAGTTGCACACTGTTGCAATCACAAGGGCCTGGCACAAGAGGAAAACAACATTTTGGCTGCTAGAGGCCAAAAWGCTTTGTGCAAACTAACACTGACACCAGTTATCAAAAGAAAAGAGCTGTCCTTCAGTCTAGGTAGAAGCTAACCATGTATACAAATTCACTTTTTTATCAGTCAGTCTTGTCCTAATCCATGAAACCCAGGCCCTCATACAATTCAAATACTATAATTTTCTTTCTGGATTATGCTAGGCATTTCTTGAATTCGTATTAAAAGCTGATATAAAATATTAATAATAATGGTAATAATAATAAGAATGAAAAGGGTAATGTTAGACATCTTTAACTGACATCTCGATAAGCTAGTAATGACTCCTTAGTAGGACATACACCAGTCATGGGGCAATGCTGAGCACAGGTACAGATGGACTACTTCGTGTGTCTGCAAGGATGTGCTCCCTTTACATCCATCCTATGTTATGTAACTCTGTGAAATTTTGTTATTGATTTCAACAGGATTAAAATGGGATCCAAACCAGCCACCACAGATGTTAGCAGCAGATTTTACACGTTCTCATGGTAGGAAAAGTTTTGGGTTTTTTTTCTGTTTTGAGGACCAAGGAATGAGACCATTAAAAAAAAAAATCCTGAGCCTTGAAGACCAGCCTAATACCTTTTACTCTAGCACCAGGTATTTAGGAACATCCATTTTTATATTCACAACTACARCTTCACTACTGTCTAACTTTGGGGACACCCACAGCCTGTGTACCCTTAAATGTTGACCTTAATTTACACTTCAGCTCCAAGGAGTCAACCTCTCAATTCCAGCTCCAAATTTCCTGTGAAGTATGTTAGCCTCCAGAATTTAGGCTGCCATGGATTAATAACCCTCCACACAATAGATTTGTGTTATGCCAAAAAGGAATTCAAGATGCATTACAAGAAAGGCTCTGTTCAGACCATATGCTATGATGGGAGGAGAAGTCTTGAAGCTACTTGACTTCAGAGAGAACAATTAATGATTCGATGGACTGAGAGGGTCAGAGAGACATAAGTGATCTTGACTATCTAGTCTTGTGATGAGGATATTCACCAGGGAGCTGAGCTGCAGTCKTTGCTCCAATAAATTTTCAGTTATTATACATTAAACAGCCCTTGGCTAATATACTAAGTAGTCAGTCAAGCAAGATGTGAACACTTTCTCATGAGTGCTGTAATCACCAGGCTKCAAGTCATGATCCTTTTAACATTTTTTTGTCCAGGACAATGACCTTAAATCATTTTAGATATGCTGTACCTGGACAATGGCGAGCCAGCAGCTTCTGAAGAGTCAAAATGTTGGTCTCCTTTCATATTATCTTTCTGCTAGCCAACAGGACTCTTACTAATGACAAAAGTTACCTCATATTTGGGAAGCATGTCATGCTTATCTATGACAAGGCTTCAGCAGCACAATGGTGAGTTGCTCTACAGGCTTTCTGGAAGTCCACAACTCTGTGTATGGTAGACACTCAAATAGCTGCCTAGKACAGCCTGCCATAATGGATTACTAAGAATTAGCTTTACTGTGAGGCAAGATGAAAGGATTAAAGAAAACATGTGTTTGTAAAACAGTTACAATAATGCAACAACAGTTAGAAACATATGATTAAGATTTAAATTTAAAATTTAAAGCCTTTCAGTTTCCTAATCTACCATCTTGATATGTTTGTGAGGCTGTACTACTAGCTCTAGCAGTCATACGAAGCTGGAATGTCCTGAATAGTTCTAAATATTTCCTGCTTTCATAGTGAGAGGAGACTACCTCATAGAGCCACCCTGTGTGATATGCCCCTGCTTTATCCCAAAAAGCAATGACATACCRTAACAACTCATTTGCCCGTCACAAGAGATGGGGAAAAATAGCGCTGTTATTGGGCAGTGATGCAACACACAGCAGTGCAGAGGATTCTGTTATTTCCTTTTTCCTCTCCTCTGCTCCTCAAGAACTCTTAATTAACATTTCATTTTGTATCTTAATTAGACTCATCCTTGCATCTGGCCTGAGGCTGTTTTCCTCCACATACAGGCCACATAAAACATAGTAGTGTAACTTCGCAAATTACATGTCATGAGAAATATTGATTTACAAACTTCTTTCAAGATATGTCATGTTTAGCTTCTCAGAGGCTTTACATGAAAAAAAAAAAAAAAAAAAAATGACATGAGAAAGGGTCTGCCAAGCCTGACCGCTTTGCTAGATCTAGAAAAATCCCTCTGCACCAGAAGATGGTTTCAAGAGAAAGAAGGGAAGGTATTCTCACCTATTCTTTGATATTAAATGATCTGTAGAAGCACCAGTGATACTGATTTATTCCATGCTTACACAGGGGAGGATAATAAGTAGTTACACATTCATCATAATCAAATGCCCAAACACTCAAACTATTTAATAAAAACAGTCCAARTGGCAGCACTACAAATGAGTACATACTTCCTTTAGAAAACAAGACAACAAGCAAACTTCAAGCATCAGTTCCAGGACAAGATGTAGGCTCTGATTCCCAAGAGGACAGTAGCACTCCCTTAAGACTAGGAAAGAACACTACCTGGCAGAAAGGAATAGAATATAAGACATTCATTTCCACAAGATTTGTCATTGACTACGTCCCCCAATCAGAGCACTTACACTCATGCATCCCACTCTGATCCAAAATATTACACAGGGCATGCAGTACCTCACTCACAACTATGGTAAAAGTTATCTACAACTTAGAAGGTACTGCAAAAGTTTGTAACACTCAACTTCTTTTGTGAATTTATCCCCAAGTAGTTGGTGTCATGAGACAGCAAACCAGGGGTCATGAGCTGTTCCTTGGACTTTTGAGATGTAGCCTCCAGAAGCCCTTTCCTTTCTAATTTAAAAAAAAAAAAAAAAAAAAAAAAAAAAGAGATAAGCAAATAGTAGAGAAACTCAGCTAAACCAGCAGAACAAATTTACTCTACCCCAAGATACCACACAATTTCTTTCATGATTACTTCATCTCTCAATGCCATCAAAAGTTTATTTTCATGCCAAAGTAAGAAAAACCTCAACCCATTCAAGAGTGACTGCACAGAAGGACAGAGATCTGTCATATCCAAAATCTGATAAGTTTTCATGCATTCAAGTTTCCAGCTTTGCAGTGATTTGGACAGAACGGTGACCGATTCTGACACCAGCTCATTCATCTAATTTTCAGTCAGTGATCTGAATTGGTGATTCTCAACCTTGCTGAGCTGGAAAGCTCTAATGAGTAAATTGCCAAAATATGGAGCTGATTTCACTCATGACACTTGTTTCTTTTCATGTGCACTACTGCTAGAATCTGAGATGTTTAAGTTGAAAGTTACATGCATATAATGTTGATATGCCTAGGTTACAAATTTGTACTGTAAAAACATAAGCAGGATAGAGTGGTTGCTGATCAGTAACATATGCAAAAGTTTTTGAGAGTTCATTTCTTCCTGCAGGCAATGGCCCGCATCAGCAAAGTGTTGTAGGGAATACAGAGGAGGTTGCTCTTCTAGGGTTTTAATCTTCTTCAGTGATTTTTATTTCATATCTGAAACTTAAAAGATTTCATTTGTATGCTTCATGCTGTTACATTTATGATCTGATCATGAATTGCAAGACAGATTTTGAGTTGCTTGTATAGCTGATAAGCTTAAAAAAATTTCACTCAATATGACTACAAAACTGGTGATGAGGTCCCAGACAGGTCATGAGGATCAGCTGTGCTCCCTCTTCCTTACAGTATGTCAAAAGATAGCAAGTATTTTAAATCTATGTTTTATTAGAACACTGAAGTCACATATACTGCAGCTTTCCAGAGGAAACACATTACTGCTGAGTGGGGAAAATATAAAAAAAACCTTGAAAACAAGTTCTCTTGTGTTCTTTCAGGAGTAGTGCTTTCTGCCAGTCCTTCTTTACTAGTTCTATATTTGTAGTCATTCCACAGTGCCCCCTGTAAGGCAGGGAAAGTTGTTTTTCCTCACACCTCAGGCTTGCCTTGGGATCACCCTGTACAGCAAGCAAGCAACACAGCAAAGCAAAGAAAGCAATATGCTCTACCATTTTGTACAGTATGAAATGGTAAACCCATATATCTAAAAATATGGCCTATATATCCTTGTCACTTCTGAAAACAACATCATCCATGACATGAAAAAGCCATTTACATAGCAATTCTATAGGAAAGGAAGATGTAGCTGAAAGTGTTATAATGTCTGAGGCATGACTATAGTAAACCTTTATTGTTAATATTGGTTCTGCAGGGCTAAAAATATTATTGCACTGCAATGGATTCAAAACTCATGAAATTATTTCAAATGTTATATATTTAAACAATATAAAGAGTTAGGGGGTTAAATCTTTTCGCATTTTAGCTTGCAAAGCTAATAGTTCCATTCTTTTCCCACAAGTCATCTGAAATCACCCTTATATTTTTAAATATGTGCAGAGATTCATGTGATTCCCAGAGCTGAGGTTTTAAATGCAAAATAAAACAAAAATTCTATAGAAAAAAAAATCTGCCCCTTTATCCATAGCTTGTTCTCTTTCTGCTTTAGCATTATTGGCAATTTTGAAATTGTAAATAGTAGCAAAGTGATTTCATCGTAAGCTTTGGAGATATTTATCAGAGTTGCTAGTGTTTTCTACAGGCTGACTGGTGTATCTCAGGGCAAGAAGTACAGCAAAACAGTAAGAGTTGAATTCTTAATGTTAATGYTTTCAATATACAGTTTTGAGTTATTTCACGTATATCATATCTTCTGTGCATTTACCCTGATTTAAGAAAAAAAAGTCAGAATTCACTGTTTTAGGAACCTTGACCTAATCTCTAACAAGAGATGCTAAACCTATTTTTTCCCCCCCTGAATTTAATTTAAGTTCGGTATTTAAAAGAAAGAAATTACTTTTTGCAGTCATTTTTGTCCTGGTTTTGGCTGGGRTRGAATTAATTTTCTTTCTAGTAGTTGGTATAGTGCTATGTTTTGGATTTAGTATAAGAAGAATGTTGATAACACACTAGAGTTTTTAGTTGTTGCTAGGTAGTCTACTTCTCAACGACTTTTCAGCTTCACATGCTCTGTGAGGTGCACAAGAAGCTGGGAGGGAGCATAGCCRGGACAGCTAGGCCAGCTGGCCAATGGGGTATTCCATACCATATGATGTCATGCTCAGCATATAAGGCTGGGGGAAGAAGAAGGAAGTGGGGGACGTTCGGGGTGATGGCGCTTGTCTTCCCAAGTAACCGTTACGCGTGATGGAGCCCTGCTTTCCTGGRGATGGCTCAACACCTGCCTGCCCATGGGAAGTAGTGAAGGAATTCCTTGCTTTGCTTTGCTTGCGTGCGCGGCTTTTGCTTTCCTTATTAAACTGTCTTTATCTCAACCCACGAGTTTTCTCACTTTTACCCTTCCGATTCTCTCCCCYGTCCCASCCGGGGGAGAGTGAGCGAGCGGCTGTGGGCTGCTTAGTTGCCAGCTGGGCTTAAACCACGACAATTTTTTATATCTCTACTTGAGAGGAAATTATGTCTGTAAAGGATATTGACCTGTTGAAGACAGACCAATTTAAATCAGTGCCGCAGAACCTTAGTATAAGCAGTGGTTGTTTGCCTCAAGAATATGAAGCTGTCATATGTGTCAAAACACAGAATTAGGTCTTACTGCTAAGCTTAAGTATAAAAATTCGATTGAGTAGCTGAAACGGTTTAATAAGACTTGACAAGAATCAAAGAAAAGCTAGAAGAGAAAGAGCTAGCAGAAGTCATTGGATTTTATGATTATGGTTTTAAATTATTTAGAAAGGACTAAAGAAAACTTTAAACACATCTCCTTTTTGGTCAGCAAGTTTCAGATAAATGTTTTCAAATAGTTTATATTAACCTATAGGGAATTCACCAGTTTGGAGTAAAATTCATTACTACTGATAAGCTTACAAATGTAAAAATTATCTGACAAACTCCAGTAGGTTTGGTGTTTTAAAGATGCACCCAGAAAAAGGAAAAAATATGCTAAAACCCTTATGTTTTATCTGAACTTCCCTTCAAGTCACAGAAGTAATTAAGGCCTGACATTCTTTAAGAAAGGAAATTGAATTTAATAGGAAGCTGGGTTGTTCAAATCCTCTGAAATAATCGAGTCCTTACCAATCTTGGTAGATTTTAAGAGAGTATTCCAGAAGGTGTTGTTCCACTCCTCCTCCTCAATGGTTTGCAGACTTCTGATTCTGCCAAACTCCCTCTCTCCCAAAATGTCAAGTGGCCATATTGCTTTAATACTGAGATGTGGAACATCTCTAGCTACTGTTCTATTGAGCTACAAAAACCAGTCCACRAAGTAATCTGGTCAACATCTTTGAGCTTATGAATTCCTTGCAAACTAGTCATTTCAAGTTCATTTCTCTGCAGGCTTTTTCTGTACTCAACACAGAATTGTTSTGCCTGTATTGATTGTAGAAGAATACATGGGTGGGTAGGTCTTAAAACATTAAGAGTATGCAGTACTCATTACTGGGCATGTATTATCAGCAAAGTGATATTGTTTTGTTTTCTGGCTTGGTTGACTTAAATGTTATTYAGAAGAATAGTCAACAATAAATAATGAACCTTTTTTGTATACATAGCAGTATACACATTCTTAAAAAGTTAAGTCATTCTTACAAATGCTCATAAACAGCAGATACAAAGGGTAAGTAAAACAAAAGCCTCTGTATTAAAAAAAAAAAAAAGCTAGACAAAGCCCACAGCAACAAAACCTGCTGTTTGAAATTTGAGCAAACATTCATGAAGAATTTTTACATCAGCATTCAGCTAGCTATCTTCAGCATCTTTAAGAAACTAGATTTAGCCTTATAGCTTTGTATTCCAATTTGAGTAACACCAGGAGATAAAGTAAATCTATCATCATTGTATTCAAGGACACAGTCTTTTAACACAGTTCTCTATCAAACAATCTCTGTCTGGATCTACTGTCCTAAATGTAATTTAATTAGAATTCTGCTGCACTATCACAATCTAAAAGAGGAAAAGAAAAAGAAAGGAGGTGCAAATCATCAGGAACATCAACTGATGAAAGGAATTGCTGAGCAGAAACCTCCTCTCTCCCAAACRTATACATATGCATAGCAAACCTACGCACTTAGTAATGCTGGAAAGAAGAAAGAAGATGATGATAATGACTTGGCCTGCAGCTTTTTGTTAATGAGAACATCTATCAACTTATCTACATTAGAAATATTTCAGTTACCCATGCAGTGAGTTATTGATAAATACGTTTAAACAGCAAACAGAGCACAGTAAGGAATAGCTGCATAGCATCTGCTACTCCCCTGTAGTGCACTATGATGATGTCAAAAGCAGAAAAACTTTCAGCCTGACCACAGGAAGTCTTTTCAAGACTATTATTATTATTATAATGAACATCTATGAGTTAATTTACTGAATGGATGCAAGTTACCTTTTTTGACAAGGACTTTTCAGCACAGAACTACATTCAGGCTAAACTTTTCTTGTATTTTTCCTACTTTAGCAAAATATTAATGCATAATATAAAAAGATAACCACAGCACTCTTGTTTAACATTAAACGTGTACTTAAGTTAGTATCACAAAAGACTGCGTTGGACATAAGCTATTTAGCTCTTCTTCACTAACCCCAGTGCTTTCTAAAACATAGATCTTTTTGCATGTACCCAGTGATTGAGCTACTTAGGAACTGCCCAGTTTACGAGAATACCTTACACAGCCAGATGGTACTTCTGTCTGGGATTTCCAAATTTATGGCAAATGTTGATGAAAGCACCACAGCTGCTGCACACGCACACAAACTGAGCCATTACATGTTGCACATCACAATATCCCTGGAAAGAAGAGCAGATTTGCAAGTTCTGTGTAGAGAAGGTTTTCAGGTGCCAAAGGTAGAAACCTGGAAAAAAAAAAAAAAAAGAAAAAAAATTACGGTATTTCTAACAAAAGCAGAGCCAACATTAAGAACTTACAGCTTTGGAGGAGGAAACTAAGACACTTATTGCACAGGTCTAAACCTTTATATCCAAGGCTCTCAAAAGTTTAAGTCTAGCTCTACCTAAGAGTAGAGGTGTTCAAACTGAAATTTGGCAGAGACAGCTCCTAGAAAGCCAGGAAGTGTCTGGAGACAGAACAATACATGCAGGAAATCAACAGACAACTTCAATGAACATTCAGTCTCCAGATTCAAAGATCAGATATTGAAGTGATACCTAACTGGCTGTTAGGTGTGCAAATAGAGGGCATAACGCTGAAATTGCTTAGAAGTGGTTTCAGCAAGAGCATTAAATAATTATGAACCTACGTGGAGACACCAAGATAGAAACAGAAAAGTTAGAAGCCGTTTCACAAATGTTTTGAGAAGTCATGACCTCTCCTGGCTCAGGCAGAGTATTACAGCTTGCTCATRAAAAATAGTTGAATCTGATATTTTGCTTACTGCATCTCATACACAAAATGGTCTTCAGGAAGATAAACTGAAATAACGATATGTATTAATGACCATTGAATCTTGGGTGAAGAGCTACCATAATGTTATTTGACAGCTGACCCAGGTGCCATCTTCATAACTACTGTGGCGCTTCACAGAACAAAATAAGTTTCACCTGTATAACAGTGCTCCAAGATGCCACACTTTGGAGGTTCATTTCCTCATAATGGACTGCAGAAAAAGGGGAAAGGAAGTTTTTATTTTAAATATTTCCATGATGGACCTTTATAGCACATTACCATTATAGGATAACTACTCAAGTCAGTTCAAGGATTTTTGGAAGTATATTGATTGAAGATTGCCAAGTATATTGATTGATGATTTGCAAATACAAGAGGAGTTTTCAAGCTATGTAATAAGTATTTACTCTCCTTCTTGTATACAAACATGGTAACCACATGCACACATTTTTTTGTTAGAAGCTTGTTACTACACTGACTTTACACTCACTGAATAAGCCTGACACTAGTAATGTTAATTTCCTGGAGATGAATCTCCCTTTTCTGCCAGCATTGGCACAGTTGTTCAAAATACACTGAAGTTAAATGACTTTATGAACTCCTGGCATCTCAGTTTTATAACTGGGAACAGCAAAGATAGCAAACACTTCTCAAAGTGATGATTAGTCTACAGTGGACTGTAGAAGCAGCAGACAGCTGGGTCCACATGGTGTACAGTACACTCAGCAACACACAGAATTTCTGCCAGGCAACCTGCAAGAATAAAGAGGGGTGAAACAACCTCTGGCAGTATGGAAGGGAATACCAAAAACTCACTTTGAAGTTGAAGGTTTCCATGTTTAGCACTACAAAAAAAAAAAAAAAAAAAAAAAAAGTATGAAACATATTCTAGTTTAAAATCTTTAAAGAGAAAGACACCAGTTGACATTTACTTTGATAACTATTGTTTCTTTCTGGTGATGTCTTCAAACCAACAGATATCTCTTTAGAAAGCCAACCATTCCATTAGGCTCCAAAGTTCAGGCCAGTTCACAAAAAGTGAAAAATTCTAATGAAAACTRTGCAAAGTTGGAATTTTCCTCTTGATCCTTTAACTAGATTTATAGAGTAATTAAGATAAAATGTAAAGGATTTAACAGTTTGCTCAGAATCCACTTTGCGCTCTTGAAAAGCTTCTTCCCACAAGATGCAAAAATTAATTGACGAGAAACCAGAAAAAAAAAAAAATCTTGCCAGCTGTGGCCAATGGAACAACATATAAAATGAAAATAAATATAAAACATTGTCCTGGTTTTGGCTAGGATAGAGTTAAATTAAAGTGCTATGTTTTGGATTTAGTATAAGAAGAATGTTGATAACACACTGATGTTTTTAGTTGTTGCTAGGTAATCTACTTTTCAAGGACTTCTCATCGTCCCATGCTCTACCAAGTGCACAAGAGGCTGGGAGGGATCAAAGCCGGGACAGCCAGCCCAGCTGGCCAACGGGGTATTCCATACCATGTGACGTCATGCCCAGTATATGAATGAGGGGGGAAGGGGTCCCGGAAGGGGCGATCRCTTTGGCTATTGTCTCGGCGGGTGGTGAGCAATTGCATTGTGCATCACTCATTTCATATATTGTATCATTAATATATTATTACCATTGTTATTATTATTATTCCTTCCCTTTCTGTTCTATTAAACTGTCTTTATCTCAATCTGCGAATTTTTTTTTTAATTCTCTCCCCGTCCCGCTGCGGGGGGGGGGGTAGGGGGAGAGTGAGCAAGCGGCTGTGTGGCATTTGGCTGCCTGCCGGGTTAAACCACTACAAACATTCAGTCAACTCTAATAGAATGATTTTTTTCGTTTTCCATTTTGCCATTTAAAAATATTCAAGTTTTGTTTGCTTTAAGATTTTTTTTTTTTTGAGAATGCTTCTTGAGAGTTGCAACCTCTAYAGTCTTCACAGCTCTTCTTCTAACCCTGTATGATTTTAACACGTTTAAAACTTAAAGCTGTTATATATGACAGCCAGCTACAGAAACCACACTATGTACTTACACAGGAACACTATGTGTTCACATTTTACCCAGGACTTTTAATATTGATTCTCTCTGCAATCCAACTGTACATAGAAATGGAGAAGAGGAGAGGATAAGCAATTAATTCAGGTCCCTTCTTCCCAAAGGGATAACATTTCATATGCTAACATAACCACCTTTTATCTATTTTCTTTCAAAAATAGCACAACACTGAAGCTCAGAAAAATCCTACTGAAACCTCCTTTATGAATTTAGCATTTACTTAGCTTTGCAAGCCTCAGGATTTTTAAACTCATATACCACTAAGCTGTTCCCCTCAAAAAAATCTTTGATTCTGCAGACTTACTTATTATAATACCTTTACCTTCACTGATAGCTGAAGATTGTTTCTCTTCTTTCCTCCCCACTCATAGCTATGGCACAACCTCTTTTCCCCTACAACATTCACACAAAACTTCTGGTTTTATTCCACACCTCCTTCTAAACTGTTATTACTCCTGTGAGTCAGCATGAAATGCAGGATGGAAGTATTACGACCACTTTGCAACCATCTCTGGGTGTCTAGGGGAGGGAAAATGYGATACTGAAATCCTTCTTGAGGTACTATCAAACAAAACTGCAGATTAAGAGACAAAAAATTTTATCATAGATTTTGAAGCGTGGGACCCTATCCAGCATGAGTGTTTTCTAAACATATCATCATCACATTGGTTCTTTAACACAGCAGAATCCCCCACATAGCGCATAAKTAATACATTTGTTCCCACACCCATTGTAAGAGGACCCTGTACACGAACAGAAATTGCCTCATAAAGAAGACACTGTAAACACCACCCTTCACTTGCGCTTACTATATAATGGATGTTGGAGGCAACTGAGAATTTAATTCCACCACCTTATATTTTGCTCTTAATCAATCATTTTCTAAATCTTAGAAATGCCCATCTAGGTTGAGTCAGACCTTCCTAGTTTAGGCAAGATGCACATACAGAGTAGAATTTAATTTAGTCCTGTTCATATTATGCAAATACAAGGACCACAAACAATTCTTCATGTACCATTTACATGTACGCACTCCAATTTTAGGGATGTCAGCTAAATTTGAAATTCAAAACCTACTGCTCTCCTGCTTCCTCCTCCTTGTTCTTCTGCTGGCAGGCATGAAATTTGAACCTGTCATTTCTTACAGTGCTCTAATTTTTCCAGGACTTCATAGGGTTTTTCGATACTTTATGTGTCAGTCTGTTGATTGTATTGTAACAGAATTTAGCTGAATGCTCATTTAGACTTAGACACCGTTCATCTTATTGTCTCTTTGAAAGAACTTCTCTAGWTCTTCCTGTTGTCTGTACTTTTCCAGTGCACTTGAAAACAGAAATACCTAATAAAAAGGTTTGTGTCACATTAACTGAAATGATAGTATAATGCAAAAGGTAGACAGCTACACTGACTCACTCAGCACCTGATGTACTATTGAATTTYCATTCTTGAGTTTTTAGCAGTTACTGAACTCCATGAAACAAAAAAGCATAAGGACCGTACAAAATACCTTTCAAAGGGATACAGAGATAAAAGGGTGTGGTGGTTTGTTGTTTCTTAAAGAGTCAAAAGAGTAAGTAAATAAAACTAACAAGAAGGCACAATTCTTTAATTACTTTCAARACTGCAGAGAGAAAGAAAGAAAGTGGGATGAAGTTAATCCCAGTTTGAATATCATGTCTAGTCATGTTCAAGCTTTGATATGGATTACACTGTATTGCCAGAGTTACCAAATTTTCCTAAATGGAGCAGGTGTCAGATCTGAACACCATATCGTCTATGGAGAATATATAATTCATGCCATCTGTAGATCTGCTGATAATTAATTCTTCCAAAACCAAAACAAATTTGTCATTATTAAATACACTGCACCTGTACAAAAAGGGTACTTCAAAATACAGACTTTTCAAACTAGTAATTGGACCTTCTCTGCTTGGGAATGATATATCAAAATAGTTTAAGTAGTTTTAAACATCTGTGAGGTTTGTTTTAATACATAACATATTCCAGTTCAAACTGTCTTCTCTAGGACCAGAAACATGAAAAAAATACCCTGACAGCTTTCCTAATAGTCTCTAGTTTAGCAGCTTAGGCAAGTTTCTGCACTAAAACAGTTTTATTATTTCTAGACTAAAATACTACCATTGAAAACTGCTGCACTATCCTGTGTGGAGATATTGCTCCAACTGGKTTGGAGCAATTAGGGATATCTGCTCTATACTGGATGCCACATCATAAATGATTTCTTAGTGACGTTGACAAAACTGAGTGGAAGGTAAGATTTTAAGGAATTTTTATCCATATGGATCAGGATTGGTTTATAATGAACAAAAATAGTAATATTTAAACCGAACTTAAGGATGCTCCTAAGAGTTTCCAGCCACTGAAATGAGCTGGTTTAAATTTGCACTTTAAGACTTTAAGCTATACGGAGAAAATTCCAATGTGCAGCAAACTCTATAGTGGAGATTTCTAGTATTTCTGCATATTAAAGAACACGCATCGGTTGTATGCATATATGAATTCTGGTGTTACAGATGTCAAAATTAAGTCTTCAGTATTTTAACATTCATGGTTGTCTTCTGTCATCTTACAAATTCAAATTCCGAATTCTGTCTGAAAAAATATAAGTATTTGTTGCTCAATTTTATTTCAAAAATCTAAAACATCAATTTATTACTTCTCTAACTGATACAGAGGTCATGAAAAAATCTGTCAAAAGCATATTGATACCAAAATGGAATCAGTTCACACAGGGTTTAGATTCCAGTCTGCCTTCTTGCAGTTCTTAAGGCAGCTCAGGAGTGTGAGAAACATAACCTGCCTGACAGCAGTCTAAGCTAGTCATAAATATATGGTTATCTTTAAATGTGCTAAGAAAGCATACAAATTTGTGAAATGCTACAACTGAAAGCTTGCACTCTAAAGTTTTGAAAATGAAATGAAGTAGTTTGAATTAAATTACTTGGGGTGCAATTCCCTTATTAAATATCACCAAGTAATCCCATATGACTAACATTTATGTATGAAAAGTAAAGTAACATATATTGAAGAGTACTCTGGAAGCTTTTTTTGTCCCTCACATGTTCTCTTTATAGTTGCAAAACCTCTGACCTCCTCAGTTCCCTTTTCAGCATGCATAATTTTTATCTCCAGTTGTGCATCCTCGAAGTTCCTACTCATAGTTAGGAAAGCATAACTAATTCATCCTTCTTTTTACTGTAGAAAGACAGAGGAAACTGAGGTCTGGAGGAAAGATTTATCAGGGCTAGAGGAGTATCTGAAACTCAAGGAAACCTGTGATCAATTCCCTTCTCTAGCACACATTTAATGTGTAAATCTTGGCCAACTCAGTATATTTATACTTCTTTTCCACCATGTTTCCTTCCTCAGGGTGGTAATGCAGGCATAACATCAAGATGACTTTCACTGCCACAGCAGTATGAGCTGTGCATTTATATTAGAGAGATAATCAGATTTTACCTTCCTGCCCGACACATAATAGCCTACTTTAGCTCCTACCTGTACAGCCATCTTATTCAAATACTTCCTTCTGTCTGGCTTTGCATCAAGGAGAGAATGACTTTACAAAAAAAAAAAAAACAAAACCCAACAAACAAAAAAAAACCAAACACAACCAACCAAACCACATCACCAAAACCAGCCCACAGATTTCATAATTAAAGAACAAATCTGACGTCTTCTCTGGGATTATCTCTGCATGTTGCTTATGCCTCGATTGTTTGTGGCACTTTGACAAAATTGTGTATTAAACTGACATAGAACATGTGGGATAATGGATTGCTTGGCATCTGCAATAAAGATATATGTGGAGGAAGAAAATCAGATCCATGGCTTCAATTAATTTTCATTTGCTCATTCAACTGATGGAAAAGCTGATATAATCTTCTTGGCTCCCCAAAGTCAAGGTTAGGCTGATTAAAACTTGAAAGAGAGCAGAAGCTCCCATTTCTTTCCTATGTCACCTACAAAATGAATGACATTATCTGTCTTAATGCTTAGAAGTATTTTACCTTATGACTGCTTACAGTTTTTGTAATTATGACTAATGATTTTTAATTTACTGATGGCAGTATGGAACTTCTTTACGATTTTGAGAGATAAGGATGCCTAGCAGCCTCTTAAGGTTCTCTGACATTTGTCTTCATGAGCAGATCTTTTAAACTGGAGTCTAATAACAACGTAATTCTGTGGGCAACTTTATTCTAATAGGTTTATATGGTACAAAGATTATGAAATACTCTAGGAATCCAGATTCTAAAAAACGAATAATTTTGTCTAAAATATCTGATTTTTTTTATCAGATTATTAAAAAAAAATGATCTGAAGGAAAAAGAATTGCAATGTGTGCTTTGAAAAAGAAGCCAAGACAGATGCATGCGAGTCCTTGGGCCCAGAAGGCTTCCTTTTGCACAAAGAAAAACATACTGCAAACACAGCTGCATCTCCTAGTGGTCTGATTTGTTACATAAACAAGAATTTGGAAATACTGTGGTAGGAGTGTGACYGTTCACTCAAATCCTGCTTAGATTGTGGCTAACACCCAGCTCATGTTAAGGTCTCATGTACGCTGGGAGCAGTGCCATTAGGTCAAAGCGAGGGCAACACGTAGGCAGGACACGGTGGCCAGAAAGGGCTAAAGGTCATTATGCAGCCAATATCACCTGCAGCTTGCTGTCTCCTGCAGCTATATTCCTTGCATATTTATTGTTTGGCAGTTTCTTCAGAATCCACTAACTCATGGAAACTGTATAGACCAAGCTTCCAAGCTGGAAGGTGTCAGCTTACCCAAAAAGTTTTTGAAGCAAATTCAACAGCAGCTGGAATGCCGAGGCTTTTGTGCTTCCCAGTGTGATACAGGAGACATGCACACCATGATGGGGGAGGAAGGATGAACACTCTCACCATCAGCTAGGTAACTATTTTGCTTATAGGTACATGAGTTGCAAGTTGCAGGTTAGAGAACCTGTGTATTAGAAACCTCATTAATTAAGTGATTAATTAGTGAATTCACATATTAGTCTGCTCTGTACGAAGGGAATTGAGCCCTTGGATGTCGTGTTTGTTTTCTTTCCTAATGAGCTCACAAAATAAAGTTTAATTTACAGAGTACATTGTCCTATAAATTTGAGAGATCCAGATGGACTGTGACCCAGGACATTSTCTATGATCAGTTAGAACACATGACTGGAGCTGATCCTCTCAGAAAACAATATAAATAAACTGAAAATGTAAAGTGTAAAACTTTGCTTGTGACACCTTTTCAAAGGTGTTACACTTTGATTGGAAACCATCTTCCTCCAGTATAGTTTTTCTAAAAATTAGATAGAGAATTACTCTCAGATGGAAGAAATCTACACCTAATGGATCAACAAAGGCTGTATAAAAAGGAATATAAAATTTCAGTTGAAAAACAGCCTGTGAATCTCTTAAACAATGTGAAATGCAATACAGGAAATGACATAGTGAGGAATAAGCTTCCTAATTTAACAGTTATCTTCTACACTGAGAGTATTTACCATACAAATATAACATCCTCAGTGTTTTAATTTTRTACAGCATGTAGAATTTGCTTATTGAGAATAAATATTATTCTGAAATAAAACATAATGTTCTTAATAATGTACTCATGAAGTTGATCAATTAAATAATCCCTTAACAGTAATATTTCTTCTTACTAAAACATCTCAAAAGATGCATTAATCCTGTGTAAATCAAAACAACATATGTGTGCCCTCTTTTATGTAATTACATTAATATACTGATTAATTTGTTTTCCTTGTTGATTATTAATGAATGATCACTCATAGGAAGCAATGGATTATACAAAGGGCTATAAATTGAGTGTGATTTGAGATCTATCTTTTAGTCATTATTTTTAAATATATTTGTCCAAAAGCATGCTGACTCCTGCCCCTTTCTGTAATGGAACAAACAATTCACCTGAAGTGTGCAAATTCAGTGAATTTTGGCATTCTGAGTTTCCAGTATTCATTTGCTTAAATAATTTAAATTGCCTTAGACTCTTACTGACTACTTGTTAAACACTTCCCTGATAACTTTGGCATTTAGGTTTATAGGACAGTAATTACCAGGAGTGCACTTTTTCCCTTTGGCATAATATTGACCTAATATTGAATGTTAATAAAGTGTTCTATAAAATAAAAAAATATTATTTAGAGTAATATTGCACAGTCTCAGCCTCTCCGCCTGCTCCACTTGACCAAGGGGGATTTTTCTTTTTTCTAACATGAAGCTATTATTACTCTCTATTTCTTTTTGTCTGGCCATATGTCAACCCACATTAACAGAAGTCATGCTCCTTCAGCTCTAGTAGCCCACCCTATCCAATGCCCCTGACAACTTCCT
Organism: Oceanodroma leucorhoa; assembly: GCA_030449065.1. Taxonomy (NCBI): domain Eukaryota; kingdom Metazoa; phylum Chordata; class Aves; order Procellariiformes; genus Oceanodroma; species Oceanodroma leucorhoa. Next base: position 27,440,828 of record JASVER010000001.1, on the reverse strand, counting down.
GCATGACAATGTTTCTATATGCCTAGTGCATGCATGCTACCACGGTGCCCTTTGGCCGTCACACACCTCACTGCCATGACACAGGACTCCCCACCAGCCTCTCTACTCTGGCTCTTCCCATCACTGCTGTGCATTAGAGGTACACAGCTCCCTACTATAGTGATCATGTCCTGCTCTCTCAACTAAGTACCTGACAGGGAAAAAACAGCACAGCGTGGTAAACTGAGCACAAAGGATAAGTGGGCCAAAGCAGAGGGTTGGTAGAGTAACTAGAGGCTAGAAGAGTAAGGGCAGGAGGCAGGGAAATCCAAAGAAGACAAAAGAGAAACAGACAGAAATATGTCTTAATATGGAATGAAGGAGGAGGTGAACTTGTCCCCAGGCAGTTACTTCTCTATGCCCACACAGAACCATATGTAATGCATCTCCTCGTTTCTCCAGGTTTTTGGACTGATGCTTAGATTGTCTTGATGCTCACTCTCGGATGCACAATAGCTTCCTAGACCTATAAAATAATATTAGCCTAGAACAGACTTTGAAAGATGACTAGAAAACCATTTGACTCTCTTCAAAAAGCTCACTACATTCATTGTAGAAATTGTTGATGAAAAGATATTACTTACTTTTTCAGTACAATTGAAGAGCTCTACACAGTTCCTACTCCAGTGAGTACTGATTGGATTATTCAGAAGTATTAGTGGATTATTCAGAAGTATTAGTTTACTCATGATTAGGCACTAATATATATTTACTGTATTTATGGATGGGAAACTATTTTTAGTGAAGGATGGATATTATGGAAAGCAATTGCCTCAGGTACTGATGAATCAACAGAGACCTATGTTGATGTAAAAACAGCTAAAGTTTCTTTAGAACATTTTACATTTCCAGAGCTATTCCTCGAACTGAGTGGGGATGTTCTTAATCCTACAAGGGCAACACAAAAAATAGGATGAGCGCTGATTTTCAAACCAGCTGAGTCTTATTTTTTTATTGTACTTGCACATATAAATAGCCTATACTCTTTTAGCCTGTTTTGCAGGAGCTTTTTGAGTTGAGCTGTTTCCCACAATGGAACACGATTGTTTCTGTTATTAAGACTGATATCAGGTTGGCCTCCCAGCATTGTATTAGAGTTAAAGCTCCGTCCTAGACACAGACAGATATTTTGCTTGGGCTGAAAAGTTCATAAGTGACACAATTGATTTCTATGGTTTGAGCTGAACAAAGGGGTACCATATATCATTTATGTTATAGCTTTAGTTCATTTGATCTGGCAGCCAATATGGTATATCAAGCACACAGATGSCCTCTGCGCAACATGTTGCCAATACTGAGTTGTGTGTAATTTGCAGCAACTTAAAAAGAATATRGACAGAAGTCAGAAATAGGTATGACCACATTAACTTCTACCACAGAAGCTGTCAGCTAAGAGTAGCTAAAGCAGTGCAAGTGCACTAATAAACCTTGGAAATTCATCTCTTGATAACCTCTCAGTTCATCATTTTCTCACAACTCAGAAAAACCCCTGAACAAACCCATAAACTGCTCCACTGAAGATAAGAGCAACTCAGAGATGGCAGAATTTAGTTGCAAACCATTTAATTGATCCAGCCATTGGATCCCAGCAGAGGTCRCCGAGCACAGATGTCCTGTTGCTGGATGAGGTGCTTAATTATTATGTAATGTTTTAACTCTCAGATTGATTACTCAGTTCGTAAGCACAGTAGTAGTAGTAGTATTACTGGAAAGTTAACCACTCAGGTTGAACAAAGGCTGCAAAGTATAAAGAGATGCTGCACGGGTCATATAATTTGAAGACAGTTGGGACTRTTCAGTGATAATGATGCTCAGTTGAATTAATTATTTCTACAGTATGGTGAACATCTTGCATTTCCTCCCCACACTTATTATAAAGCATATGACAATACAACCTCCAAGTATTTCTCTGTCTGGAAGGAATAAGCTTCGGTAACCATGCATTTATCTATAACTGAAATTTAGAAGTATACTGTGGACTCATGTTTGATTTTKCTCCCAAATGTAATTATTCCTGTCAAACATAACACAGGATAGTTTTATTTTATAGTGTGGAAGTATCTCTTGGATGCTATATCAAGTATCATCACAACATTAAAGAACAATAACTAAGAATAGGAAGAGCAAGAATGGAAGGAAGGCAAAAGATACATTTTCAGATTAAATTGAAGTAATGATGTGAAATCACTAAGGCCGTTATATAAAGGAAAGTTCACTCTGCTCTCAAAGATTCATATAACCTTTGCAATGAGTAATAATATAATTTTTAGTACTTCAAATACCTATGAGATCTGAGTCTTTGTTGCCTCTCCAACAGTTGGAATAACTGACCAATCTGAAGGACAACATTTGAAGCATAGAAGGTACACACCTAACCTCAGTTTAAAAAAAAAAGCATTAATTTTTT
>JASVER010000001.1:27365548-27438366 GCA_030449065.1 Oceanodroma leucorhoa | reverse complement strand
GGGGGGAGATAAAAACCAACTATGCTGGGAATAGACAACTACTTCTTGTTTATTTATTGTAACTAGACTCTCTCTAGGGCTGTGAATAGACACATTAGCAGTTAATCACCTGTTAGGCACTTTTATAAACACTAAGGATTTTCTGCATAGCACCCAAGGATTTAAGTTATTAAACTTCTCTTAATTTATTTTAGGAGTGATATTTTGAGAATTTCCTAAAGCATTGCATTAGTCAAGACCCAATGTTTACACTATGAGTGAAACTGAATTTGCAGGAAAATGAACAGTAATGTTCTGGGCACACAGGAGTCTAGAAATTATGAGTTGAATGGATAACAGAAAAATGGATGCAGCGATAAAACAAGCTGAAAGGATGGGTGAAGACTGCAGCAGCGATGAAGAGGAGATGGTGGTGTACATGTGTTTGGCTGAGGGTTGACAGCAGCTTTTGCTTTACAGTTTTACATTAGGCATTCAGAAGCTGGAATAAGCTCTTTCCTATGGGTTTCATACATGACATAAATTGTTACATACAAGTTAACAAAAAGGTTAACAGAGCACAAAGTATGAAAGAAGAGTTCATTGTGCTTCACCTTCTGAAGAATGTGTCTTTGTGAAAAAATTGGAAGGTCATACTTTTTTGAATGCTTTTATTCCTAAGAAGGAGGATTAAAAAAAAAGGTATGCATGGAAATTCAACCCCTTTCTGGTCCCCCTCCACGCCCTCCAAAAAAGTTGGGGAGTTTTGCTAACAGTTAAGGTGTATCATTCTTTTTTTTCCCTGAAGTGGTTGCATTAATTAAGATAAAGAAAGACTCTTCAATCAAAGCATAAACAACACAAATTTTTTTCCTTAAAGGAAGATTAATTTCATTAAATGGTCAATACAGAGTGCCAAATGACAGTTTTGCCTATTGAACTGTTTTTTTTGGTGGAATAGCAACAGGCATCAAAGCTTTTTGCTAGTGTACCACAACCCTGAAACAACCTAACTATGTCTGAGAGACAGAGAAAATTCAGCAAGCAGCCTGCTTAGTACTCGGGCTTTTTACTGAGACACAGACTGCAGTGCCACATTCCCTACTGACAGCTTTGTATAACTTGGCTTACTCATTATTGAACTCAATATTCTGTAGAAAGGATAGATAAAAGAGTGGCATTTCTAAACCGTTCTAAAATAGGGGCTAAGCAGTGCAAGAAAGAAGGAAAATAAGTCTTAGCATGAGTACAGACACGGTATAAAACCAATAATTGGCTTATGCAATTCAGTGTGGACAAATGTAAAAGGATGTAATTTTTATTGGCACCAAGCTTGTCAGAGTTCAAGGAGCATCTGGATGACACTCTTAGTAATACGATTTAGTTTTAGCTAGTTCTGCAAGAAGCAGGATCCTTATGGGTCTCTTACAATTTAAGATATTCTATAATTCTATGATTACCTAGACACACCAAAAATAGAAAATTCAATAGCCACTGGCAGACAAACAGATTAATTAGACTACAGTAAGCAAAAATTTTAAAACGTTCCATCTTAAATCACTAAAAATAGCTGGGACACCAAGTCTGATGCTTTGAAATTGAGGGAAAGCATAGTTGATAATTAAATCTTTTTTAATATACAGGAATCAGTTCACTCGTGTTATGGTAAAAAGCAACATTTCAGAAATATCAATTATAAAATGGTAATAAATATAAATATAAAACTGCATCAATCATCATATGGTTAGAAATGTTAGTCTTTAGCAGAGTATGAAGTTTTTTCTGCTCACCCCTGTGTGTTGCTACACAGTTATGGACTTTCCCTACCACTCAATCACATACTAAGCAGAGGGAAAAAGGAGTGCAAACTGAGTTTTATCTCATGCTTTTAAGATGATAAAAGACAAATATTCATCTGATCTCCCACACAAGAGGGTCCCACAGTCAAACATCCCTTCACCAAAGAGTCCTATCTTCCTCTGTAGTCATCTTGCCTCCTCAAACAGAAAAATTCTGCTGGAAATCTCTTGGCCAAACATTGAACACAGTTGAGGAAGTGAATCATGGGGAATTTGGGAGGAAAGCCTTCTGGGAATTAAAAACTCAACTCTCATTTCTGAAACAGGTTTCTAGTAAGGCTCACAAAAAAGGTGTTTGTTGAACTACTTGTAATTTTTTATAGAATTTGCAAACATGCCAGAAAGCTTCTAGCAAACTTTTCCCACACTTTTAAAATCTTTCAAAAAAACCCGAAATATTAGTTTCTTCCATCAGAAATAAACAAAACAATCCAACACAATATTAAGAAATATTCTAGATCACCCTTTGCTCTCCASCAGGGGTAGTACCTTGGAATCAACATCTAATTTTTCTTCCAGTTRTCTGGCCCATTCTGCAACTTTCTGTACTTTCAGATAACATTTTTTCATTTTTCTTTCTGGACTGAACAAGGTAAATGCCTTCAATTTTCTCTTATAAAATAAACACTGCATTTCTCTGCTCACCCTAACTCTTCTTTGTACTCATTTACAGTTTGATWTTTTTTTTTCTTGAATATGATTAGACACAGTTACAGGGGACACGTCATTATTATCTTTTTTTTTAAAAGAAGAGCTGTGATAATCTTTCATAGAGCTAACACATATTCATAGCCATTACATAGTGGCTACTACGTTCTAGCTGCTAAAACCACAGACCCTTAACCCATTTCTTAATATTTCATAGCTTTATTAAAAAGCTAACAGTTTTTCTGCAACCCGTCATTCAGCCAGGTCAGCAACGAAAGCGAGCCACAATGAAATAATTAATATATTTTTATTGGTCTTTAAATTCTCTGGCTAGGTTCATGGAGAAAGAAGAGAAACGTCTCTGAACAACTTGATGCACCTATCCACAAACCGTTTCTGAAGATAGTATCCAAGATAATGTGCGCACAAAAGACTTTTTCAGGGGCAACAGGTTACACTTCTTGCCTTTTTGGGCTGCAGATATCCTTCCAAATTATCCGATGAAGCAAGATCCTCATATTAACAAAGGTGATGATAACTATCAAGAATTACGGAGGGATGGTAAAGGTTAATACCACTTCCTACCAAGTATTTGAGCCCTTGATAAAGACTAATTGTTAACAACAGTGGAGTAGTAGTTATACTTAATAAAACCATTATGCTTTTAAATGGAAAATTCTAGTTTATACATTTCAGTCTGCATTGTGAGGCCCCAATCAAAAGATTAAAAATCAGGTATTGCCTGTGCATTGTAAGTGCTCTTAGAAATTATATACATAGCTAAGCTTGCAGTGTTTGTATGATGACTGAAATAGCAACTTAAAAAGCAGTTGTTTGCTTACTATACCACAGCATCACGAAAATAAATATTTCTCTAAGAAATCCTATCTGGTTTGACTCAGGACATTGTGGAAATATGGAGAACAATAGTCTGAAATAGAAACTGGGACTGGACCTGTAGAGGGGTGTCAAAACCATTCTTCCCATCCCTCCATTTTAATAAAAGCATTGGAACACATTGGATTTTAGTCCTATTATGCAATAAATCCACAATTTTGAAACCTCAGAGCACTGTGTAATGAATCTGTCACATTCTCAAGGCCTCTCTAGTATATAGCACTTTTGAAAATTTGGTCCTTAAGTCTTGTCTTAAAGAGACAGCTCGTTAAAATGGAAAGCTGTGACACATGATAACCAATAACACTCTAGAGAGACTTTTGCATGCATTTGCATAACTTTGCTTCCTTTAAAGGCAATAATGCAAACATGAACCAGACCCCTTGTTATTTATACACTTTAAAACAATMAGTATACGTTTGTTTTTAACTTTTGCTCAATTAGCCTCATCCCCCACGAAACCTTTTGTAATAATCAGTATTTACTGTCATGACACATATGGGCACGAGCAGAGCTAATCATCTGCAGGCTGTCCCTGCTGCTGAGCTGAACAAACAAGCTGCTCAAGATTTCTTCCTGCAAATAGTTCTGCTTTGTAAATCAATGAGAACCTAATGGAACATTTTTCTTTCTCTTTTACAGAGACACAACTGAGATCCACAATCTCATTTCTGAAAGTCACAAAAAAAAAAAAAAAAAAAGGGCAAAAAAAGCTGGCTCAACTGGATATAGTTTGTCCAGAGACATGAGCACAAGCAGACAGTAATAAACCAGCACACCAGTCCAACTGAAGTTTTAATCTATAGAATTAATAACATGTGTTCTGGTTCCTGCACCTGTGACAGATGGTCAACAGAGAAGAAAGCTATCAGCACTGCCGAGTTTTGAAATCCCAATGCACAAACCATAGATGGCATTGGTAGAACTGTTCAAGAATTAGAGATCCAAAAATAGACTTTTCCTTTTCTTCATTGCACTCCTAAAATGTGTTTACACTATTTACAAGTTACCTAAAAGCAAAGACATCCTTGGGTTAAAGCAACTTGTCAGTTTTCATTAATATAAATGTTGGATGGTAGGTCAGGGACACGCTAATCCAATAGATTGATCAATTTTTCTTTTTTTTTTTTTTTTTTTTTTTTTTGTACATTTCAGCGCCCAGACTTTCTATTGACCATGGGGAATGATTGCAATTCACAGAGCCTGAATGTTTTTGTGTGGCTCACAAGTAATCAAGTTACTGCTTTCAACTCCTGGCAAATGATCAGGCTTGGAAATACATTAATTACTGGAAAATGTCATCATGTGTGAGCTGATACAGGTTCCCTGATCAAATTCTGAAGTTATGAATGCTACAGAAATGTTTGGAGGGCTTCAGCTGATTTTTCTTTTTCATCTACATGTGTGAGTCTGAGCCTCTAGATCCCTACACAGATCTGACAAATCAAGCCCAGATTCCACATCTGTACAGATAAGTAAAAAAAGGCACAGGACTATTCTCTGACCCAAAGGCAAGCAGCAGGCATGCCTGTGTAAACATGATTAAACTCTCCCCTCCTGAAAGTGTTCTTGTTCATACTGCTTCCTTAGAACAATCCTAGGCTAATGTTATCCACAGAACCGTGCCCAGATGTTGTTTGCAAGAACGCTAGTTGGACCACAATCATGTCCATTAACATGCTACAAATTAAGCAGTGTGGATAATTACATGCCAGTGCTTAAACCTTAATTACAACCATAGATGTGAAACGTAGATGTAGAAGCCAGTTCCTTTAGCTCACAAAGCAGCACTAACCTCCTTACAAATACATTTCACTCTTTCTGCTAGGTGGAGTACCAGCCCCAACAAACAAAGTGTTTTCCCTGGGAGCTTGGAGAAAAAAAGAAAGGAAACCAACCCCTGCTCCCAGACTGCAAACCCAGAATTTCAGAGCCACCCCCTCTGTCTTTCACTGAAAGATACCTCTGTGAAGCCCTGCTTTTCCCCTAGCTACTTGCCCAGGCTGGCTGAGCTCCTACTAATACATGACCTCCTATAACATGTCATTGTCTGCAAGGTCTGTCTCCTCTGACTGCAAACAAATAACCAGGCACCCAAGTGACTGCAAACTACATTACCCTTTGACGGCACCACCGAGGCTGCTGATGTCCCTCAGAAGTCAGCAGGCTGTAAGGTACATCATGCATCACCTGTGCCCACATCCACTCCCATTTCACCCAAGTTTTCACCTGGAGCCACTTATCAGCTAGTTGAACACTAGATGGAAGCAATCAGATGCTGCCATCACAACACACCTCTTTACAAAGACAGAAGAGAAACATTAAACTGCAACAGCTCTTCTTATTTACCCACATTTAGACCAGGCTGGTGGTAACAGTTTGTAATCAGTATTTTTAGCAGTTGTTGGCCTGTTGTGTCCCATTCTCACGGTGATTTAAAATAAGTAATTAATAAATGTTATCATCATCACTATCACTTTTGCTTGTTGTTTTATCAGATTAAAAAAAAGCCAAGAGRTAAGGGGACAGAAAAAGTGAAATACATTCTAGTGACGATTATTCAAGCATAAGGTTAATATCACTGGCAACATAGCTAGCAGAATGTTGTTATGCTCATGCCAATATTTAGCTGCCAGGTTTCCCATCATAGAGAGCACAAACAACTGCAGCACCATTTGGGACCTCTATTATTTTTACAGTTGTTATAATAAAGGGCTTATTATTATAACATCTCTTTGTCAATGTCTTAGAGAGACTACATCAAACAACATGTACAGAGACTAGAGCTTCTGTGGGTTTTTTTTACTGTTTGTTGGGCTTGAAGATCATTGTAGAGAAACCTAAGCAGGTATACAGCTCTACTGCTGTTACTACAGTTTGTTTTTATGGGGCTCTGGGTGAAGTTGCACAGGGGTAAAACCTTCCCATAATTTCAATCCCAGTCTATATCTCAAATTATACTTCTGAACATGGGGGGAAAGGGAATCACAGGGTGTTCTGGAGTTGTTTTTAGAACTGGTGGGGAGATGAGAAAAAAAAAAATACCTGTAGAGTTGAGCCTAATGGTTTTCTTCAGTTGTAGGTGCATGAACAAGTGATGGTAGCGCTAACGGGGTCTGGAAGGCCAGCTCATTCTCCCTCACAAACAGCGTGAGAATTGTCTCAAATCTTCTAAGATGTATTTTGTTTGGTTTATCTTTTAAGTGCCAGCTCCTGAGTCATAATGTTATGGGAAAAACCCAGTTCAATCAAAAGTAAGCATAAAGAATTTAAATCCCATGGGACAAATTAAAAACCTCAATATTTACTGATGTTTTTAAAAAAATATCATGCCTCCCAAACCAACCATATATTTAACTGAGGGCATCCTCATGAGCCACGAATTTATGATATTGGTGATTTTTTATTTTTCATTCCCATCTGGACAAGTCAGCCAGTTAAATGAAATATTTCCACTAAAGTGATTCCTGTGGGCTTGTATTTGCAAAAGCTTTGCCATGGCCTCTGTGATTCATGCCTCTCTTATCACTGGTAACAATATTGTTTGGTTTTCTTCAGTAGTCTTTGGTTCAAGTTTTAGCCAGGCTAAGGACAGCTAAGGATGGCACAGTTGCTGAAACCCATGCAGCCCAGCATGTCCACAGAACAGGTTTCATACTACTTTCACACAAAATCTTGGAAAAAAATCCCCAAATTTTCATACCTTAAGATAATTTTAGTGACAGGGCTTTAATGCAAATTATAACATATTTTTAGTATCTAATTAGAAAATTATTACTTTAAAATAACCAACACATTCCTAGCTCCATGTATGTGGTGTGTTCCCTTCGACCCATGACAAGAGTTTAAGTCTAGGAAGAGAAATTATTGCAAACACAGATCTAAATAAAAGGTGCTGCTGGCGGGAGTACCCAATTGAAAGTGCTGAAGTTAGAAGATCAAACACAGCCGAGTTCCTATGAGTTTCAGGAAAGCAATCAGAGATGTAAGCCTGTGACAGGAGGGAGATGGGTACTCAATGGTGCCTACACTGTAGAAACAGTGCTTCTCCCAAGTGATCAGAAAAGGATTTACCAAGTGTTTTTTTCTTCCTTCAGATATGAAAGAAAGAAGATAGGGAGAAACTGCATGGAGGTGTAGAAAACACTGATATTAAAAAAAAAAAAAAAAGGCAAGAAATGAATTTAGCTTTTAGGCCCTAAGTGGAGCAGTCTAAACCTATTGCCTCCATGAGATTAGTTCTCTAAGGAGAGCAAAGAGGGAGGGAGGGAGGGAAAAAGCCTCACTCGGCTCAAGGAGGCTCTCCAGCCCTCTGAAAGGTCAGTGAGGCAGCTGTAAATGCAGCTCAGAGCAAGGAACTAATTTAGGTGCTTTCCTGGAAGTGAGAGAAGGAATGAGGACRCAGAGAGGGAGCCCAAGGGTTTGGGAGTGTTGGGCTGTGTGWGTCTGTGTCTCTTTCCTCCATCAGTTGTAAAGGAAGCCTCCAGAGATTAAGCCGAGGTCAGTCACATTTTCCCACCCTCACAATCCCAGTCTAGGTCTGGCTCATGCRAATTCATTTTTCTGTACATCCGAATCTTCCACTCCGGACAGCAGTTTACTGTCCCAGTGGCACATAATCGATATAGGAAGGCAAGGTCACTGAGAGAAATAAGTTATTGGGGAAARCAAGGGCCAATTTCTTGTGATGCTTTGAACAACACAAAAAACTGTATTAGACAAAATAGCATGTTTTGTGATGGATTATAAAAGAAACAGTGAAGCAGAAAAGGTCAACCTCAAAATTCTAATTTTAAACCCATTTATGCACACATAAAGAAATAAAATACCTTTTAATATGTGAGCTAATAGATAATATTTCCTTTAAGAGAAGAACAAAGCTGCAAAAGACTAATGATTACCTATATGATCTCCATTGCATACAAATAAGAAGTTAAAATGCACTCTATTAAATGGCAGCCTGTGACTGTAACCAACAAATGCTTGATCATCAAACATTAAAAAGCCATCAGCTACTAAGGACAATCTCAGCTGAAATGGACACCACTGAAATTACAACACTGCTCACAAAACAAATCAATGCGCTTGAAGCTTTGCAGCTGGGCTAATGCAACTAGAGAAGAGGCTGGATTAAAAAAAAAAAAGTCATTAACTACTGCTTTATTTCACAAAGCCTAGATACGTACTCTCCCACAGGATGCTAAGAAACACGCACAGCATCATCCTGACAAACAATCATCCTCATATTAGGTGGCAGGCTTACTGTAGACATTGACAGCAAATCGTTTATCTATTCTGGGCCATCTAATGAATGAGAGGAGAGGGGAGACAGGGAAGGGGAACTTTCATAGAGCCAACATCACAAATAAGTGCTAAACAAAAATTCAGAAAACAGAAATAATAGCAGATAGCTGAACACCCGCTCACTTAAAAAATCCAGATTAAAACCAGCAAGAAAGAGCCACTTAAAAGACTAGAGGTTTGTTTTCTAGGTGACAATTACTTCATARTGTTTCTGTATACCTGTTCAGTTTCCTCACAGAAATTCACCCCAGACCCCTTAGTATAACCTAACTGATACAGAATCATGACTTAACAATAAATCTCTCTTAAATCTTATCATCATCATTATGTTAAAGAAAACATTTTTCATCCTTAGTTCATGTTTTTTAGTTATGCTTGCAAATTAACCTGTGTCATTTGGTTATTCATAGAGCAAATGGAAACCTTTCACCGAGGGAGGGAGTGGACTTGGAAAAGTCTGTGTTTGTTATAATTAGATTACATTATGGAAATATTTAGCGAAAAATCTTATTTTTTACTCAAAGCAGTAATTCTGGGATACTTTAGTAAGGCTTTCTCTGCCAGCTAAGTAGTTTACTTTGTTTCCGTTTTTTGTTTAAAAGTTGTCTGACATCTTGAAATCACAAGACTTTGACAATGAAACTTTGTTTTAATCTGCTTATTGATTCAAAACACATCAACCATCAGAAAATGATGGTTTTGTTCAAAAAACTATCAAAAATGAAACCATGAAATAAGTATTCATCTTCACATGAAACTTCCCAATAGAATACATACAACTAATATGTAAAAAAAAACATTTCAAAATAACCTTGTCTCGGAAAAAACCTCAACATTTGACCACAAAGTATTATTAACAAGTGAGAACACATTCAAAGCGTGTTTTTGAAAAACTTTCTGTACTTCCTTCAATTTAAATATTTCATTAAGTAGCGTCATATTCATACACCGATATAATTATTTGCTGCTGCTTTTATATACTCTTGCTTTTTTAGATTATTTTACCATCTTTAATAACAAAAGCAATCCTCTGTATAGGCTATAAATTATGTCACCTATATGTCATTTTCTCATTAATCCTGGCTGAACAACTGTTTACCCTGCCCAGCAGATTAAACAAATTAGTATGAAGGTTATGGGAGATAAATACTAATGCATTAACAACTGTATGTATTCTTAAAACAGTTTATCCCGAATCCATAAGAAATATTAATGGATATTATCAATATTACCTCCAATCGCCAAACAACGCTTCCAACTGATATTACCACCCTCAAGGAAGGAATATCTGAACTGATTGTTTATTGGTCCCTGAACCACCAGTTTTCAGCTAAATTAACACAGCTGAAATTATATATTAATGTAAGACAAAGCTGGTTTGCCTTAATACCAGGGCATAGTATTTGCAGTAGCTCAAGAGCTGATTCCCAAKGTTCAGCACCAGTCACCTACTCAGAGGGATGAGTTGTCCAATGGGAGTGATAATGCCTGATGTGGGCGCTGGGAAGTAATGACCAGTGGCCAAGCTCATGTAGTTTATGGAGACAGTATTCCCCACTGTCGCTGCTGGAGACCAGGCACTGTGGTAGGCACCACTGCTCTGACTCAGCTCGCATTTCTAGCATTCTCCTAACGTTCGTTTTCTGCCCCTTCTATTACAGCCCAGTTCCCATGCCACCATCTGCCTGCAAGGACCTAAGCATTTATTTATAAATTTAATTGTTAAAAGGACTGAATGGTTTGATTCAAACTGGCATCCTCTTAAACTTAAAAATTCCCTAGCATGTCATTTTTTATGTCCAAATAAACATATATATTTACAGCATAGTTTGTGTTTTCCTGAAAATACAGAGGATTAATAAGTAACATAAGTGTCATTTTAAACAACAGATCTTTATCAGTGGTTCACAGATAGTGTATATATTTCAAGAGAAAGTCAAGATGGGAAAAATTCTATGGTTTTCTAATAAAACAATCTGTTTCAGAGCTGGTAAAATTAATTCCATTTGCTGGATAAGCTTCGAACAAAAGCCTGCAAAATGTGGTCAGATAATTATTATAATCCTGTGGTTCTCAGATTATTCAAAACTAATATATCTTTTCTGCTCCCAAGAGACTAAACTAAACAAAAATATGGTCAAATAGATAGCATTATAGCATTTTTTGAAAGACTAGTTGCTTAAACCAGTCTGTCAGAAAAGCAGAAACAATGTTGTAGTGGGAAGGATATGGACAAGATATGCACTTGAGTTGTTAGAAGAACACAGCCTTCCAAAAGGTTGCAATGTATTTAAAAGAGACAGATGTTTAACCTAATTTAGTAATTTRCACAAAACCGTCAAGATATCATTTCATTATAGGATTGGGTTTTTTCAYTTTTCAGGGTGCATATGTACCTGCTATATCTACCTCTCCTACTAGCTTTTTAGAGAAGGAATAGAATTTTTGTTTTAATTTGTTCAGTGCTTAGGACTAGGAGGTCAATATGTGACAGGATTTCTAGCTAATACTAACTAATCTTATCTAATTTGAGGTCCAACCACTTGCTAAATGTCAGTCATCATTTAAACAAAATCCCTGAAATATAATGSCATAAACATTGCTTGCATTAGAAAAGCTGAAGGTCCTGCTTTATTTAATAAAGAAAAAGAAAGTTCAGGGCTTAAGAAAGCGAGCTTTTTCTCATCTACAATGGTGTGATGTGAGACAGGAATAACAAATGACTTAACTGTCCAATGTTTGTCTTAATGCTGTACAAAAATTTGGCATGGGAAGTAAAAAATACTTATAGCATTTGATGTGCTTTTAATAAAGTAAAACTGTTTTATGACATTAACTCTCTTATCTCAGTGTCCTACTTCCAAGAACAGCCAACATATTTATATGAATAAACAGGAATTCTATTAAAATTATGCCAAGAATTCTAGCACATTTGTTTTTAGTAGTTTTACTGTCTATCCTCTCTAAGGGCAGTAGATGAAGTATTGAACTCAGCCCCTTCATTTCCTATGCTGCTGCAGGCTGAGTTTTCCTTGGATTTCACTGTGGAACAGATCAAAGGAAGGAACCAGAATTTACAAGTTTGAATAGCCAAAAGAAAGAAAAATAAATATCTTTAGGCACTCTATGATGCCTCTCATCAGGTCTCATGTGTGTAGATCAAGATTTCTCAAGAGCTTTCTGAATCAGTCCTCTTCCACTGCTGATAATACTTTTCCTTGAGYCCTGTGTATATGTACAGAGGCCCTGGGAGACCTTGTAGGTGAAGAATGAGGCAAAGAAGGCACTGACTACCTCAGCCTTATCTTCACCTGCTGTCACTAAATCACTCACAACACTCAGTAGTAGGCCTAAATTTTCCTTTTTTATTCTTTTACTGCTAATGTAGCAGCAGAAGCTTTACATGATACATCCCTTGCAAGTATCATCTCCAGCTGAGCTTGGCTTTCCAAGCTAGTCCTGCATGCCCAGGCAATATATTGCTATAGTGCTACTTGTAGCCTGTCCTCACTTCCATCTCCCGTGTACAGCCTTTTTGCATTACAGCTCAGCCGTGAGTTCCCTGCTTAGCCAGGTTCTGTAAGTCTACTCATTTTCCTAAGTATTGGGATGGACAATTCTTGCACTAGGATGATATTGTCCTTAAAGACCTGTCACCTGCCCCAAGCTCCCTTTGCTCCCATCAGGTCCCACCTACCAGTTCCCTGAAAAGCTGAAATCTGCTCTCCAGAATCCTAGGGTCTGTGCTCTTCTACTTGCTTTCCTCACTCCCTTTAGTATCTTGTACTTCCTTACTTMTGGCTGCTGCAGCCACGGCTCTCCCTGTTTATCTCATCCCTAACCAGTTCTTCCTTGTTTGTGAGTAGCGGGTACGGGAAAGCTTCAGTCCTGGTTGGCCCGTCTAGCACTTGTGTTAAGAAGTTGGCCCCAATACCCTCTAGAAACGTCCTGGATTACAGGAGTCCAACTGTGTTGCCCTCCCAGGATGCRTTAGGGAGTATCCTATAAGAAGAAGGGTCTGTGATCTGGAGACTTCTTCATGCTGCTTAAAGATTACTTTTTTCACTTGCTCACTTAGATCAGGTGGTCTGTAACAAATTCTCACTACAATGTTACCCTTGCTGTTCTGCTCTCTAATCCTGACCCAGACTCAACCAGTTTGTCACCTGGCTGAAGACCTGAAGAGCTCCATATATCTCAGCTGCTCCTTAGAATACTGGCAACTCCATCTCCTTTTCCCTACTGCTTGCCTTTCCTAAGGAGCCTGTAKCCATCCATCAATCCATCACAGCACTCTAGACATATGAGCTGTCCCCATCTCATTTATTGCAATCGTGTCTCAGTTCTGCATTCACACACACTGCACTTGCTCCTCCTGCTTGTTTCCCAGGCTGTGTGCATTTGTGCACAGCGACTTCATAGGCACCCTTTGCCTCATYCTTTCTAAAGGCTCTTTTACTCCCATCACCCTGCCCCATGTACTTACCACCCTTGACCTCCATTTTTTCACTTACCTGCAAACTATCATCATCATTCCCAGTGTACCTGGTTTAACATCCTCCTCAACAAACAAGTGAGACTGCAGGCAAAGATGCTTTTACGCCATTTTACCATTGTCAAATGGGTCCCATCTCTTGCTAGCAGTTCTCATTCCTCAGAGCGGGACCTATCCTCATAAAAGCCAAGGCACTACCCATGGCACCAGGCAGTTGCTAACTCACAGGGTGTATCCACTCCTACCTGAGACCTGTCCCTTYGGTTGTAGGACTGAGGGGAACACCACTTGGCCTCCCATGTCTTTCACCTTTATCTCCAGACCTCTGTAGTCCTTCCTGATTTGAACCAGGTCTCCCTCGAGAGTGATGCACATGGACAAAATGTAAGGGAGCATGAGGGTTGGAAAACCCTTCGCAGTCTCACTGGAACCATCCTCCCTACCCCAGTCCAGGACCCCTGCAAACAGCAAACCTCATGGCAAGCAAAGGGTGACCTAGCACATCCGGTCAGATGAAAAGTGTTTCCATCCCTGCAAAAGGGGACCTCCAACCACCATCACCCATCACTTCCTCCTGGTGCTAGTGCTCTGTGCAGGCCCAGCTCACTGAGGCCTCCCTTAATGAAGCCTGTTCTCCTACACAGGATATTACTACCAATTCTGTGAATTCAGATCTGAGGGTAAAGAAGGAGCCTTTCTTTTGTTGCCAGAGGTCACAAGCTTCAAGCCTCTGCCATCTTGTGACTCTCTACCCACCACTCATTCAAGTGTGGCCTTTACATGTCCTTCCTTTCCTGCACCACAGGGCTCAGGTCTTCCCTCTTGTGAAGCCCCTGTCAATCTCATGTTCATCCTCCCTGACARCACACAGACTGCTCAACCCCTCCTTACCCTGGTCACTCAGGGCCTTGACCAACACTCACCTCCTGCTGTTGATGCTGCTGCTGCCCCGGGAGAGGCCCATCACTGCTGCCCCCGACCTGGCTGGCTGCACCCCCCCCGCAGGAGTTCTGCCTGGGTCAAGACAACCTACTTTTTAATCCACTTCTACTTTTTGACTGTACAGAAGTTGTAAACCTTCTCTTGTACTTTTTGCCAAGCTAAAAAGGATATGATATTTCATATTTTCAGCACAATTTGTGTGTGTGTGTGTGTGTGTTTCACCTTGCACCTTAAAAAGCTTGGCTTCTCTCACAATAAGCCTTTTTCTGTCTGTGGTATTCTTTTTCTCTGCAGGTATTTCATATACAGAGGTTTGGTCTTCCTGGCATATAAGTAATCTTGATGCAGTGGAAGTGCTGAAAGCTGAGAGCTTGACCGGTCTCAGGGTGGAGTCCAATAAGGTGTAACCCGTAGTTTATCAAAGGTGGAAAGAGAAATTAACACAYTATTTTTCAGAACACATACAGAAAGAAAGCAGGAAACTCTTAGTTGATGATAGGGGAAAACTAACGTAGTATTGCTAAGTTATGTAGCAAAATGTCTCTCAAACTACAGATATACTCTCCTCATCCATGCAACTCCAAAAGAGCTGAGGTAAAGGAACACCAAAAAAAGCTATTTACAGCTGTTATTTTTGTTCATTCTACAAAGCACACAAATAAAGTAGCATAAAGGTAAGTGCCATTTACTATCATTTTGCCTGTCAGATATTTACCTGCAGACAGATACAGAGCACTGCTAAAAATAGCATGCATTTTGCAGGGAAGTAACACTTTAATCTGAAGGTTTAATAATGCGAACTGAATCTGCATGTATTATGTACAAATCTGGTTTACCCTACAAAGAGTGGAATTACATCATCAAAAGATAAGATTGCAGTTTCATGTTTGACTAACCTCAGTCTCTTCACTGGATTTAGATCTCTTCTTTCCAGGTAATGCAATCCACATATTACCAGTTTTATTGAAATTAAAACACACTATTTCCAGAGTGCTACAGACACTATTAATTTGTGTGTTATAGCTCCTTCTCAATTGTACAGGCTTTTCATGTGTTCTGACACAAATATGTATTATAATCTGTGACAACAAACTTGGAAGCATTGCATCTTCAATCCTTTTGCCTTTTATAAAGTAACTGCTTCCACTGGTCAAGTGAGTGGTAGTGTTCAGATACTTTGTTTGCTATAGCATGCACCATTCTAAACTTGTTAGGGGTGACAGCCCCCACAATCAGTAGCTGTAACACAGATCAGCCCCTCCTAATGCTGTTTGCAAAAAGCTATGACAAATGACACAGAGCAAAATGCAAACCAGTGAGTTGTCAGTGAGAAATATGCATCCACATGTTTTATCCAGGTGCAAGGGTCCTGATCCACAGTACTGTTCCCAGGAGGAATAGCAATGTGTAAGTTGAATTCCCTTTTCCATCCATTAATAACCCCTAGGAAACAGTGTGAATAAAATAGGGTTTTGTAGATTAACTAAATCAATTGCAGTTAAAAGTCTGTCTTTTACTCAAATAATTTTTTTAGTTTTATAGTTGTGAAACCAGTTAAAGACTCAGGTCTGAACAGTTTACAGTGATGATCGGAAGGAAGAAGTGATTTTTAAGTTTCACAAACTGTTTCATATTGAATTGCCTAAATCTCATTTTTTAAAACAGATGAATTCGAGAATTGTGAAAGATGAGTCTCCACCTCTTATTTCAAACATTCAGTTCTCCAGTTTAGGGTGAAATAAATGTCCTGGCCACAATACCTTGAAAGGAAAAAAACCTTTAAAACAGTCTAGTTCTTCMTGGTAGTTTAAGGACACATATTTGGACTCTCTTTCTCCTACATTTACCTTAAGGTTATCCTTCCACTAGAAAGCTTTCTGACAAAAGCAATGTCGTGGTTTAACCCCAGCCAGCAACTAAACACCACGCAGCCACTCGCTCACCCCCCCACTCCGGTAGGATGGGGGAGAAGATCGGGAGGGCACATGGAAGAAAACCCGCGGGTTGAGATAAAAACAGTTTAATAATGGAAATAAAACAAAGTAGAACAGTGATAATAACAATGATAACAACAATAACAGAATATACAAACAGGCGATACACAACACAACTGCTCACCCCCTACGTGTTCCGAACGAACCGCCCGAACCCACCGAACTGCCCCAACAACCAGCGCCCCCCCGTTTTTAAGCTGGGCATGATGTCACATGGTATAGAATACCCCATTGGCCAGCTGGGTCAACCGCCCGCCCCCCAGCTCCCCCTGCACCTGGCAGAGCATGGGAGGCTGAAAATTCCTCCATGCAAGCACCACCCAGCAACAACCAAAGCATCAATGGGCCGTCGACATTCCTTTCATTACCAAACCCAAAACACAGCACCCCCTCCAGCTACTGGGAAGAGAGTTAACTCTGTCCCAGCCGGAACCAGGACAAGCAATAACTACAGATCTTTTCTTGCTGAMAAGTTTATTAATTTTGGGAAATCTTAAACTACTGGGGTATCATAGTCCTCCCCAAGCATAAATATGCCACAAACTAAGTAATGGCACGTCTATTATGATACAGGCACCCACATGTGCTTTAAAAGAGATTGTAAAAATTCAGATAAAATGAATCAGAGTTACTTTCCTGAAAGAAAAAGGAATCAATCATCATTCACAAAACTTTAACAATAATTCTTAATGAAAACCATTAATCCAGGCATATAATTAGTTGAAGTGATGTAAATGAAAAGTGTTTAACAATATGAAGAATAAAAATTGTAACCGTGAAAAATTATACCCAATGCTTTCAAAATAAACTAGCTTCTTAACAAATATTTGGCTTTTTTTCTTCTTTTTAAAAAAGTTCGTATTTAAAGGGGGATAGATACCAAGAACCAACTATAATAACAGTTCCTGGCTGTAAAAGAGTTCCAAGTAAAAAAAGCCACAACAACAACAACAACAAATACTGGAGAAAACAGGTTGAAGAAGAGTATTACACCTCAGYGGACATTTGCATTACATCAGCTGGCTATACTGCTGGGAGATTCTTGTGAAATCCTGTCCTCCGCTAGTTATCTACATTAAAAGCAGAGACTACTGAGTAGTGAATAGGCATTGTGTGATGTCCATCTCAGTCCTTGGTTTCCAGGCATCCTCAGTAGGAGATTCCCTGAAGCACATCACAACAGCCTGGATGTCTTGGTTTCATTGGAAAAGAAAGATGGTCATTTCATCTAGTGGTGAACAGCCCAGATTCCTTTCCACATGGAAATGACCTGGAATCACTCAGGGACTGGTATTTCTAACCCATCACATAGCTTCATCGCAGGGCACTCCAGTTCTCAATATATCTCTTAGCCTCTCTGAATTAAAAAAAAAAAAAAATTCTTCTGGTTAGTTAGTAATTTCATTTGTTGGGTATTTACAGTGTGTAAAGCTTAGTGATGCTGAAGAACTTTTATTTGATAGAAATTTTCCATAGCAAGGTTGTGTAAAAAAGTATAGTAAAATAAGTACAGTTTCTCTGTCAAGAAAGTAGGTGGTCAGTCTTCCTAACAGCTGGAGCTGGAAAAGTTTTGTTTCTTTCCTTTTCTGCCAATAAAGAGAAAGTGCAACATGGATCCTATACCTTCAGGCATTGTTTTGTCCCCTTGGAAATACTTTCTTGTGAAAGTTCTTGAATTTGATGTTCCATTCTGATGAAAGAAAATATAACTTCCAAACTTTCATGGAATAGATTTCACTTGTAAAGAAATTTTAAGGGAAGTAATAGTAATAATTCAAATTCAAACAAATCTAAATCTTTCCAAGACCTGAGTTTTATTCACACCCCTATTACATCTATGTAACTCATTTGACTTCAGTAAAGCATGCAATTTCTGACCTAGACAGTTAAATGGGAGAAGAAAATGAGGCCTTCTAAGCTCTCCCTCATTTTTTTTCTGATTTAGAGAGCTCTATACAGACTTCATTGGCTCTGAAAATATTCAATTCCCCATAAAAATGGATTTTATGCATAAGCTTCCTTTGTTAGACATCTATCTTTAATGTCTTTCAGTTTTCAAAATCTGAAATAACATTATGCTGACACACCCTGGGAACAAATGAACATTTCCTAGTGGGTTATATAAAACTTTCTACTGGTAAAGAGAAATGCAACTCATAATGAAGTAAATTAAAGACACCTGATGSTTAATAATTTGAAGATATTGGTGCTAAATAATTATGTAAGGAAGAAAATGTTTTGGTTTTTTATGCTAACATGCAATAATTGGAGAGATTAATGGTACTAAGTATATTATGCAGGCATTGAACCAGTTCTGAAAACACTTGTAGCATGAAACACAATATAGTGTAAAGACTGAAATATCCTTGTAAGATAATTACTTTAGCTTCTAAGCAATCCAATGTGATTTTACTCAACCACTAGTTCAGAAACGGAGCACATATTACATTTGTTTTTGTGCTTTACACTGTATTTTTTGTGCTTCTGTCACTTTTATTTTACATCAGTAGGAAAGATGCCAAGTTTGGCTAAAATATCTGCTCTTTTGGTATAAATGATGGATATAATATGATTACTTCACTCAAAGCTTGAATCATGAAAGGACCTTTGTCTGATATAGCTTCACATAAGTGAGTCAAGGTGCATATTATATGCATGATCAAAAAGCAGCAAGTCTGACTTTTGAAGGTCAGATCAGAGAGGACAATAACAGAAGGGAAATTATTATGCATTATTTTACCATAGAAAAAAGGGAGTAATAAAGGTTATATGAGAACAAAACTTTTAACAAGATTCATGATAAACTGCTATAATAAAAAAAAAACAAGCTGATGCCATTATTCTATTGTCTCATATTTAAAATGAATCTCATGCAATATTCACAGAAGACATGTATTATATATATTAACAGAATGTAAAGCATCRGGGAATGTGAAAATCTGCATGGGCCACGCTTCTGTGCTTAGATTGTGCTGTACTTTGGGATTTCTTTATGCCTGAATACAATAAAGCATGTAGACTTTTCTGTTGTCTCTGACAAAAATAGCATAAGCAAGCAATCTGATAAAAGCAATTTTTAAAGGAATCTCAGAAAGAGGACTCATAAAATATGCAGCTTTACCCTGGGAATACTCTGTGTGAATTACTTAATGGTGCAATGAACTGGATAAGCCATAAGTCAGGACAGGGCACTGCAATTAATCTACTCTCTTTTCCTGATTTTGTGATGACAAATGGCAGACTGGAAAGGGACTGTATTGAGGACCCAATTAGAGAACAGTTGCTGATGTGAAAACCATGGAAAAAAGGAGTCTGAACTTGTTCTGGCAGAGGTATGGCTGTTGGAAAGAAAAGGTAAGCAGCTCTGTGACAGATTACCCTACAGTCACCATACTGAAGTACATGAACCACCTCACGCAACTTCACATACCTGCCACAGGCCATACTGATACAGAGAGCTGTATCAGAAGCTACACAGGTAGAGAAAAAAACAAGATGGTTCCGATACACAAAAACTGACAGGTAATTGTAAATAGCTAGCTGCATGCTAAAATTTCAAGCAGGACAATGTCAGGCAGAAAAAAGTTACAATCATGCCAAGCCACAGAGGAGGTCAGTATGCTGCAAACAGGACTTGTCAAAATATTTATACTGAAATGTTGATAAAAACATAGTTTGTAGAAATCAATTTTGGAGTTGATTAAAAAACTGGAACATTAGGGAAAAATCCCAAATTTAATTCTGGGAGAAAAGAAGGGCTTTGTCAGAACATTTAATACACTTCCTTTCCCTCTTTATTTCATTGTTGAGTCCTAGTTTCAGTCCCTGCTGGGGTGGTCCTAACTGTATTATCATCAAGAGCCTTCTAAAGTCTGATCTCCACAACTTTGTGTCACAAGTCACCACACTTGTACAAAAAGACTGCATGGTGATATTAAACCAGATTAGGGTGCACATAGGAGCAAGAGACTTACGTCATAGGGACTTCATCTCACCATCTTTTTCTGAATGCCACTTTATCAAAGCTCTGAATTGTGATATGCAAACTTTCTTTTCTTAAAATAAAGCGTTTGAATCACCACTGATAATTTTTGCTTCTTCTCTCTTTTACTCCACATAGMAACATAGGGGAAAAAAAAAAAGTTAATGCTTATATGTGTCGTGGTTTAAGCCCAGCCGGCAACTAAGCCCCACACAGCCACTCGCTCACTCTCCCCCGGGTGGGACGGGGGAGAGAATCGGAAGGGTAAAAGTRAGAAAACTCGTGGGTTGAGATAAAGACACTTTAATAGGGAAAGCAAAAGCCGCGCACGCAAGCAAAGCAAAAGAAGGAATTCCTTCACTACTTCCCRTGGGCAGGCAGGTGTTGAGCCATCCCCARGAAAGCAGGGCTCCATCACGYGTAACGGTYACTTGGGAAGACAAGCGCCATCACCCCGAACGTCCCCCACTTCCTTCTTCTTCCCCCAGCCTTATATGCTGAGCATGACATCATATGGTATGGAATACCCCATTGGCCAGCTGGCCTAGCTGTCCYGGCTATGCTCCCTCCCAGCTTCTTGTGCACCTCACAGAGCATGTGAGCTGAAAAGTCCTTGAGAAAGTAGACTACCTAGCAACAACTAAAAACATTAGTGTGTTATCAACATTCTTCTTACACTAAATCCAAAMCATAGCACTATACCAACTACTAGAAAGAAAATTAATTCCACCCCAGCCAAAACCAGGACAATATGTTAAAGAACCACAGAGACTTACCTAAACAAATAATTGCTCTTGAAGTGCCAAACAAGGAAGTAAGTTTCTTTCCTCCTTGTCTATGTTTTTTACGGTCTGTGTTTGAGGATGTATAGAAGATTTCTTAAGTGAATAAACAAGACCTCATCTTTCTTAAACACTCAACAAGTGTCCTACACAATTGATGATGGAAATGTATTCAGTAAGCACTTTCTTTTCTGATGAATGTGACAGTTAATAAAAAAAAGCTCTTAAAGATTTTCTTACAGTGTGCTATGTTTCTTAGTGAAAGTCAGCTAGGCTTTCAGAGGGTGAAATAACATTTCTTTAAAAAATGAAATTTAAGATGAAGTTTTGTTGACTAGTGAGAATAATTTTTTTAAAATTATTTCACCGAAGCTAACTCCTTATGCATGCTTCTTGCATGATGTGTCAACATAATATCACTACCAGGAGAAATAACAGACAACACTGAAGACATTGGGTATGTTTGATAGCTTTAAAATGCTTCTACTCAGATTTGAGTTTTAAAAGCATTACTGTAGCCTACAAGTATGCTACTAAAACACACCTAGGAGTCATGAATTTTCCTATCAATAAGATGTTAAATCCAAYGGACAATTATGAAAATGGATATGACATTATTTAGATCAGTTAAGCGGAAACTTTCCGCTAGCAGACATACTAAGAAGCAGAAAGTTCTTTTGAGAAAAAAATCTGCAGATTTAAAGCAGAGATTGAAATGGTGAAAATCTAGACAATAAAAAATATATTGTGGATGTTATTGCCAGAATAATTCAAGGAAATCTATGTTTTTAGATCAGTTGACACATCAGGCCCATAAATCATCATGCTGGCTTTTCTCTTACTGCTTTATTCTCTCTTCCYCATTTTTAGCATCACTCCTGCTCCTGCCACTAGGAGCTAAACACAGATCATACAATACAGGGCTTTGGGTTTCTACTAGTCTCAGCGAGGTTTGGTAGGCAATTACCCTGAGCCTGTTAGTAGGCTCCTCTGACCAGATGGTGGGTTTGATTCTTCAGGTGGTGATGTGATACTTGGGTGGCTTTTTGTTGGGTCTCTGCAGAGAAGGTGTTTCCAAAGTAGACAGCTAGAAGAGAGAGACATCCTGATTCCCTTGTGGTGCCAAATCATTCTATAAAACTGTAATTTCTGGTGAGGCAGTTTTTGTGCCTGTTCATGCAAAAGTGGATTATGACCCATAAATATCACCTTAGCATTTTAGCCTGAAGATGATGGGGAAGATTTTCATAAGCTATTACATCTTGATTATAATTAAGTTTAGGACAGTTCCAATCAGGATGCAACTTTTGGATGAAATTCCAACAACCTACCTGTTCAATACCAATGYTGAAAAACCTGAGTACAAAAAAAGCTGTCACACAGCAACCTAAATGCAGGCATCGAGTGCTATAATTAACTTGCTGTGGRAAGTAAACAGGTGAAAACAAAAAGCTACAATGATTCATAGTGGTGACTCAAAACATAGTATAAAACCTATAGTCATTTCTGTGGCATAGAATATAATTTTAAAAATGTTCAGCTCTCACTGATATTCATATACAACTAGAAACTCAACTTTCCCAGGGCTTTCAATAGACCTGACCATGCTGTCTTCAAATCAAGGCCCAAAATTTGACTTTTTTCCCTCATATGTCCGAAGGTAAAGGGCAACATGCTCCAAACCTGATTATAGAATTTTCTGATGGGACAGAATTCTCTCAAATAAAAGTTGTAAAAGTTTTCTTTCAGCATTCATTCAAATACACCCAGAGGGGGTGTAGAGAGTTAATGAAGTTACTTCAGATGTCTATGTTTGTGAGAGCATATATAGCTGCTCGTACTTGGAAAACCATAAGTTTTTATTCCAGGAAGTGGGATTTTTTTTTTTTTTTTTTTTTTTTTTTTAAAGAAAGTCTCCTGAAACTGCAGTCCATGAAAAATCCTGGCAAATAGTAATCCAAAGAGACCGGGTGCTATCTGTGCATTATGCACACCAGCTGGTGGATTTGTTCAGCTATAAAGAAGCYTTCAAGGAACAAACAGTAGAAGAAACACCACCTTTACGTTCCTGAGCATTCCCAAAGACATTTTCAATCCAGTGAGAGGTAAACTTGATGTTCCTTCATCAGGAACTRTCGAAGTTTGCTTTGAGGCAATCAAAGGCTGATAATATCCTAARTTGAAATCTACAGTCAGCTTTATAAATATATGTAGAAAGCACCAGGCTAGATGTTAAACAAAGGCATCCCATCACTGCTGACTTTCTCAAACAGTGTTCTGAAACAGCTGTCAGAATAGMGAATGTTGTCACCAGTTTCCCAGACTAATTCTAGCTTATATTTCTATATTATCTCACATTATCACCGTTATTTTCCCCTGGGTGATATCTCACTCAGCAAACAGACCTAAGAGATAAGTGAAGGTAAAAGACTTCAGCCCTTGGGAGGTGGCACTAAAACATTTGCTTTCCTACCTACGAATCAATATGAAAATGTTGCATATCTCCCTTCCCTTTTGTCACTATAAATCAAGTCAATGGAGGGAAAATAAGATGAGCCAGACAGATAGCTGCAAAGGGAAAAACTTAGGAAAGAAGAAGGTTACTTAGCAGCATTGCAGAAAGTTAATTGTCTTCGATGTAAGCAAGCTAAAATGGAAGGAGATAAATCTTGAAGTCAGTCTTCAGACTAAATTCTTATTGACTTGGGCATTTACCCTGAACAAGGAGTTTTGAATTTTAACCAGAATTATTTTAAAGAGGGTTAAGAGATCATCCTTGAAAGACCAGCAGAATGTGAAGTGAAATATATTCAGAAGTCCATGGAAATCAGATGGCATTTCAGGGTCAGGCATACATCAAAGTGGTTTATGACCTTAGGACCTCATGAAAGTTAACTTTGTATTGAATATAGAAAAGTTTTTGCTATTTTTTGTTTGTTTTAGCAGCAATGCAAACACGTGAACATCACATGCTAACTCCTGATATAAATCAACTTTCTGCACTGCATATAATCAATTTCAGAAGCTATATTTGAAACATCCTCAATAACTGTGTTTACTTCAAGACAGCATGCTATAAAAAAATCAGGCATCTATTTTACCCAGCTGCTGCAGTGCTTGCCATCCTACCATACAGTCTTTTAGCTCTCATGATTGAACTATTCAGTTTTTAATGGCAATGATTTGATGCACAACATTTTTAACACTTTGAAGGAAATCACTTTTTCTTTATATATGTTGCTGAGTTTCAAGAGTAGCTGTGAAATATTCCATGATTTTTGTTTACTTCACACTGAACATTATCTATGAATGGCAACATAATTAGCAAATACATGGAAATATTCCCAACTATTCCTGGCTCTGCTTCTGACTTATATGATCGAGTAAGTTAAATGATGTGTTGTCTCACTATCTTGTTTTGCTTTGTAACCAAATAACTCCTAATTTAAAGAGCTTTGACTGGTCTTAACAACATGCACTGAACAAAGCYGTGGCTTTATGCTTTACTCATGAAGAAAACAAATATACTTTTCCCTCCCTTGTAATTTTATTTTTCATTCTCACCAAAGATGTATGATAACAAATATGTAAACACATCCATATTTTCACTTCTTTGCAGTAAAAGTCGTCTTTGGTTACACCACATTTAATTACATAGAACTCACTGATTAAAAGAAACTCTACTGTCTTATTTCTGTCACTTTGATATATTACCCCAATTTCACCAGAAGATTTCTCTTGGCTTACACTTCTGGTTACTGTTTTCATAAATACCTTCCTTAGGCAATTCATTCTGTTAGGAATGGGTATGACATTGGAAAATCTTTTTCCCTTCAGACCAGATTTGCTATGATTTATGGACCTGATCCTGCCCTGTAAAGTAGATAAAAAAGTCCTCTTTGAACTAGATTC
Organism: Oceanodroma leucorhoa; assembly: GCA_030449065.1. Classification (NCBI taxonomy): domain Eukaryota; kingdom Metazoa; phylum Chordata; class Aves; order Procellariiformes; genus Oceanodroma; species Oceanodroma leucorhoa. Next base: position 27,413,572 of record JASVER010000001.1, on the reverse strand, counting down.
ACCTTAAYGTTATTCCAATTTTCTGCAGAAGTAACTCCATTACATGGAAACTGCTTGTGAAAAAGCTGGTAAAGTGAAGTAGGTGAAGTAAACAAAGGTCAAACCTTTTCACAGCATTACTGCCACTTTCTATGGCCTTTTTCTTTCCTTTTTGATGGATGTTCTTAATTTTTATTTTTCATCTTGAGCAAATGACATTGTGTACAGTGTGGACATGTACTTTAAAAAGGACTAAGCCRATTCTTCCACTCTGGTGATATAAAAGAAGTCTTGCATACAATATTCTAGTTAATAGTCGATTTTGGTTATAAGAGAGAAWCTACAGAGATGTTTTCTCCCATTTTAAAATGAAAAAGAAGGAAAAAAACAGAAGTTAGATTTAACCTATTAAAAAATATATTTTTTTATTTTTTTCCATATCTTCAGATTGCTATCTCCTTGTTTCACTTGCTTATTTTCTCCAGTTCTCATAGAATCACAGAATCATAGAATAATCAGGTTGGAAGGGACTTCAAGAGATCCTCACATCCAATCTTTTACCCAGAGTAGAGTCAACACTGAATTARAGCAGGTTGCCCAGGACTTCATCCAGCTGGGCTGTAAAAAGCTCCAAGGACAGAGATTCTATAGTCTCTCTCGGCAACACATTCCAATGCTTAATTATTCTCAGGGTAGCCAATTTTTTCCCCTTATGTCAAATCAGAACCTCACAGCCAGTTTCAATTAATGGTGACTGACAATGTTTCCTTCTTTTGGGGGAGTGTTTCTTCTAGTAGCTCTGTATGTGGGTAACTCTATAATTTTATTTTTTTTTCTTTTTTTTTTTATGGGCCATGCCCCAACACTGCAGGCTAGTTCAGAGTTCAGGATTTAAAACAGAACTATAATAGACACAAGATGTAAACCAGCTCTTCAAAATAGCACAAAAATGTATGATAAACGAGCTGATGAATACTCCCAGGAGGCCCAGTGAATCCTCAGAGCTACATTCAGAGTCACCTCCAGGCTTTTCAAAGGTGTAGAAAAAACTGAATTCTTTTACATGACAAAATAACTTCCTGGGGAGGAATGTCATTTTAGCATTCTTTATGGTACTCAACCCCATGTGGCAAAAGCTGCAAAGTTCATGTTGTAACTGCAATAGAAGAGTTCATTTGTCCTACAGTTATAACTTGGTGTGGTTGGCTGTCAGGGCTGTGCCTGTGTGCACACACATGCATTAGTCATGAGTTCCCTGGATGGTCCAGGAACTCCACAGCTACTTTCTGCACAGATGAACCAATGGACTGACCTGAGACAGGATTAACTGAACTCCTCCCTACCATCACATGAAAACATTTGACTATTACAGTCTTGGAGATTCCCCCAGGTAGCTCCTGCTGTGCCTAGAAAAATTGGTAAGTATTATCTGCACATGTCGACTATTAATTAGCATCCTGAACGGAGAATCTGGCTATCCYAAAGACTCCCCAGGTGGTTGCTGCTCCAAAATTGACCAGACTGTAGATAGATAGGACACCTTCAATAGTCAGTCAAAACTGTTCCTGCAAATGCAGAAATGTTCGCATAGGTCAGTCTTTTGTACATACTTGAGATAGGAGATGTTTTGTGTATTTTTTAATATAATCCAAAGCAATAGATCATGCATATGATGGAGTGGCCACATAGGACAGCCAAACATCTGGGTGTAAGAAGGCAGCAGACTTCAGTTCATCACCGAAAGAACGTGGACTCACCCAATGAGCCAGGAATTTCACAAACTATTGCCCCCTTGACGTGTTCTCTGGCTTTAGCTATGCAAGAAGGGGGAAAAATAAGGAATGACCTTGGATCAGTGTGCTGACAGCAAATTGCTGCAGTCCTATCTCTTGCTCCAGCGCCAAAGAGGTAAGTRGGTACCCAAGATGAAAGTGCACACAGAGCAAAGACAAGTAGTTCATACTAACAAAATCACTAAAAGGAATGTTTGGCTGCCACTAGACTACTATCTACTGCCCTAGGCAACTGCTTATTACACCTACGGCTATGCTTAGAGACTGTTGTCATAGTACAATAATAAAATGGAAGGGAAACTTTGATATTGTTATAAATGTCCCCTCCATTCAGGCCATTGTTCCAGTGAATTCTCAAAATCACATTGGTCTGCAGAGCTATGGCAGCTCTTTATTGATAACAGAAACATTTATTGCAGAATCATGTTGTTCAGGTTCCTTGAAATACCTGCTTCACCACAGATATTCACAAGAGCTGGGATATACTAAACATAAATAAATGTATTGTCAGTGACATATCTCTAGCTAACCTAACAGATGGCATCCCAATTCCCGGGGTTTTATTGACATACACAAATCAATTCCAGGAGAATTAAAAGGCAGGAGTCATAATACTGGAAGAAACCATCATTCTATACAGTTGATCGGAAGACAGTCTTTTTATAGCTTCTGAATTGGAACTTTGAAAAGCAAAGATGATTTATAGCATCCATTCTGACCTGCAGAAAGAAATTAGTATTAAGGAAATCTATAATATATTTGATAAGATTACTAAACTACAGAGATACAGATTTTTAAAAAACATTTACAATAAAGTGAAGTAGGTTATATTGGTATGTTGTATTCCATTATTAAGCAAAGAGCTCTTTAAAATATTAAAAGGAATAATGCTACAAACAAAATAATGTATATGAAGACAGAACTTTACATATTACTTACAAAGTTTTCTGATGTATGATGCAGAAAATGCGGAATATTACTACAGAAATCTTGTCAAGAACCAAACTGGAATATTAAAGGAAAGTTTATTTGCTATGGGGAGGAATACAGCTTATAAAYTAATTTTTCAATACTGCATAATGAAACAAAGCATTCATGCATTTTGGGAAGACTGAGTTGGGGAGTAATTTTTTTGTCTTTTTAAATCTCTGTGATGGAGGACAATCCATTTAATCAGCCTTTATGGTTTTTTTTTCCCTAATGCATGGCTATTGAAATTTAGAAAAGTTGTGCTCCTCACTTCTTTAGCACATTTTTTGTTTGAATGGAGTCAACTAAAAGTAAAGATGATCAGAATTAAATCAACAGCAAAACCTTAACTGATGGTAGCAAGAAAAGAAACTTCACCGGCAAAATTTTGGCTATTTGGCATAACACAAGTTGTCTAAGATAGGAAAGAAAAATCATGTGTTAGCCAATCTAAACTGAGAATGCAATGATGGACATTTAAAATTTACATTCTAAGATAAGGCATTTAGCTATATCAAGAGACTGTATCAAGAGAACCCTGAATGATGTCATTTCCTAATTTTCAGTAGTTAACTCTACAAACTGTATTTGTAAGTAATACTACACAGAGGKTTTTTTTCATATCCGTGTACAATTTCTTAAGCTGTTGTAGAGAAAACATGATTCTTTTACCACTCATAGGCATCATATAGACACCCACATGATTCACCAGCATAACTCAACTCATACATTCATTCTGCGGACCTGCTAATGGAATCTGATAGCAATAGCTGTTTGTTACCCTCCGTGTGGACAAGCAGTGGAGGAAAAGACTGCAAGAGTTTCTTGACAAGGAAATAAAGGGGATCAAGTGCTGATTATTAGTAAGCTGACTCTTAGTAAGGCAATCACAAAGCCAAAATATCAATCTGATGCTATCTAGAATCAGTCTATTGGTTAGGACTATAAAAGGGCCACAACCCATTAACAGCACAGTGTACACAACACCTTTGGAGTTAGACAGTAATTACATAGAGGGAAGTGTACCACAGAATTTAACTTTTCTTCTTGATATCTGTTATCGTCCAAAACATGTATTTTAACAACTGGTATTTTTTTGGTAACTTTAATAATAAAAACATAAAATAAGTCATACACTTTTCTTCCCAGTGACACAGAAAGAAATCCCTCCCTGAACATAACCAAAATTGCTTTACAGAACAAAACCTTATATTAAGTTTAAATTAAATGGCCCTTCTGGCATAAGATATGAAGATTAACCAGACTCTGTTACCCAAGTGCTCATGCATCCAGCAGGTATTTTCATGAACTAACAAAAGAATTTTTCATAAACATCAAAATCAAATCAGCTGCTTAAAAACCTCACGTTGATTACCATCAGGTAGTCTAATACAYGCAGCTTTAATTAATTCAAGCATATCAGGACCATTCCACTGCTGGAGAAAAATATACTCCAGCAGTCATTGATTTACAGTCATTCTCCTCRAGTTTGAATTTGCCTTCCTGTTCCCTCCAAACAGCTGGTATCTAAGTCCATCTGTTTCTTGCCCTGGCTCTACATGACAGCCTTCTGTTCAACCCTGTTGTCCTGGTTTTGGCTGGGATAGAGTTAATTTTCTTTGCAGTAGCTGGTATAGTACTGTGGTTTGGATTTGTGATGAAAACAGTGTTGATAATACAGGGATGTTTTAGTTACTGCTGAGCAGCGCTTACACAGTGTCAAGGTCTTTTCAGCTTCTCACMCCACCCCACCAGCGAGTGGGCTGGGGGTGCACAAGRAGTTGGGAGGGGACACAGCCAGGACAGCTGACCCCAAATGACCAAAGGGATATTCCATACCATATGATGTCATGCTCAGCATATAAAGCTGGGGGAAGAAGGAGGAAGGGGGGACGTTCGGAGCGATGGTGTTTGTCTTCYCAAGTAACCATTATACGTGACGGAGCCCTGCTTTCCYGGAGATGGCTGAACACCTRCCTGCCSATGGGAAGTAGTGAATGAATTCTTTGTTTTGCTTTGCTTGCGTGCGYGGCTTTTGCTTTCCCTATTAAAGTGTCTTTATCTCAACCCACGAGTTTTCTYACTTTTACCTTTGCGATTCTCTCCCCCATCCCACCAGGGGGGAGTGAGCGAGTGGCTGTGTGGGRCTTAGCTGCCGGCTGTGGTTAAACCATGACACCTATGCAAATGACATCATTTCGTGCACAGTATTCTTATTTTTGTCAGTAACCAACAAAAATGTATAGTGCAAACAAGACATAAAACCTTACAACTTTTGGTCACCAATATCCAAGCAAACAAGAAAGGTTTCAAACTCATTTTCAGCTCTTCCTACCCAAAGTCTGTTGGCTCACCCTCACAATTCCTTCTGTTTTGGAATGCAGTTCCTTTTAGCTCCTTTCCTAAAGCAAACTCAAAAATGTCTACAGAAGCCAGCACTGGAGCTTTTCMTGGCCTTTACTAGCACCAACTATTCTTTTAGTCTTCCAGCCTTAGAAGACAAGTAACAGCTAATTAGTCACATCCCTCAGAGCTCACTGTATCTTTCCCWTGCAGTTTATGGCAAGACTATGGCTAAATTATTGGAGCAATTTTTTATTTTGCCCATGGATRTCTCTGACACCTACATGATTAATACTTCACTGTAACAGCATGAAAAATTAGGACATTTGGTATGTCAGTGTGTGACATAGCTCTAAAAGTCCTTACATTTGCACTATGACAAAGTTCTTGACCTGAGACCAGATGTTTCATAATAGGGTAATGAAGTGTCATTTATTGCAAATACTAACAAGATAATGGTATTATAGTTTATTGTGTAATGGGGCATTAACTTTTGCAATATTCTAAAATCAAACTGGTTCTCTGACGCRTCAAATTTTCACAGTGTTTTGGAACACACAAATGATAAACTGTCATTCAACATGGTTAAATAAATAAGTCTGTTAGAGATTAACAGGAATTTTATGTTAAGAGGACCAAAGCCCTGACAGCATAGTCTGAAATCSTGTTCTCCAGCACTCATCCTTGGCTGGTACTGTCCAGCCTAYAACCGTCTTGTGGACTGTTCTCTATGGGAATTAGTCTGGAGATGGGAGGAAAAGAAGGGATATTACTGTTATTCCCTTTTTGGTGGTCTCTCAGTTGTTATTAAAAACCAGCACAAAATCCTGCTTCTTTGAAGAGGATGAACAAACATTAAATGGTTTCCAAGGCTACTTTTCCAGACAACCCTGTGACTTAAGGAATCTCGTCTTTTACCCCGTCTTGGCACAAATGACTGGCTCTGCTCGCTTTCTTTCTCCTTTTTGTCTCGCATACACATACAGGAAAACACAGCAACAAACTAAAYCTGCTCTTTTTTAATCACTCCTCAGAAACCATTCTCTCTCACTCCCCATGAGAAGGTTTTTGCTCTGGTTTATTTTTTCAGCTATTTTACTCCACATGGAGTTTCATTGCTTCTTTCATTTAACCTAAATGTAAGATATTTAGCATACCATTAACAARATCTGTGGTTACTTACAGGTTAAAAAGAGGTCCCCTGTTCAACCAGCTGGCTGTTGTGAGTTGCACAAATCTCCCCAGATTTCTTCTACAGGAGTAGGAGTAGTAGCTCCAGCTGTGAATTCTGTTCAGAATCTAAAACRAATGTTGCAATAACTAAGTCCCTCCGGCTATGCCTAAACTACAGGACCAGGAAATTCTCTCTAACTCCCACATTTAGGTRTGAGATCAAGTGGCATAATGGCTCGATGTCTGCAAAGATGCATGCATGCACTACCTACATACCTCACCTCCCAGTCTGATTTCCATCAGAAGAAAGCTGGGCAAGCTGAAAAGGGGCTGCAGTGCCCTTGCATGGCCACATTCTTGGTGGGCGTGGCTGGGGGAACAGGACAACTGAGTGTGCCGTGTAACACACTTGACACAGTCCCATCATAGCCTCCATGAATTTAGCTCTGTTCTTTATTTCTTAAGAAAATTCCATCTAAAATCATATAATCAAAGTGTTGCTTTTCTGCTATAAGCCTCATTTAGTAACACATTTGACAAGAAACAGAGCATTACATAGTGAATTTGCCCTGCAGTCTTTGTCTTCAGAAGCTCATTTCCCCTACCCCTGCTATCTTTTCTCCAACAGCATGCCACTTGCAGTTCACTGCCACTATCATAACAAATATTAGCTGTGATAGATTTTGTTTAGATGTATATAAGTAGCTGCTTTTAGTATACAGTTATGAAAAAGTACTAGGGTATCTTTCAGTTTACATGCAACAATGAACTGTGCATAGTATTTCTTTAAAAAGAAAAAAGAGAGAAAGACTACAACAGCAATTTTAAATTTCAAGTATCTTATTTGTAACTTACAAAAGTAAGTATGTCTATAAAAATTAAACCAAATACTCCTGAAATTGAAAAGTTCTCAAATTACCACCTGTACTCTTAATAAAAACCACTGGCTGTGAAAATAAAAACCTTTTCTACATAGTATCTACTATTGCTTAATGAGATGTACATATAATTGCATGAGTGACATCTTGCAAATAGGCTGTGGATTTAAATTAAAAGAAAAACAAATACAGGTATAGACATTTTTTAAAGTATGTCCAAGGTTGAAACATATATTTCATATATTCTGATGTTGGAAATAAGAGTTATACAGAGTACAATACCACATACTATTGCATACTGCATACAGTAGTATAAGCATACCRTATATGAGTATGAGAAAATCCATATACGACATACTCTTTACAACATCCTGTATCTTCATCTCTGCAGGAACACAAGAGACCAGTAAAACCTACCTGGCATTCCACCTTTCAATGAAAAAAGCCACTTCAGAGGACTGAAGAAGAGGTATTTGCTTTCACTTGAATCCTTCTAAACTGAATGAAATATGAGGGGTTTCACTGTTTACATGAGAGCATTCTTAGACTGTTTATCAGAAAAAATGTCTTTCATTCTGTACTCAGACTCTTATTGCGGTATTTCAGCCATGAAACACCATATTTTCCTTCTGAAATCTATTCTATATTAAACAGAAGAAAGAGAGAGAGGCACCAGAAGGCAGAGGAGAGAAAGAGAAAGGGATTTACAATCCCAGCTATAAGCCATTGTGGCTTCTGAGGCCAGACATCAATTTGTTTCACCCTGTTCTAGTCCATAATGTTTCCTAACCAAAGCAACTGCCTCTAAAAGAAAAAGGCTGGCAGCTCTGTGAAAGGCAGGGGTTTCTCACTCCTACTATAACATGAAGTCAGAAAGATGCAGGAGCCAGAAATCTATGCTTTCTTATGAATTTGGCCCCAGTGGGACCTCCACAGCAGATGTCCATCATTTCCCAGTTTACATTCAAACCTCCATTATACTATAAGGCATGCCTATTCTGAATTAAGTAACAACAGAAACACCAGCATTTTCCTTCTGGATAAATACTTATTGAATTAGATTGTTATTCAGAAAAAAAACCATAAACCACATGTTTAAGTCTATTCTTATTCAGAATGTATACTTTAAGCACGTCTTTAGATGTTACCTTGTAGAGATGCTTTGCCTAATGGGAGTCTTGAACTAAAACTGTGCCTTATTCTGAATGCATAGAAGGTATTTTACCCACTCATTCACATGACTTTAAGTTTTCAAGTAAGACAAAATCTTAGCGTGAGAGCTTCCTCCCCAGTATCCATCATGTGTCTCAGATTCTGGTCTATCTCTATCTCTTCATTTTCCTTCACAACAAATTTCGCCAACCAACAATGCCCTCCTGGTTCCAATACGTTCCACAGAAACTGTCCTTATGGCTGTTGTAGGAGTAGCTGACTGTTAAAAAGCCCTATCCCTTGCCAACAACTGGCAGCTGGCAGAATTAATAGTGCAGATGACACTGCTTAACTCTATGAAAGAAGGATGCACAAARCCCTTTTCTATCTTCCCTAGATCTTTCCTCCAAGGTTTCTAAAGCTAGCAATATGCAGGTTAACTGACATATTATGATTATAGGCCATCCTTTTCATTAATAATGGGCTAAGAACTCTGGCTGCTCTCCTCACTCTTCTTATCCCAACTTGTCTGCAAACTGTTTGCTTTTAAGAATAATGCCCTTATGAACCCTTGTCCCTTCCACACACTTTCATGTTTCTGGTTCCCCATTAGGATAACAAGGTAAACTGGCTTCTACACAGCCAATAATCTTCACACAGACCGCCCTTTTTGTTGCCATAGACCCACCTTGCTTTAAACACAGCATCATCTCATAACCCCCCCAGAATAAGGAAATTATACAGTAGTAAGATGGTCACAAAATAATCCCTGCTCTCCCTCACTGGTCCCAACCTCCATATCCCTGAATCACATGTGCAGCATATTTCAGCAATCTGGCAGGACAGAAGGCAGGAGACAGCACTTCAAAGAGTGTATGAGGGAGCTCTATAGGTATAAAAAAGTATAAATTTGTACGTTGCACTGGAAGATGAGGCTGAGATAGATGTGCTTCTGAATCCAGGGCAATCTGGCAGCTTTGGTTTCCCTTTTCTAGTGCCCTCATGCCCATATCATGATAAATTTCCACTGTGTGATATGCACGCAGCTCAAAATGCGTATATTGATGACCTCTGATTTGTGGAGTATCACCACATATTGGTAAGGAATAAAAATAGTCTGCCAGTGCTGAAATGGAAAAAGGTTTTGTTTATGCTGAGCCTTGTCTGTGAGCATGACTGACTTCCTGAACACAAGATTCTTCAGTGTAAGCGGCATGTGCGCTGATGAAATGAACTTTGGTTGCTGTTCATGGATGTTGGTAAATACATTCAGGGTGGAACTGTAATGAACTGAGAATTCCTTCAAAAGTGGTTATAAGGATTTTAAATGAAGTTTAAAAATATTATACAGAAATATACGCATGCCRTCATATTAACTATGACAGTCCTTCTGGTTTTCTTGATTACACTTTCATATAACACTCTTTCATTGTGTTTTTCCTTCACAAATTGAATTCCCAGCTGTTTTCCCCTCTTTTCTTCCCCTTGTTATGTACCTTTCCATCTTTTATTGCCTGTTCTCGTCACCTATTATTTGTCAGTGTGAGAACAGCCAATGTGGCTTGAAATATTTTACATAAAGAACTCAGTCTATGCAATTAAGTTTCAATATTCTAAGAAAAACATTTATGCTAGCAGATGCTTACATTCCCACCACCTCACTTTGCAACGGTTCAGGTCCACAGTTTATGTGATGTGCAATATGTACAAGTAAGTATGACTAAGTTGCTTTAATTAAAAATATATTTTTATTATTAAATTATTTGTACCATAGTATCTCTCACASACAGTAATCAGGATAGGTAGTCCCAGTCCCACTGTGCAATAAGAAATAGTTCTTGCCTCAAAAGATTAAAATCTAATTCTGCAGTTACAAATGAAAGAACTTCCTTTCCAGATGTGTAAGGAACAGAAAGAGTGTAGGGGGCTTTATCAACATCTCATAGTAGATTGCTGAGTATAACCTATACTACTTGAGGAAGTTCTGTAAAGATAGGTACAGTTTCTGAGATGTTGTAGTAAGAATCCACCCTTTCCAAAATATTGGTACATTAAATTTGCTATAATTAAATCAACATTTCTCTAATATAATAGCAAATAAAAAGTATAGAAGAATAGCAGTCTTATAACAGCCTTATAGTACATCACTTGCTTTGTGAGGCCTTGAAGTAATGAGGCATTTCTCAGATATCCAGCTGACTGGAAACAACCTCTGTTCAAATTATGTCTTGGCTACCAGGACACTAATTGTCTTCCTTCTTTAAAATTTGCTCAAAATCTGAGATGTCATAAATGAACTCAAGGAACTGGCCTCATTTTTCTGAGGGTGAAATGACTTCTGATCCATTGCCTATTCTCTAACAGATAAATGGAAGTTCACAGCATGAATAAAAGGAGTACTGGGGTCACAAAATTGAATTATTTTATTTGCAGAGAAATKAATGAGTACATAATAAAAACCTGAATGAGCCACTTGAAGCCAAAGACAAGAAGGGAATAATGGTATTTGTATCCCGTAGTTTAGGGAGGATCAAAATAAATGACACCAACAGACTTTTGCTATCCTGTTGCTCTTGTTACATAAAAACATGATGGTGTGTTTTACAGGACATATGCATCAAATTTAAATTCTGCTATTTTCATATAAGAAAGAATTTCATAGGTTTTTTTTTATTTTTAAAAATAAAGTGTTCTCAGCTTTTATTTCTTTCAACTAATACATGCGATACTTAGATRCCTTTGATGCCATAATGCTGGGAGTTCCACAAAATAAATAATTTTATTTAAACTCACCCTAACAGAAACATTTATCAAACCATGACTTCTAACATCAAGAATTTAAGATACTGAATAGCTTCTATTAGTCCCCATTTGTTTTTAATACACATGTTCYCTGGGAACACTGGCTCATTCTGGATTTATTAGTTTCCCAAATTTCTGCGTGAAAAGAACTATGTTTTTCTTTGAATTCCTAGATAATATTTAAAAGAAAACTAACAAAGAAATCAACCTCAAACACAGCTTCACAACAGCACTTAGCAGACACTTAGTTTCAAGCAAATGTTTGTTATTCTGCAGTAAATGGGACTCACCACATTCTTAAATTAGCAGTCATTTAAACTCTTGCCTGAGCTAGAATCAATGGTAAAAAACAATGTAACAGGTATAATGAAAAATGCACAATAAAGAAAAACTGTCAGCAAACTGTGGATCATGTGGCATAGTTAACTGAAGGTATTGCATGTTTTTCTTTTTCAGAAGGCATCATTGTCCTTTCATATACATACTTTAAATAAAAGAAGTGGTAATAAAAGTTAGAGAAAGATGAAAGAGAAAACCTTAGAGCTCAAAAAGGAGACAAAACTATCAAAGAAAGATACGCTGTGTGAAGTGTTCTCTGTGAGGAGGTTCCCAAGACGCCTTGAAACACACTATATTAAAATTAAAACCATTTTTATGTCCTAGCCATGARGGTCAATCTTTGTCATGGTATAATTTAGGGATGCAATACCTCTACGTAATAGACTTCAGCACTTGCTCCTGGGTGTGCTATCTTTTCCCAGCATAACATAAAGGTCTGATATGTTTTCAGCGCTGTCATGAAATCAGTTCTGGGTTGCAAGAGGAAAGAGCACATGTAGACAAGACCAGTGTGCTCCTTGCTGGCTGAAAGCAGCATATCTATCTTCTGTCAAATTTTGCAAGTGAGGTCCCCATGACACAAGTTTATCTGATGTGATGYTGGAGTGTTATATCCAAGATAGTACTCAATCCTGGACGTGATGGCTCAGCTGATTCCTCTTTCACCCTACTGTCCCCATTCTCCTGTAATCCCTTATAAAGCTATGATTCTGATATTCCTGCGACTAGATCACATTTTATTTGGGGTTCCCACTCAACTCCTGAGGGAGGACTAAACATGGGACAAATTTAAAAGAACATAAATCAAACATACCAGCAACACTGAAGAACAATAGGACATAATGATCTTTAAAGCTTAGGTTTTTGGATTTAAGGAAAACTTAAGAAATTGAAGAAGATAAGGTAAATTGCACAAATTAACATAGAAATTCTGTGATTGAGTTGCAAATATATTCAGATGGGTTGCTTCTGAGCTCTTATTAAGAACAAAAAATTAACAAGTTCCTAGCCTTAAAGACAGAATTATAAAAATATTTTCCCAAGTACCCATCTGTGTTACTATTCCTAAGAATTTAACACTTCACAGCAAAATAGCAGAGTGACAAAGAATAACTGCTTCTGGACTCATTTGCCTTTTTCAGTATTTTGTACAGAGGTGCTACACACACATGGAGAGGCTAGCCCAGGGTTAGGGAGCCTCCGTTTCAGAAGTGAAGCAATTTCTCTTTATGTTCCTCCACAGAAAACATGCATAAAGATTCATGAGTTTTCCTACGCTGGCTCAATTATGATTCCTTTCTAGATTCACTACCTATTWTTATAAACTGTCAGAAAATTAATCATTTCCCACCCATGTGCAGCTTTCTTTACTTCCCACCAGCACACCCCATGCCTTCACTTTTGTATTCTCTGCTTGCTTCTTTCATTGCTCTCCCTTTTGTTTTCTCTTTCTTTTTATAACTTTTCAAAGGCCTCCCTCCCATTGTCCCTTACTCATACCCTGCTCTGCTGAAAAATATCTGCAGCAGCAAACCATTTTGAAGTGAGTGACAAGAGATGCTGCTGATTCAGTGCAGCAAGGACATGTGATACAATGAGAGCAGTGGGTGGTTTTACAGCCTATGTCAAAATATGGGATGGCCTTAGTTTTCTTGTAAATTTGCTTAAATGACTGGATTTGATTCTTTGTATGAGGAGAAGCCAAGTTCAGCATAAAGTGTTTGCTGGTTTTGGAGAATTTTTACCTATCTACAGTTCTGCATTTTTTGCATACAACTCTTATGACATAAAATATTCCCTGTCATGAAGTCGAAGGTAGCTATACACTATGAGAACTGGCTTCTCCGAAACAAACATATTTGAAGGACTCCTGAGCATACATAGATTTGTTATTGTTTTCCAGAAGAATCCAATAATAAACTAACTCCAATCTTGCTGAATAGGGAATGTCCACTTTGAAAGAAAAAAACCCAATGCCCTAAATGAAAAAACACTCTAAATCATAAAGGGTTGGGGTCTTTTCATGGATTTGAATATGCTATTTCAAACGRCATGGCAGCAGAAACTGCATGTGAACACTCCAATGTTCCTCCACATGTTAGATTCACATATAACATAGTTTTTTTTGGGCAATGTACTCTATCACAGCTATGCACATTGTTACAKCCTGTTAGCTGTCATTGCAAACTACATTTGGACTCTCGTGGCCCTCAGCAGCCATCTTCCTTTTTTCTGAAATGGTTCAAGGGAAGAGCAGTGAAGGACAATAGAAAGATCTTTCTCTTACCCTCCAACCCCTGTATCTATATGCTGAGAAATTGGAAAGCATTAGGGGAAACAAAAACATTACATTTCTAGCCTCAGAATTTAACTTTACTGATTACTTTACTTACATAGAAAGAGTACCTATGGAGAATATTTTTATCTAAGTTAGAGATTTCTTGAGGTATTTTGACTAGTCCTACAGGAGACACGTCTATCAGGAGAAAATCCTCTAGAGCCTGAATACATACAAAAGATTTTTAGACATAAMAGTCTTAAGCTAATGTAAATACCAAGTTCTGACCTAACCCTTTCTTCAACTATACTAAAACTTAGAAGAGCCACAAAGAAATATATCACAAAGTAACAAGTCACCACAGGCGAGTCACTGAGCACGACTGTGATTGATTGTGCCCCTTCCTACTCCATGGCAAATGCAAAATTGTTCATCTGAGACAAATTTGTAATGTAAGAGCGTTGCCTTAGATAGTTCCGTTTCCCCGTGGGTAAGCAGGTGCGTTTGGACTGTCCTCAAGACATAGGTGATATACATTAACTTGTGTAAAATACCTTACTGATATGAGCAATATTTCTTTTCRGCTTGGTTTACTTCAGGTAGGATGCAGTTTAAGTGAACATTATATAAGGTCATATTTTTAATAAAAGTATTCAAACAGCGTTTTATTAGTCTGACTAGGAAAGTTCTCCTGTGTAAACAAAACTCACTCAGTGCCTTTCTGTTACCTTCTTGGCCAACAGCACTTTGAAAACAAAGCAGAAATCAACAGAAGTCACATGTGAGCTCCATTCTTTCATAAACTGTGATTATATTTCATGGTCTGAGTGCAAAAGTTTATATATGAGACTTCTCGTCTGACASTGTATCAATTTTTCAAAAGCATTGTTTTTCGCCACATCATAACCTTTTTTTCATATCAGGGGATGAATTGTCTGTTCTGTGTATAATGACTGTTGTTTCCTACATTTTCTAATGCTTGCTATCTAACATTGGTGTTATAAAAATCCTACTTTGATCTTGCTGCACTGTAGTAAGCTGAAAATCGGAGGCTGAAATCTGGCCCTAAGGAAGCATGTCTTTCATTATGAACAGGATCAGCGATCACATTCTGTTTTGCCAGTCATTTTTCCCTTGGTCAGAAATATCACCAAGGAAAAAAAAMCAACTTGTTTTAGGCTCTCTCTTAATTCATAGTATTTATAATATTTTTTCTCCTTACCAGTGATAAGCCATTATCATGTGAAATTCCCAGTATCTAAATATARATATAAATTTATTATCATGTTTTCAAATAACCTCATTAATTTGGCAACTTAATTACAAATAACAGTTCTAATCCTGGTAGGATCAGTCTAACTTATGACTTCACAGAAGGCAAATGACCATACCCCTTCAAAACATCTTCTTTTCCACAATAATAAGAGGTAAGAAAAATATATTTCATTATTTTTAGTTCAGAATGTATTTTACCCCATTGCTTGCAATRTGTTCATTGCACAGCATAAGAGGATGGGCTTTTTTTTTTGCTGTCTATTGCATTAGCTGGATTAGAAACTCTTACATCTACTTTTTGTCCTATGTAAAAGCTAACAAGTGGGGAGTTTAAACAAGTGGGATGTTTTTAATGATAAATAATTTCAGGCTGTGGGTCAAAGAGGTACAGTTGAAAACTATCAGTACAGAGAAGATTAAGTGATTATCTCAGATTTATTTTGAGACTTAGATATCTRAATAAGATAGCAAAAAGGGAGATCCAACTTATTGAAGCAAGGCTTGCGAAAGGGAAGAGGTGGAASAAGAGAAGGAGGAGGGAAGAAAAACCAGGTAATAACAAAAGACAGTAGAAAACAAAATATTACAAAACAGTCATCTTCATAACATAGGAAGATAAGGAATAAAAAATAAGATAGAAGAYGAAGTGAGAGGCATCCGCTAAAGAATGAGAATCTGATTTTATTATTCTGGTTTTAATATAGCATCTTAAACTGTACTTCAGTGGAATTACTCCTGGTATGCACAAATGCAAGACAAAAAATCATGACCTATTAGCAAACATATTTACTAATTAAGCATGGCAAGAYGAAGAGGGTGGCAATGTGAATTGACTTGTGTGTGTAGAAGAGCATATGGAAAGGCTGTATAGAAACTGATGGTAATGTTCCCTCCAGAGAGTACAAGTCGACTTTTTAGAGCTCCATAACAACAAATATCCAAGAACGCTTGGACGGATTTCAGAGTTTCCACCTGATATTTCCACGGTCTTCTCACAAATGTTTCAGAGGTCTGTGAGCCAACATCCTTTGACCTCCTACACTCTTTGTTTTCTTTCAAAAATAGTGAATTTACTGAGAAACAACTACTCATTATATCAGGTTCCTACTAAAACAGAAAATCTGGGTAATCTGTAAGAATTTGTGCCATCAAAGTGTGTTGTCCTGCCAAAACACTTGCCACTCAAAATATAGTCTAACCTAGTGTTCGTTTAACTTCTCRTGTACAGGTACTGGACTCTTTGTAGCTATGGTAATGCTGTCAAAAAGGGTTTAGTGTTTATTGTTGCTGAGTTTAAATGAARAATAAGGTTTTCTACTTATTTTCTCTCATAACAACATCTCTCATAACAACAACATGCAAAAATCTCACAGTCATGTCACAGATGTTTCATGTATCTATTCTCACTTAAGTGCATTTGAGAGACTGCCATTTCAAGGAACAAGTCCCAGGTCCTTGYACAGAAACACTACTCCTTTATTTAAGTTACAAGATACCAATGTGCCTTCATCGTCAATCAGTCACTGCTGAAACCTGAATCTTGCTAGATATCCTGCTGTAACTTGACCTTTTTAAAGAAATCTTTTTTTGGGGAGGTGCAAAATCTTAGTAAATAACTAACTTACTTGYGAAAGTAAATAATCTAGCTTTAACATGGGAACTGCTAGCTATTATAATACAGGTAACAGGAGGAAGACATTTCCCTATGACTTTTCAAATCTTTGTGACAATGCAGCTTAAGTCCCCACATCCCCAGTTTTCCCAGTGTCTGCAGTACAATATTGATGCTTTCCCCTAGTTTTTCAAAGTAACAATATACCAGCTACTCTGAATGAAGTTCTGGGGATTCAGAATATTTCATTCATTTCACTCTTTTAGAATACATYTTGTTCTGAAAATGTACTACATGAAGTGTGAGAACATCTATTTCGCTCCTGAAGGGTCACAAGTGGTTAAGAAATCAACCTTTTCTCCTGTTATTTCTGCCTCTGTCTGGAACTGAGAACACTGAAAGACAGTCAGTTAAGCACATCAGAACAGCAAGTGTAAGTATTTGGAAATTACTTTTTTTCGCTTTCCTGCACTGATGTTCTTTCCCATCATTTATGCTATACACTGTATTACTCATTGAACAATTATTTTGCAAGTGTATCTTCCATGAGAGTCATGAAGAATTAATGATGTTATAACTTTTATTCTTACATACCCTTATAAAATATCTTAATTCCTTAATTGCATTTTTTCTAATGTTCTCTTACTAAAACACCCTAGTTGAAACTTCTGAAAACAAAGTTTTAAGAAAAATCAAGATGAAGTTTAATAAAATCTTATGTCACAATATTGTATGTTTATTCCCCTCTTCTCTAGAGGCTGGAATTTAAACAATGTGAGAATACTTTCTGTTCCAATCTTCAGCGATGCCAAGAAATACAGAAGTCTGACAAAAATCTAAAAAAAACCCAAAGTTTTGCTAATCTTAACAGCAACCACAGAATCTGATTGTAAAAAATGCTGACTATTGTACTCCTGTCGAAATTAATACGGTATGAATGTACTTAATAGCTGACTTTATCAGATGCTTTATACCCCAGTAATAAATTGCTTCATTAGAATGCATCACTTTTCTAGGATCATATTTTAAAAACTAATGRCAATGTTATGCTTAGTTTAGAAAGAATCACATTTGCTGGGGATAGATATCCAGAAATGCTATCTTCTTCCCCCTTTTTACCATTATAAGCATGTGCAGTGTTAGTTTCCTCAGCAAACAGAAGTTTAAATTAATGCAGCATGTCATAYTGTCAGCTTGGTAATCTTCAAAATATAGAGATGGTTTGAGAAGAAGTAAACAAAATGCCTTAGTTGGAACAGTGAAGCACCACAAGAGAAGCCTCCAGGGATCCCCAAGGTTTTATCTTACAGCATTACATTGACAGGTACACGTTTAAAAATCTATTTCCCCCCAAATGAGCTGCACTGTCTAGACAGGTTGTGTTTGTACATGCACGTGTTGTTTCCAGTGAAAACTAAGTATATCATGACTTTGGAAATGAGAAACAGAAGTGACTTAAGCACTGTGATTTTCTGATAGTTTTTCATGCAAGTTTTTCAAGGTAAAGACTTTTTCCTTATGCAGTATGCCTTCTACTTCAGCTCACTCTTAGTGAAAGTACATGGCATGGGATGACTTGGGTTTATTATCTGAAGCTGTGAATTCATACAATGGGAAGAAAGCAGTTTTGTTACCATGTTTGCAATGATCCATGAAATGCTTTAATAAAAAGGATCCAATTATTAAAAYATTCTATGTATAAGGGTATAGTCCTTATGAAAGATTTGCTTTGTTAAAATMTACATTTTACAACAGTATTGTTTTAATAATCTTTATAGTACAGGAAAAAAACGCACCAAACACAAGCTGTTGGAAGGATCACTAGATTAAATCGTTCCAGCCAGGATCAGGACTAAACCAAYCTCACTGCACTGGGATTCAAGAGACTTCATCTAGTTAAGATTTATCTAATTTTCCTGAGTGAGCATGGGCAAATCATTTTATCAGCTGTKCTTCTCAGGTGATGCATATAAATTCAGTTAATAACTGTGAAAGATAGCGGAAAGATGAACAAATTGTTTGGTATACCTAATTTGAGCAAGATGATTAAAAAAATACATATAAAGATAAAACAAAGCCTTTAGTCTTTAGCCAACAATAAAAAATATCCAGTATCTCAGGTTGTTTTACAGTTGAAATAGGAAAGAAATATGTGAAGAGATCCTAGGGACAGTCATTCCATAAAAAAATTAAAGTATATATATCTAAACGGTCAAAGCCTGGAGTAAAGTTCAAAAAGTGAGTCAGGCAAGGAAAAAAAATAGTTTTAAGGGAACTCCAGCCTCATTTTTCAACAGAGGCAATAAAAGTAAGAGGTCGTACTCCAAGTTCCTAGAACACTACTGTAAAACACCCCTCACTGACTGACATTATTGACATAACTAGTGCTCTGAGCTAGATGACTGCTGCAAACAGCTTTCTGCAAATATTTTGGTAAACTTTAAAACTATTTCACAGTTTGGTTGTGTTTGCTTTTCTTTTGTTATTTTCCCACTAGTGTTCCAGAAAAGTCACTTTAATTTTCAAAATGTAAGAGGAAGGCAAAAGTGTTACAAACACATGCATTAATATTCGTTTGTTAATCATACCACAGTRGAATCTACATGTTATTCTCCCCAGGGGAGAGATAGGCTCCCTACATTATTCAAAGCAAATAATTCATCATTACACAATATGAAGAAAATACATGATTGTAAAGATTTACACTAGGAAAATGTGACCATTGTAAAAAGCTTTACAGAGTAGGAAAAAGATTAAGTGCTTTGGTAATGCATTGCCACTATCAAGCAATGGCATACATATGGACACAKACAAAGATCATTTCCTAACACTATCCACAGAAATTTTCTTGCATAAAAGAATGTGTCTGTAAAAAATCAAATATATGACAGAATTTCTTTTCTGTATGTCCTGGAGAGACAGAATTAATTAATTTCTGTTCCCACATCACTTCAGACTCTGCTTATTGCCCTCAGCCACCAGCCAATGGCACAGAGAAAAGGAGAGCAGCACCATGAAAATGGCAAAGAGCTCCTCTGCAGCTAAATATCATAGATAATTACTAGCGTCGCAAGTCAAGGTTCTTGTATGGCAATGGGCAACTGCACCCATAACCTGTAACCATGATGTCTTGTCAAAAAAGCTGGTACAGTGGAAAGGCTGGTCTGCCTGGCCATTTGTAGTGATCCTGACGGGAAGACCATTGCACATGGAGGAGCTAGTGATCCATGTAACAGGTAGCCTGAGCACGCCCAGGTCTGTGCTGTGCTGCACAATCCCTTGGCTATAGGACAAACTCAGCCAGCCAGTTGTAACAGAGGAGCCTGCAGGCAGCTCCCACTTGGTACCGGCAATTACACCACCTGCTTGGGCTTGCCTTTATCTCACTGTGCATCAAGAAGTTCTCCTAAGAGCATGACTGCAGAAATGATGAATAGAGCTGTTTCCTTGTAAGAAAATCCTATCATCACTTGAATGACTGAAAGAGGAGAATCTCYGCCATGGAGGGGGTCTGCATGGCCTGCTGCACGTGGGTCAGAGCCCTGTTCAATGCTACACTGCTCAGGGCTCCCAGCGTCTAAAGCGACACAAGATTACCTATGCTATTCTCCTCTCACAGTGTTAGCTCTAAAGCACAGCATTGTGAATGATACCTTACAGAGTCTGAGTGCTTTTCTTACTGGGATCATAACAAACCAGCACCTCCCAGCATAAAACACCATTGAAACTGGAAGGGGCAAGAAGTGGGGGAATGATTGAATAATCTCTTACCAGAATAGCAGTCTGGGGAAGTCTAAAACTCTCTGTGAATTTGAGTCACACTGAATGAGTCTTTTCTGCCAAATAAGAACTACAAAACCACCACAGAGCACCAAAATTCCAGGCATTTGAAACAACAAAAGAAAACCAGATTTCTGAACTTGAAGCAGAGGAAGGGGTGAAAGTGCTCACTACTCACCCTTTCTCTAAAAGTCCAGTGATTGAGGTAGTACCAGACTTTGATACTCTGCTTTCACCTGGATCAGAGCAACTGTGCACCAAAGAAACTGGATGCTTCTATGCATTGCTTCTCTTTGATTTATACCATGCGGTTGTCTGCACTGGCAGGGCAGCGACTTGATAAACCCAGGACATCTGTTCAGTAATGGGTCCTTTGATTCCTAGACATAAAGAAAGTATTTTCTTAATGTTTGGGATCTGTAGAATGTTTCTTCCTTTGTCATTACAAATGCTAAGGTGTCTAAAAAGGAACAAAGAAGGATGTGCTGGGGGTTAAGTTGTAACAAACAATTACTCGCAGACTTTGTACTTCCAGGTGGATTTTAAATTATGTCACACAATGTAATCATTAAAAATGTTTTATCAAACTTTTAGGGTTAGGTTACCTGGCAACAACACAGGCATAAATAAAAAGTAACTAGTACAGAGAACCCGCATGGGATTTACACAGACCAGAATTTGTAACAGGCTAGAATTTGGTCCCTCGAGAAAAACACTTCAGTTGAGACTGTTAATAAAATAAGACAGCATATGAGTCAAAAGGCGAAAATCAGGAAATCACGGCAGAATCTGCATGACATCTAAGCTTTGGGGAAGGTTACAGGGAGCTATGTGGCATGGTGAGTCAAATCACTGTATGGACTTCTTATTGCAGAGATCTAGATTTCCTCACAAGCAGAAGACATATTGATTAAAGCATGTTGGTATCTGCACACATACACACACACAAACACACATATGCACCCACACACAGAGAGAAGGGAAAAAAGCAATTTTGGAAAGCTAAGTAAAACTTTAAGAACCTTAAATTTAAGAAGTTAAATCAGAAATTGAATCAGCAAAATAAATATTTTTATGGAAAGTTTTGGAGAGTACAACGATTAGTCAAAATATTAATCTACTTATCATACTAAGTAATATCGAGTAATTCATAGCCTTCGGGATTAGTGGAGAACAGTCTCACATGGGAAGAAAAAACTCTTACACTTCCAGTTCAAAGGCACAATTTCTGAAAACTACCAGATATTGAGTATAAGCAGGATATCAGTCAGTGATTTTTTTTTTTTTTTTTTTTCCCAGTGCTCACTTCTTCCAAAATACTATCAGCCTGTGGGATCTGCCTCTCCCACTGTAGCACATCCTTGTCCATCCGGTACACTGCCCTTCCACCTCCACAAAAACAGTGAGCTTTGCATTCCTGAGCACTGAAGAGGAACCAAAGATTATCCTCAGGGAAACTTTTTTGTGGAAATGGGAAATTTTTGTGGAATGTTTGGAATTTAGTTTGAATCCTAAGATAAATTCTTACAGTATGGTTGTTCACAGTCACATGAGAAAATTCCTATCAGCCTGCCTAATGCTGATTGTTCCTATAGCTAAATTTACATGGAGTCTGATTATTTTATAGGTGTTTTTAGATTGCTGCTAACTCAATTTCTCAGTATTTTTCTCCATTATCTTTCATCAAATGAAAACCTAGAGAGTTAGTCTATACTAAACCTTATAAAAAATTTATCCTTGTACATTTTTTCAGGCATACAGGAAGAACATTGAAATCTCATGTAAATTCCTGTTCAGTGTATASAAAGATCACACTTCCACAGGAGTAGAAGCCATTCATATTACACAAGGGTTTCAAAGCTTTGCTAGCACTAGGCAAGCTAGGAGTTGTTTCTCCGAAAAAGTGGAGATTTGAGAAGACTTTAAACATTACAGATGATTTTTCGAGTAGTATTAGCCAGAGGGAAAACTGAAAACCTTTAAAAGAGGTTTTAAAGAGAATATATATTCATTTGGAAACATCAAAACAATTTAAAATAAACTTTTYAACATTTCATTCCAAAGCTATATTTTTTCCATTTCATTTTTTATTCTTTTGCTAATAGGTTTTGCATACTTAATATGGCAACTTGATTAAAAATTTCAAGTTGACTGAAAAATAAGCATTGTTATATTTTTCCATTTTGTCAAAAATAATACTAAAAATAGTTTGATTCCATTCAAACTAAGTTCTTCCCAGTTTTGTAATTCACCCACCAAATTAAAAGAAAACTATTCTTTCAGCATTACTTTGAACACCAGGAATAAGCTCAATGTTTTTTAAGTGGTTCAGCATTAAAAGCAGCAAAAATATGCTGTGAGTTACATTTTTTAAGGTGTAAGTATAGAAGAGGTATTGATTAATATTTATGGCTAATAAAGGAGTAATGATATTGCAGCACCTACATTAAGTTCAAATGCTCTCATTATAGTTAACAATGGGAGTTTTATACAAATAAAGACTGAGTAAAAACTACAGGAAGGAGACTAGAGGAAATGCAATTCCTTTTAGTGAACTTCAGAAGGATGCTACAGTGTAGCTACGATTAGAAAAACCCACATTTCGATAGCTTACTTTGTGTTTGAATGCACATATTTTACATGTTGAGATACAGAACAGCCCTAATTTCTATAACTTCAGCATCTTTTGAAGAGGGAACTATGAAATATTAAACTATTAATAAGGCAAGATTGGCTGCAAAACCAAGATTCAGTAGCAGGCATGTGAATTTTTATATCAAAATTTTATGTCAAATTAGGCTTCATGTTTAGAAAATCTGGTATAATATCATAAAGTTGGGAAGGATAGGCACGTAATGGTGACTGTCAACATTTCCAGCAGAACAAAAAGATCTTTCTCCTTTAGAAACTTGAGTCAGCAGCAATCTATCATATTCTTGCTAAAAATGCTAGAGCTATTATTTACTGCTATCTTAATCATATATGCAATTTTGTAATTACTAATACAGGTCCAATTATCTCCTTTATTCCAGGGTCATATCAGCAATATAATCAATGTAAAATCCSTGATAAAGGTGCTGAAAAGACAGTAATGAGAGGGGAGAATTAAGATTGCCTTCTGGTGCAACTGCATGGTGCTAGTAATAAAAATAATGACTGTTATTATTACTGTTATTAATTAGGATACATATTTGCTTTTATTTGAGAAGATATGGCTTTATCCACAAGAAAAAATGAGGTATAAACTATCTTGATTTATACTGGAAAAACAGACAGCATTTTTGCAGTAAATATATATATATATATTTTTTTTCTTTTTAGAAACGAGCTGTAAGAAATGTAAAAACCCAATTAGAAAGGTAGCATAATTGGAAAGTGAAGTCTCCTTCAGATTCACAACATTAGTCTTTGAATATCCATCAGAAACTTATTCACAGTTTAATTCACGGATGGTGAAGTTAACATATACAGCGTGCAGTGTAAAGTCACAGTCTAACAAACAATACAGCTACATACTCAAATGAAATACCAGTTATTTTGTAGATTCTATATGCATGAGCAGCTCTCCCACAAATTCTCCAAACTACAGCTATTCTTTTACTTGTTACCAACCCCTGGTTCTTCTTAGTATTACCCTTCTTCTTYTTCACATGTTCTTCACATGTGTTACAATGTCTTTTGAAAATCCTACAGAAGTAACTACGTCAGCCCAATGTAATAAGCAGGAAAAAACATGGATCTTGTAGTCACTGAAACTGCACAAGGAAAAGTTCATGGAGCTCCCTGGAAGGATAATGGTCCACATTTATGATTCTTGGTTTACGACTGAAGCTCAAGAAAGAATTCACATTTTGAACTATGTGTATAATCTTGATGGAAGAGTYTCATAATTGAAATGTCAATAGGAGAGAAGTAATTATACAGAAGAAAGGAAGAAAAGGAAAAGGTGGATGGGTGGTACAGTATGTCAAAATATCTGGAAAAAAAAAAAAAGTCAGCAAGATGTAATTTGATAAAGAGTGTTGAGTGTCAGTTCTCTGGTAATGAAAAGAGAGGATAACTATAATGGAACATGACACCAACCTCCAAAATGGGTAGAAAAATGAGAAAATATTTAGATTTTACAGTGCTTTAAATCAATTTATACAGCTTCAATTTACCTGTATTTTTAAAAATGCAACCCTTTCCTGCTTTTTGATGCTGTTAATTCATTTATAAGGTCATCTTTTCTGAATTTGTTTTCAATACTTAATATCACTAATTCACTAATCCTAACCTCCCCATTCTCAGTATACAACCTGATAACATACAGAGGCTGTCACAGAGAAGATCRTAGTGAAACACTTTCTTTTCTACCAGCACCAACACAGAGGTTGAGTAAATAGATATCTACTTGCTCTGTGATACTGCCTTCACTATCAAGCAAAACCAAGCCTCTAATAAATACTGTGATATAAACCTAATTTCTGGTAGTTTATAATGTTGCATATTACGAGTCAAAAGGAAAACTCATGTTTCTTTTCACCAAATAGATAAAAATATTCTAAGTGTAGAAGGTGCATGCAGTCATAGCTCCTAAATTTGATTTTAGATACCAAAAAAAAAAAAAAATTCCTTTTGGAAGCCAAAGTTAAACCCAGGTTTAATGGACACTATAAGTAACATATAGCAATTAAGAGGAACATAAATATTAGACATTAATTCCCATATGGAGGAGGGCTTGTTAAACACAAGCCTATTCTATACTTGACCTTACTCTGGTTTACTTAAGGAAACCAAGTCCATGAGTCGATTTTGCCATCCCTACATAAAATATTCAAAACCACAAATTAATTTTAACCTTCAAAGAGTCTGTTCTATTTCAGGAACATACACCAAACACATAATTTAAATAGTAAGGAAGCTCCTATGAAGTCAGGTTTTCTATACAAGATGTTTTATGGATTTTCTGGCTAAATTTTTTAGACTGAGGACACTTAATTAGCTCACTTTTTTTTTCGCTTCCCCAAATTACTAAGCACCTATAACTATGAAAACTGTAAAGGGAAAGGAAACTGTTTGCACAAAGATGTTTTAAAAATATATGTTCAAAAAAAGTTTTACATGCCTCCACAGGCATTCCCAAACATTCTCAAGTTTTTTTTATTAACCATATTAATGTATGCTGAACAGCAGCTCTTGAGGCAGAAAGGTAACCTGTACAATCCTCTTTTTCTTAAACTCATTATACAGTTTTTCAGAGTTACAATAAAGAAGAAAGAAAGAAATAGCAGTGTTTTTTAAGTATAAACATAAAGCAGCAGGGTGCATATGCTATTCGATTTATCTCTGTCTTGTTTCCTACTTCATGTAGGCAAAAAAACACCTCTTCAAAGACGAAAGTTGGCCTGATRTTATCCACTAAACTACATTTATGTTTTTTGCTCCATTGAGCGAAAGCTATGACAGTTCTTTGAATATTGATTTCAGACTTCCTTTCTCCTGGACATAACAGTAGAATTAAATTTATTCCATTTTCAAAGCCTAGTATGATGATTAACACTTTTAAAGATATAAAAATGGGATATGTTAGGGACTCTCTGAATGATTTCTAAATACTCCTTTTAACAGATCTTATATTAACAATATCTCTGACATAAGCCAGAGGAAAATCCTTTCAATTAGCAATGATTTTGAAAATAGTTGATTGCATCTCTGAAGCTCACTTCTTTTGAAACTTCATTACTGCTAATAAAAAGAGCTTTTGACATTTTGAAAATGTTTAAGTTTGAAGAGCTTACGAAGTGGTTGGCAATGACATTACTTCAGAATGTAAACACTCTAAATATAAAAAGTGTCAGAGATTTTAGCTAATATCATATTTTAGAATCCATAGTCACTAGAAAGTGTTTGGTTAATGACATGATTTTATGTCCAAAATCTGCAATTAAAGAAAAGTCTGAACATTAATGGTCTGATAGGCATTGATATTTCCACKGACAGACTTGCATGATTTCACTGAAGAAAAATTTCACACCCATGCAACTGAATGCAGAAACAAACTGGTAAGTTTTTCCATTGCAGTGCATTTAAATGCAAATTTCTCAATTTCATATTGAATAAAATGACATTTAAATGGACTACAGTACTCCAGTGCTACTGTCTAAAATATTAACTGTATTGGAAAAAGCTGCATTTGACATTCATTAAAATGTATTACACTGTCATTTGAATGGACATTTTAAGTATTCATTGCATAAAATAAAAGGTAATGAAATAGTGCATAGATGCCAAAGATATGTAATGTCCTTCTTCTAACCATCTCTGTCCCCAGTGAGAAGAGCTAAAAACCTATTTTTATTAGTATTAGCCATTAAAATGTACTCTTTCCTCTATGGAAGAATAAAAGCTTTAGCAATTAATAAAGCAGAGCTAGGTTCCACCCAGCCCATACAATATATAAGCATAGAATGAATCACAGAAGGGTTTGGGTTGGAAAGGACCTTAAAGATCATCTACTTCCAACACCCCTGCCGTGGGAAGGGACACCTTCCACTACATCAGGTTGCTCAAAGCCCCATCCAACCTGGCCTTCAACGCTTCCAAGGAAGAGGCATCCACAACTTCTCTGGGCAACCTGTTCCAGTGCCTCACCACCCTCATAGTGAATAATTTCTTCCTTATATCTAATCTAAATCTACCCTCTTTCAGTTTAAAGCCATGACCCTTTGTCCTATCACTACATGCCTTCGTAAAATGTACCTCTCCAGCTTTCTTGTACTTTCAGTTACTGGAAGGCTGCTATAAGGTCTCCCCAGAGCCTTCTCTTCTCCAGGCTGAACAACCCCAACTCTCTCAGCCTGTCTTGATAGGAGAGGTGCTCCAGCCCTCTGACCATCTTCATGGCCCTCCTCTGGACTCGCTCCAACAGGTCCATGTCCTTCTTATGTTGGGGGCCCCAGACCTGAACACAGTGCTCCAGGTGGGGTCTCATGAGAGTGGAGGGGAAGAATCACCTCCCTCAACCCACTGGTCACGCTTCTTTTGATGCAGCCTAGGATACAGTTGGCTTTCTGGGCTGCAAGTGCACATTGCGAGGTCGTGTTGAGCTTCTCATCAACCAACACCCCCAAGTCCTTCTCCACAGGGCTGCTCTCAATCCATTCTCCACCCAGCCTGTATTTGTGCTTGGGATTGTCCTGACCCATGTGCAGGACCTTGCACTTGGCCTTGTTGAACCTCATGAGGTTCGCAGGGACCCACCTCTCAAGCCTGTCAAGGTCCCTCTGGATGGCACCCTTTCCCTCCAGCATGTCGACCACACCACACAGCTTGCTGTCATCAGCAAACTTGCTGAGGGTGCATTCAATCCCACTGTCCATGTCGCCAACAAAGATGTTAAACAGTGCTGGTCCCAATACCAACCCCTGAGGGATGACACTTGTCACTGGTCTCCACTTGGACATCGAGTTGACCGTAACTCTTTGAGTGTGACCATCCAGCCAATTCCCTATCCACTGAGTGGTCCATCTGTCAAATCCATGTCTCTCCATTTTAGAGACAAGGATGTCATGCGGGACAGTGTCAAGTGCTTTGCAAAAGTCCAGGTAGATGATGTCTGTTACTATTCCCTTATCCACGAATGCGGTAATCCCATTGTAGAAGGCCACCAAATTTGTCAGGCATGATTTGCCCTTAGTGAAACCATGTTGGCTGACACCAATCACCTCCTTGTTTTCCATGTGCCTTAATATAGCTTCCAGGAGGATGTGCTCCATGATCTTCTCAGGCACAGAAGTGAGACTGACTGGCCTGTTGTTCCCCAGGTCTTCCTTTTTTCCCTTTTTAAAAATSGGGGTTATGCTTCCCCTTTTCCAGTCACTGGGAACTTCACTGAACTGCCACGGCTTCTCAAATATGATGGATAGTGGCTTGGCAACTTCATCCACCAGTTCCCTCASGACCCACGGATGGATCTCATCAGGTCCCATGGACTTGTGCACCTTCAGGTTCCTTAGATGGTTTCGAACCTGGTCTTCTCCTACAGTGTGCAGCTCTTCATTCTCCCAGTCCCTACCTTTGCCTTCTGCAGCTTTGGCAGTGAGGTTCGAGCATTTGCCAGTGAAGACCGAGGCAAAAAAGTCAATGACTACCTCTGCYTTCTCCATATCCTGGGTGACCAGGTCTCCTATTTCGTTCCTACATTTTCTTTAGTCTTCCTTTTATCCCTGACGTACCTATAGATGCTTTTGTTGCTGCCCTTGACATCCCTGGCCAGATTTAATTCTATCAGGGCTTTAGCTTTCCTAACCTGATCCCTGGCTGCTCAGACAATTTCTCTGTATTCCTCTCAGGCTACCTATCCTTGCTTCCACCCTCTGTAGGCTTCCTTTTTGTGTTTGAGTTTGTCCAGGGGCTCCTTGTTCATCCATGCAGGCCTCCTGGTGGTTTTGCCTGACTTCCTCTTTGTTGGGATGCATSGCTCCTGAGMYTGGAGGAGGTGATCCTTGAATATTAACCAGCTTTCTTGGGGCCTTCTTCCTTCCAGGGCTTTATCCCATGGTACTCTACCAAGCAGATCCCTGAAAAGGCCAAGTCTGCTCTCCTGAAGTCCAGGGTAGTGAGCTTGCTGTGCACCCTCCTTGGTGCCCTAAGGATCTTGAACTCCACCATTTCATGGAAATTGCAGCCAAGGCTGTCCTTGAGCTTAACATTCCCGACCAACCTCTCCTTGTTGGTGAGAACAAGGTCCAGCATAGCACCTCTCCTCATTGGCTCCTCTACCACTTGGAGAAGGAAGTTATCATCAATACATTCCAGTAACCTCCCGGATTGCTTATGCCCTGCTGTGTTGTCCCTCTAACAGATATGGGGGTGGTTGAAGTCCCCCATGAGGACCAGGGCTTGTGAACGTGAAGCTGCTCCTATCTTTCTATAAAGGGCCTCATCCGCTCTGTCTTCCCAGTTGGGTGGCCTGTAGCAGTCCCCCACTGTAATGTCACCTGTTCCTGCCCTCCCTTTAATCCTGACCCATCAGCTCTTGGTCAGCTCCTCATCCATCCCCAGGCGGAGCTCCATGCACTCCAGCTSGTCATTGACATGGAGGGTAACACCCCCTCCTCATCTCCCCTGCCTATCCTTCCTAAAGAGCCTGTATCTCCCCACCCCAACACTCCAGTCATAGGAGCCATCCCACCACATCTCCGTGATGCCAATAAGGTGATAGCCCTGCAGGCGAGCGCACGTCTCTAACTCCTCTGGTTTATTCCCCATGACATGTGCGTTTGCATAGAGGCATTTAAGTTGGGCCCCCAATGAAGCTGACTTACTAGCTGGAGTGATTGAAATTCCTTTGTGCTGCTGAAGTTGACTAAAAATTGTCATTCCCTAGGACTCAGCCGGTACTGAGATTTCTGTGGTCAAAGAAACAGAGGGAAAGCTACTGAATTTCTCTCATGTCAGTCAATCAATGGGCCTATCGTTAAAAATTGGCATTGCAGTTGTCTTAATGTTTAAGAAGCAGAATAATAATACCTATCTTAAATCAAAAGATCGGTTATTCTCTTGACTAATAAGAAGTAGCACCGTATAATGAAAACAGCCAATAGATTATATATATAAATTCATATGAAGGAAGAACACAGTAACATGAGAAGAACCTATGGATACAGGTCTGACAAAGAAAAACACAGATAATTTACATGGCAGAAGTAGAAACCCTAAAAGTAATTGGATTATGCCCAAGAATTTTTTTTTTTTTTTTTTTTGTAATTAAGAATATCCCTTAATAAGAGCACTAGGATGTTATACCATGTAAACAGTCATCCTGGAATAATGTTATTGGGATTAAAAAAATTGAGATTATTACAATTTATTGGACCAGAAAGCATAACCTACCTTCTTTTCTTCTGCCTTCCCCACAATAGGTTGTGTAAATAACAAAAAACACATATTTTTTAATCACTTCTTTTTCCCTTATTGAACCATAATTATTCTTTGTTTGCTAGGTTTTGCATCTGAAACTTAACTTAGAATTTGCCACAGGAGCGTTATTTCACAGAACCAGGATCTCAATCCCAGAATCAGCAAATTTATCAGAAAATTTCTGCTACGGAATCTGATCTGGCAACCGAGTCCTGCCAGTATGCAAAAGGACTGAGTACTCCCTGCTGTATTTCTGTGAATCACTGTAATTAGCCAAAACAACAAATTGACCTTCAGGTAAAATTATATGCTGTCATTTTACAGAGAGTGAGGCAATGACAGTAAATAATACTAAGAAGAATGCCAAGTCTTGCCAGGTTTATTCAGTTCTACACATCATCGAGGAAAGTAGGAATTACAAACAAAAGTTTGGCAGGAATTCACCATTTGAACTATAACAGTAAAGACATAGTCCACTTTCACCTGTTCTTGGCTGACATAATTTCTAACCCTCCGTAATAAAGCTCTGGAGCACAGAAAAGTCACAATACATATGAGATTGCTCTGTCAGTATAGATGGCTCAGTTAAAAATAAACAAACTACTTGGTGCTGCATAATTTTATTCCAAAATGTCATTTTAAAACAATGGGCAGAAAGTTCCTATTTGGTTCCACTGCTAAATTTTGACATTTGGAAGTTAATATTCTCTGTCTTTGAATGATTCAATTTTTAAATTTACATTGAGTTGTAATATAATGCAGTCATAAAGAAATCAAATCCAATGTTGAAAGCACACAGAACATTTTTAAAACGAGTATTCTTTTGTGATGATCTTAAAACATTCTATTTTCACTSTCTTCTGAAACTAAGAGAAATTTTGAAATCTGTTGTGAAAAAGACTCTTTGTCCCCTGCAAAGTGCTTGTTGCCACACAGCCAATGGGACACGGTGTAATTTTCAGTCTTGCAGATTTAGAATTTGACTGTTTTTCTCTTTACTTTAAATATTTCCTGCCTGCTCCTGTGAATCACCAAAGGGAGTTATTCATATAACCACTATCAGAGACTTTGCAAATGCTTCCTCACATGCATAAGCCGGAAATAACAGCAGGAAAAGATGGAAAATGAAAACAAATTAAGCTGCAGTGGCATTAACACCATCTTTGTGTTTTAAGTGTTCCGTGGTCAACCA
Source organism: Oceanodroma leucorhoa (assembly GCA_030449065.1). Classification (NCBI taxonomy): domain Eukaryota; kingdom Metazoa; phylum Chordata; class Aves; order Procellariiformes; genus Oceanodroma; species Oceanodroma leucorhoa. Next base: position 27,382,104 of record JASVER010000001.1, on the reverse strand, counting down.
TGTTCTCCAGAAACTTAGCTCACCTCAGCAACATAGCTCATGTTAACAAAGTAAAGAAATAGCTTCAGTGAAAGCTCTGGCAAGTGACTACAGCATAGGAAAGTAGCAGCAGGAAGTTTTTCCTTCAAAGGTTAAGTAAACGCAGCTGCCTAAGATTCCTCTTGTGATAGAGCACCTACCATTGCCTCCCACCAAGGCAAAGTAAGAGTTCACCCCAGATAAATAATATTTACTCCTCCAATAGATAAATAGATAAAGACATGTGCATCCTGTTTAGCAGCTCTAATTGAGTAGAGCATTAACTTTCACTACACATGATGATGCCTTTATTCCCCTTAGGCCTTTAGGGCTCTGATACATATCTCTTTCTTTATGTAAGTTATCACTGAACTTGCTTTATTTGAGAACAGACCCCTGTTTCACTCAGGGCATCTACAGTCACTGCCTTTGCAGGTTCACTCGGTGTCCGCTGAATGCTGGTTTGGGAAGGTTGCCAGATTTTCTTTTCACGTTATCTCATGAGGGCTATTTTTGTTAAATCCTTTTCCGCAACACTAAAATTCCACTTACGGGTTGTGTCACCGCTGTCCACCACTTCTCCCTCTTCCATCTAGTATTCCTCCACCAGTAAGAATAACTTCTACACAAACTCAAATAATTGAGGTTTGTCTGTCCCTTCTCATTATAATTTGATCTGACAAAATATATATGCATACATCTGAGCTGTCTGACAAGATTCTCCACTAAGACAATGAAAAAAAAAAMCCCAGAACTCTTTGGACATGATTCACCTGATAATAACGTAGACAGATAAAATAGGTCAGATGAATCTGGCACTAAAATGTCTATTTTCCTGCAGTGACTTAAAATTATTTTTGGATAACTACCGGAAACCTGAAGTTAGAAAAGAGGAATTCCACCCTTCTGTCTACATTAGTTTTTCTTTTTGTTATGAACTGTGTTCCATTAACTCCTACAGTGTGTTAGACATACCCATATCACCCCAAAAGATTACAATGTAGTGTGCCTTGTAATTAAATCAGTTATGCTGCTATGCATAAAGACATACATATTCTCATGTGAAACTACCATGCTCCTCTAAGTCACTGGGTCTGAATGCCAGAAAGAATAAAGCATCTAATGTCCAATTTACTCAAGTGGGTGTTATGCAGTCCTCCCACACAGGGCACTGTTCAGCAGAGTTTTTTTCTTTTCCTCCTGAAAAAGCTTCAAGTTGTAGGTTGTTTAAAAAAACCTGTAGTTCAGATCAATTAATTTTAAATTCTCATTTTGTGATCCATGTTTTTTTCTCTGTTATAGCCAGTGCTTGAAAAACTATCTTATTGATGCACACTTGAAAAATACAAACACAATGTTCATGCTATCAATTTTTTTTTCCTGAAATCTTTCTCTAATTGAGAATCAGGGTTCCCTGGGAACCTACTTGGAGGTTAGTAGCCTAACTGGTTGGTGATGGGGCTTTTGAGGAACGCTGGTGTGACATCTCAGTGTCAGGGCCCATCGTCTCAGGTCTCACACATAACAAACTGCTGGCTGTGTTACAGCAGGGCTTGGAGGGAGAGGAGAAGACAAAAGTGTACAAATCAGAGCCTGTCCACAGAGGAGAAGGATGTTGAAAGAATTAGTATAACTGTATGTGTGAGTGGGAGGGACTTTGGGAAAGTAGAACTCAAGTCCATGCCTGTTCAAAGTTAGGCGTAGATGCTCTTAAAAGGGAAGAGCTAGAAATAATGGCTTGGAGCTATGCTGAAATAGAGGAATCTGGTATGAATTGAATGAGAAGTGAAGCCCACACAAGACTGGAGAGCTTAAAAGCAAGTATTGTAATGAAAGACAGTGAAGAAACAACAATAACAACATTGCCCTTTTTAGCCCATATTTTAACAACATTTATTTTGTAGCTTTTTATTGGGTTGGACCTTCAGGCTTCAGAGTGGATACCCCAATTCACACCGATCCTGATTTTATTTCATTTATTACCCGCTTCATTGTACCACTAGACTGCATAAGGGAGTTATAACCCAATAGACATAGGGCCATGACATCTAAATTCACTTCAGCATTTAGCCACAACATTTCTGCAGACCAAAACGCTTATGTCAGGAAAAATTTTGTATTTCTATTTCCTAGGCAACTTTTCTAGAAGAAATAATACAGTAGATGAACTGGTCCCTAGGGTAACTGTTAGTCACAATGATCCTCTCTACATTCGTGTTCTCTGTGTTCGTTACCACCATTATTTATACCTAGGAAAGAAGACATCAACCACAATAAAACCCTAGTTAGTTCAGAAGCACAGCCTGCCTACTCAGCAACAGAAGCTGCTCTGTTATGCAGAGGCCATTTCATATTTTGTACTGCTTTTTTAGTGAATATAAAGTACAATATCTGTTTATCCTTCCTTTATGCACCACCCAATGCACATTGTAATCAATTGATCTGGACTGATGGGATCTGCAGTGCYAACTGGGACAGGAAAAAGAGTCAGTACTGATCATTAGTTTGGTAAGTTGGTTATAGGTTCTATTTTGGTGTATAAGGGATCATGCCTTCAATTTTGCTTTCAACTATGAACATATTAGACAAGAAAAGGGAGAAATATTAAAAAACAAACAAACAAACAAAAAACAAACCACAAAAAAACCAAACAGGGTTCTTCCTTTAACATAAATCAAGAAATCTGCTTGCAAATGGAGTATATGATAAGGAATGTATAAACTGATCTCAGTTACTACATTATATTCACAATAACCCCATGGTGATATTCCTTCTATGGTCTGACAAGTCATGTATTGCTAAGAGTGTCTGACTCTAAAAATAAGCAGAAGCCTGCACATTACATTAGCAATGCATACTTCTTTTTTACTTTTAATTTTTAAAAGTTCTAAACTGTGATAATTCATTTAGGAGATCCTTGGTTACTGCATATTTTATAACAATGCCTTCACGTTTTCAAAAAACCCAAGAATCACATATGAAAGCATATAAAAAATAGCTCTGGAGGTCTACTGTAACATTAAAGTGGGATTATTTGAATTCTATTCATACGCAGCATCAACAGAAAAACTTAGCCCTTGTCACTGGTAGAAAAAGGTTACCAGAGTAGAAGGTACAGTGCTTTTTAATTAAATATCTTTTTTCCTAAGTTTGTTCTATCCCATTGAGATAGCGCACGGGAGTTCTGTCCGGTATGTACTTCCATGGTGCTTGGTAAAGATGTCTATGTTGCTTTGTAATAGTTGTTAACAAGAATTGTTCTTCAGAGGATGCATTTAGCTCAGTATTATACTTGGCTGGTATGTGACTAACTTTTGAATTTGACAGAAAAGGTGCCATACGACTGAGCTATAGTCACTGAAAGATAATAAATGCATGCTTGCTTAGCTTGTTCCATTTATATCTGCAGGTTAAAAGATGTCATATTGATTATTACTGTGCTTAAGCACAAAGAAGTAAAGAGAAACTCTTTGTACTATGCTCTTGTTAAATGTCCATTTAGGTGTTGCAGTTAGGAAACAACATACAATGTAACAGTCCTTATTAATGCACTTCTTGAGTGTTGTACAAAAACATGGCCTCTCTTTAAGATTGCATGCATCTGAGGTATACTTTAAATCAGTACCAATGTATCTTTATTGTGGTTTATAGTGTGATTTTGATTGAATTTCACTCTAGAAATGATGTCTTGGGATTCCTAAGTCTCCAGGTACATTTTTTGCTATTTTTCTCCTCCAATTCTGTTATTACTCCCCCTTTTTCCCCACTCGTTTTTCTTCCCTCTTCCTACCCGGAATGGCTTTAGTTGCTCCTGGTACTGATTTGTCTCACTCTCTCTATTCTCCAAATCTTTTAAACTGGTTTCTCTACATTTGTAACTAGCAAATATTTGGATCATTTCTGACTGAATTAAAAAAAAAAAAAGAGAAAGACAATGTAATTATCATACCTAGTAAGTAGAGACAACTGACTTTAGATTTAAGAAGATATTGAGGAAAGAGAAAATCTTGCCTTCTCCAGTTTCCACACCAGTCGTCCTCTGGATCTGTTCAAGCTGCTCAAATTCCAAGGACATGGAAGTGCAAGGCGTGAGGAAGGAAAGGATGGTAGAATAAAATGTAATCTCTATTATTTGTGTGATTTCTAACGCAAACAGAGGTCCGTGCATCATATCAGAAGACTATTATTATACTAAGTACATGGAAGGAGAACCATCCTTAAAATCCTGACATATCATCTCAAAAACATGTGGTTGAAAGGGATCAAAACTGAATCTGCAGAAGGTTTGAAGTTTCCAAACAGCAAACATTTAGAACTGAAAGGGACAAACTAGAGATGTTTCATATTCACTGAATGTGGAAGAGTTTTCTAACTCCTTTAAGTTAAAATCAGGAAATCTAACTAAAATGCATGTAATGAGGAAATGGGGAAGGAAAGGATTTGAAGAATACCTAAGATGTATGAATCACAACCTCAGAATAAACATAGCTTATAGGAAATGAAGAAAGATACATTTTATAAATTAATAAACATCGGATTAAAATGACAATTACATCTATCGAAATGCAGGTTGAACCCCTCAGAATAAATTTTTCTCTTTTTCTTTTTTGCAAAGCCCTTTAACTATATAAACAAATATAACACCTAGAGTTAAATTAAATTGTTTTGTGAGACTGATGCAGTAGAGATGAGAGATCTCTACATATGTCCCTAAAATCAGTAATTTGTCTCAGAATGACAGTATTCAACACTGGAGCAAAGGCAGAGTAACTAACATAAACCTGGGCATGTAAGTTTTCATATCCAAATTGGAATCAGAACTTGAAGTGCTTAGCCGGGGAAAATAAAGGGGAGATAAAGAAAATAAGTCTGGGAAAAGACAATCTCCATCCAGAGCTCTAGGAAAACTGGCACATGAAATGACAAATCCTCCAGCAAATATTTTAAGCAAATCTGTTCAATTGGTAATGGTATCCTCGTAGCAAATATAGAAAAATTATATAGCAACAAAAGAGAAAAGGAAATCTAGGCAACTAAAAGCCTCAAAACTTSCTAGGTTTCACCTAAAAACTTGAAGTGAAGAATAATTAAATACATGGATAAGATCAGGATTAAATGAACTCAAAAAGATTTTACTAAGGACAGAATATGCCAAACCAATTTGTTGTCTTTGCATTATTTCATTTTGATACGATAATAGATTTTGTAGGCAAGAATAAGACTATGCATCTATTTTTTCTGGTCTTCAGCAAATCTTTGGGTGTACTCTAAACAGAACATTATTGGCTAAACCAGAAAAAGATTGGATTAGTTCACAAATAAGGCAATGAGTACAAAATAATTAGCACCTTAAGTATCATAAAAGAGATATCTGAATAATTTTCTTTCAGTCTTCCCATATTTTCTAGGCAACTTTTTACTTCATTAGGCTTCTAAACATTATTTTCCATCAATGGAAAACCATTCAGTGTTCTATTTGAGGAAATATTTTTTCTTAGCATAGAAACAATCATACAAGACAACATTTACTATATCACTGCTTCAAACCCTCCTGGGGTTACCATTACAGGAAATGTTGTTTGTTTGTTGTTTGTTTTAAAAACATATATGCAGAAGACAAATGTAACAAAGTAAAAAGCCAAAGGGTAAGAATCCTTCGTGCATTTCCTATTTAAAAAATCATGTTACTTCTTTGTTCTTGCCATTATTATTGCCTACAGTGAAGAAATTGCTAGGAAGAAAACCTACACACATTGTACTGTACAATTTCATTTTAACCTGTTTTCTCCTGCTAAGAAGCTGCTGGCTAAGAGATACCTCTAAAATAAGACGAACCTGTATTAGAATGTATTTGGCCACCTTTTTGATCAGCTTGTTCAGTTTCTGACCAGAACTTTGCACCTCATGTTTTTCAAGCAAAAACTAGCTGAAAACAAACAAACAGAGCTCACAGAGTATTTACTTTGAAGTCAGTGCACAAAGGACAAGAGAATAAACCCCACCAGAAACTACAGATGAGCTGTCCCATGTAATGTTATTTGACAACAAGCATTTTTTTTCCTGGGGAAATCAAAATATCCTGTCTTTTTCTTTAAAAAAGGACCAAGTGAATATAAGCAATAAAGTTTGAATTAAGAGAGGTTAAACTCTACCAGCCTTGAAAAAATGAACTTTAAGAGCTTGACAACAAATCTTATAGTCTTTGTAAGTAGGATATTTCAAGGTCTTATGAGAACTACCTCTTTAATTGTGGTATCTCAGGCAATGTGTATAATTAGTAACTTATGAAGAGGTTTTTCACAATAACCAAACTGATTTTTCACTACATCAAACATTTGCATAGTTTTTATTCAAAAGATAAGAATATGCCATTCTAATAGGGGTGCACCTTATATATCACATGTATATTCACACATTATACATATATCTAATAGGGTACATGTTATATATGCAATCTCATTATTAAAATTCTAATGCAAATGCCACTCTAGAAAGTTCCTGGATTAACATTTTTCATGTTCTACTTATTTTACTTTTGTTTTATAAAGACAAAGAGACTTGAATATAAAGAAGCTGAGCTTTTAAATCATTAAGTAATTAACCTTTACATTTCATTACTAGTACAGTAAAACACATCATTGTCTAAAGCAATGTTTAATTGGAGAAATGTTCTGTGGTGATCACTTTAAAGGGGAAGATAAGTAGAGTATTAAATTTCGAAATGAAATTACACTCGTATAGCAGCATTAGCTCATACATATATTACAGATATAGCAATAGTCAGAGGTAGTAATAAGACAGTGCAGCTTTATACAAGTCAATAGTGCAGCTCTATACTTGTCAATAATGTCACGTTCACAGGCATTGAGGCCAAATTCATCCCTGTATTTTTACCACAGCTATGATGAACTATAAACTAAACACTGTACCGTTATAGTTATGATGCACCAAAAGTCCTTGCATATCATTTGACCAATGGTAATAAACAAAATGAGTTATTTCAGAAATATAGACTACTCTTGTTACTTTGTTTACAATTTATATACAAAAAGTAACCCTAAGATTACATAGTTAAGAGCTAGGAAATTCCGTAAGTCAGGTTTTCTCTGCAACCTTTTATAGGGTCTCTAATTACGTGACCACTGTGACGGATGCAGCCACTCTGAGTGAGTGAGCRGTACTTCGGTTCAGGCATTACTGACAAGTAGGCCTGACTGAACTCAGCCCTGCTGTGTGAGAACTGTGCTAGCCTGAGACTTCTCAGGAACTAAGGAATTTAGGCCGTGTCTTATCAGGAGCTAACAGTACCAGACCAAGCTGGGACTAGACAAAACTAAAACTGCTACAGCTGCACACCTGCACATACACCAAAATGGGAGGTTTGACTACTAGTTAATCACTTTACACTATAAAATCTATAGCCCCTCCAAGCCCATTGAGCTCTCCTGTATGGCAGCAGGCTGCACAGCKGTGATCTCCCCCTTGAGCAGGGATGCCTCTCAAGGTTACCTCACTAGGTTGAGAGGACCCCTTACCTGGCATCTGATATCTATAATGAGGTAAGCAACATTTTACATTAGGCATAAAAGTATCCTAGCAACACGTATATATATCCAGATATAGCTTAATTATTAGAAGTGTAGTAAGAAGTAGAATGTTTCACCGCTGTCTAAATCAGCCCAAATCATCATCTAATCACTGTCTAAATGGTCATTTAAATCATCATTTAAATCATTGTCAGATCATTGTTAAATCACTGTTTAACGAACATTCAATTATTGCTTAATCACCATTTGATTGCCATTTGATTTTCATTCAGTCATTGGTTAATTACCATTTGATCATTGTTTGATCATCATTTGATCATTAATGAAACCCTTTTAGTTGACCCCACAACAACGACTTCTCTTAATAATTCACCTGTGACAACCACACAGAAGTTTATGCCCAGAATCCCTGCCTCAAGCTGGAACAGGAGAGGATCTTAATTCAGAAGGATCTTAATTCATGAGGAAGAGGAGAGGAGGTGTCATGGGCAACTTTCCTCTTCTAGTGACTCTCTGTACGCTGCAGTCCTACCCAACGTAATTCTGAACACCACCCACCTGCCAGGACGAGGGTCCTTGGCAGTATTAAGTAAAGACTGCAGGGCCAAGAGCTCAAGTGAGCCTCACCTGACGCCACTATGTGCCACAATCACAGTTTCTTGGAGCTTACAAGACAGAGATGGAGATGCAGCAGGGGGAGCAACAGCAGCAGCCTCAAGCAGGTTTAAACCTTCTTCTGGGCTGAGTATTTTGTTGCCAAGATTAACTCCAATTGTCAAGTGGTATTCTTGACTGAGAGATGCAGAAAGTAGTTCATGGACCTGAACTTAAAGGTTGTGGAAAAGTACTTCCAAGTTTGTGTCAAAGCTGACCAAGCAGTTTCAGCTAAAATTACAATGATAAAATACTTTTGAAATGTCAGTTTTACTAATTCTTATACATTTTGTGATGTAGCATRTATAATATAACAAAATAAATGAAAACTACAACAATATTTTCCTGTTTCCTATGAGCGAATGTTAGTAACTCTGTAGAATACATCAGGATATCATACCGCAAAGAAAGGTCTAAAAAAAGAGGAGTTTTCACAAGGTAAATGCAAAGACAACTAAACTAGCAGGAGAAATGGAGGAAGTGTTTTCAGGGATAAATTTGTATCTCCACATGAAACCAGGTTTTGATACACCATATGAATAAATCAGCATCATGYTACTGCATATTAAACCCTTGTGGGTTTAGATTTCTCTCGTGGTTTCTCCACAATGGACAGACTACTTAAATATTCKATAAACTAGAGAAAACGACTCTTTAAAATGGTTGTTTAGGCACATTGAGACAGAAAACTCAAGAGAAATTCACTTTTTTTCATGAATGTTAACTAAGCCTCCCCTCTGTCAGAAAAGTTATAGAGTAATTACCTTTCTCTGGTACCATGAATATTTAAATAATCCATGGAAAATGGCTCATTCAAACTTTGCAATTTCTTCTCTGCTTTAAACAATGTTCTTGTTTTTCCATTTCTCCAGAAATCTTAGACTATAGACACTTCCACTGTAGTGGTCTGGTTTTATTATTTTCCATCTCCTCCTGGTTTGTTTATATCCTCCAGTAAATACATTTTGCATTTGAAGGTTTGTCTGCGTAATCTGCAAAGACAGTTTTTCACCATAGAAATGCATGACCGAGCTACCTGTAGCACAAGAAAACAGCTTTAATAGCAATGAAAGCTATGCACTCCACATCAGTAAAGATGCTTCAAGATTAAAAGTGTAGATGCTAGAAGTTATTCAGCTCTGAAAACCTCAAAATTATATGTATATGTGAATTCATTATAAACCTGTATGCAAAAGGATTCTTACTTTTGACCATTAGAACTCTATTTTGGGGTCAAATTCTTATTTGCAATTAAATATGTATAGCAACTTTCTACTCAGTTGGCAATGACCATATAAAACTTCCAGATACTAAATGGTACCCCACACCTATACTGAAGCAGTTTTCTTCTGAGAAAAGAAAATCCAGTAAYATCACTAGGCAGTGGCATAATAGAAGAGCAAAATCCTCTAGAAGATAACAGGGAGTGTGGAATCTAACTTAGAGGATCTGAATTTCCTTTCTAGAGAAATTTATCTCTTCCCATTGACTCCATAGGAACTCAAAGGAGAATCAATCCCCAAAGTCACAGGACTAAAATCAGATGCTCAGAGTGATTGATGTGTATACTATTTCCTCTTTACTGTTAAGAATTGCTATAACCTATTAAAACTCTTATCCAAGGCCTACAAGTGATATTTTTCCTCTACGGGCAATCTACATCTGTGTGCAAATGAGTAAAAAACATAGTAAGTACTCTCCAAATCTAAACAAGTAACTGTTGCACTGCTCTGCGAATTCACATTAGCAGCTGGTGAATTTGGAAAGGAATCAAATATATGTGGACAGAGGTTTTTTTAAGTGCTTGAAAAAGGAGCACTGGAAAAATCATGCATAAGTGACATTGAGAAAATCCTGTCTGTGCTACTCTGCCTATCACCTTTAAGAACGCTGTATTCTTATATTAGATGTTACCTTATGAAAATATCAAGGTCATTGTCGATTTGGCTTATTGTCAGCAGAAGCATTTGTCACGTTAAGTCAACCCTAATTTGTGTAACCAAATTCTGTACAATTTCAGTGAGAATTGCTTATTTATACTGGGACATATGTTTCCTCCCCTCTTTGTGCCTGTTATCTTTTAACATTGTTCTTTGTGAAAATAACAAATGAGTAGAACAGGAGAAGGTTGAATGTAGATGTCAGTCTGAGATTGAGATCAGTCTTTGTTCACTGCTTTCCTATTATAACCAATGTTAAAATAGGTTTCCATCATATACATAGTTTTCCCATAAAACTATGCAATATATTTTTTTATATAAGGCTTCCTAAATCTGCATTCAGATACTAAAAAAAAAAAAAATAAAAAAGAAAAAAGAAAAAGAAGGTTGGATTCCCATAAGCATTGAATTCTCCCTGGAGTTTTTATTTACTTCATTCTCTGGGAGGTGCAGAAAGTTTTGTGCAAGTAAAATGATTCCATTTAAATTCATAAGTGTGCATCTTAGGAAGAACTTTCTTCATTCTCCATTAATGATTAATCTCATTTAGTCTTATAATAACTAGGATTTCATGTTTATTTTTCAACAAGAAGAGACCAATAAACATAAAACCCCACAATTGTTTCTGTTTGAAAAATGTATTGTACAATAAATACATTACAAAACTCAAACTGGGATCTTTTGCATGGAGTTAGGTATTGAGAGATACTGTCTGCTGGACACATTTCTTCAAGGCAAATTGTCGTGGTTTAACCCCAGCCAGCAACTAAACACCACGCAGCTGCTCGCTCACCCCCCCACCTCYGGTATGATGCGGGAGAGAATCAGGAGGGAACAAGTAGGAAAACTCACTGGTTGAAGTAGAAACAACTTAATAACGGAAATAAAACTAAGAAGAATAGTAATAACAACAATGATAACAACAACAATAACAGAATATAGAAAGCAGGTGATGCACAATGCAACTGCTCACCCACCGCGTGTCCCAAAAGAACTGCGTGTGACGAACCCCCTAGCCCCCCTCCCCCACATCCTAGTTTTATACTGAGCATGATGTCACATGGTATAGAATACCCCATTGGCCCAGCTATGCTCCCCCTCCCCCAGCTTCCCCTGCACCTGGCAGAGCATGGGAGGCTGAAAATTCCTGGGTGCAGGCACCACCCAGCAACAACCAAAGCATCAATGGGCCATCGACATTCCTTTCATTACCAAACCCAAAACACAGCACCCCCTCCAGCTACAGGGAAGAGAGTTAACTCTGTCCCAGCYGGAACCAGGACACAAATAGAAACAGTTTTCCATAAAAATACAGATTCTGTCCCTACTACAAGGCAGGACAATGAAGCAAAAGTTGTACTGTTCTCCATAAAATGAGATGTGTAAATATATTTTTTTTTATAGTAACAAGATTAAACCTTTTCTGAAAGCCATTCACGTGGCTCTACTTCATATTAAATCACATATAGTTTTGCTCTGAACAGATGATTTTTGCCTCTCATTTTAGTCATCTTTTTATTTTCCTTGGAAACTTTGTCAAAGGTATTCACTTTCATGAACTTCTGAAGCAGACATCTTGATCTTTGAGAAAAGGAAGGTTTCACTTTTATACTGTCAGGTCCTTGTAGACACTGTAGAAAGTGACTTTAGTATTTTTAATTATTAATATACTGATATTCAGAAATCACTTAAAAAAAAGTCAAATAAAAGGGTAGGCCATTACTGTATTAAGTTCTGCCTTCAAGAGCTTGAAGTAAAAACAAGCAAGACATACCAAGGAAATTAAGTGTTGTACACCTTTTATAGACACAAATTGGAGTCTGAGTTTGCATACTAAACACTGAATTCTTGCTCCTTAAACAATCCTTTTGTGCAGAAACATACAAAGTAGAAGACAGAGAGATGCACAGTTCAGGGACATTGAGTCTTCAGAAATATCTGCTATTTTTTGATTACTAGGCAGAGGCAACTTCTGATGACTAAAAACATGCTGTGTACTTTCTTTTGCTTTGCAGTTCATCAACTGAATAGAGCAATGCTTTAAAACAAGGGAAGTTATTAGCTAATATGGTAAACAAACACCACTGCAAAGTGAAGTACCTCCTGAGCTCTCTTCCAATCTGTTTTTTCTTCTGATCTTATACTTATTAATCACATCATATAATTTAAAAAAGCTAGTTTTTTATTTAAACAGAACACAAACACCAAAATTGTTCATAAAAAAATAAAATTATATTTCTTTTGCAATAAAACACATTTAATAAATGAACCAGCATGATCATTGTTTCCTTCTGTTACCTCATATATTTAGAAGTGTTGAAACCTTTTTTGTGTGTTTGTACCAAAAGACCTTTCACCAAAGCCAGTCATCAAGAGATTTTTTTTTGTTTCCCACCCTAATAGTTTATAATAAAGGATTACACATCCAGGTATCTCTTAGGAAAAAAATGAGTGGACAAGCAGAAGTAAAATACCAGGTGAGACATACCTGAAAAAGTTTTATTAAGAAATATGTCTGGTAGAGAACTTTATTTACCAGATTTCTTTCCCGACATACATGGTTATCACACAGAACTTGAAAAACAATTCTTGCATTGTACTAAATTTGTATAAGAGTCTGCATTATAAATCAGAATTTCAACAAGCTTAAAACTATAATGAACAAATGCTAGGTGAATGATGGTAATCTGCAAGTTTTTAATGCAGCAGCAGAGCTAGTTCTTAAATATTTTTCTTACAAAGTTCTACAAAGTAAGTCCTCAGGTAAAGGTAGTAATAAATCAGTCTTGAAATATACACATTGTAACTATTTCAGTCAGTGCTTGCTGGTGATAAACATCAGTACTAATATTTTTATCAACAAACAACCAGGTTTTTTTTTGACATCTTGTTAACTCAAATTGCTGGTATAAGCATGCTTAAAAAAATATACACATTTCAAACATCTAAAGTAATATTTCTTCAGATTTTCTCTCAAAAAGAAAACTTTTCTTTCAAACRCGTCTGCAGAGGGGTCAGCAGTGCCTCCCAGCAGGGAGCAGGGCGTGGGGACAGGCCCTGGAGCCCCCCTCCCGGGGACTTCCCAGCGCAGCCGGGCGAGGGCCTGCCTAACTGCCCACCCCGACTTGGAGGACAGCTTTGCTTTGCCAGGGAGCTGGAGTAGGTGACCTCCAGAGGGCTCCTCCATACTAAACTTCTCTATGAGTCTACAACTCTAAACGTAGCACTGACAGGACTAGGAATTGACAAATCTCACTGAAATTTTAGAAGGGACTTGTGCCCACTTGCCTTCACATAAGAAAGGCCATTGGAAGTGCACAGTTTGTTCATTTAGAAGCTTCAAAGATATTGTTTCTTCAGGTTTTTCTTCAGATATTGGTATTAATAAAGGAACACATCTGCACTCATCTTAAAAATCCAAGAGGCAAACTGCTGGTAAGCTAGTCAGCACGATACATGTGAACTCTGAATTAAGGATGGAGACTGCTTGTGAGCTCTAAGTAGTAATAAAGACCTAACTACCTTCTAAGTTTTAGAAAATCAATATTCTTTTGAAAGAAAGCTGTCCCTCTCAGCTTAGCTCTAATACAGGTCACTGAAGAAGAGACTCTTTATTATCTTGTTGCATTTTTATCTTCTCACTAAAAATCAAACTGTCAAGCTGAAAATACATATGCACCTTTACAGGTCATAGGGAAAATCTTTAGAGCAACAGCTTTTAAACATGCTTTATCTAGAAAACTTTCCAAAGGTACTTAAAATGTTAAGGTAGCTATAGCCTTCGATGGGCATCTATGATGACACAACCATCTTGATTCCTCACATTAGAATCTAGTCCAAAATGTACATCAATATTTTTCATAGAGGCTATCAACTGGAAAATCCCAACTAAACTCATCAACAATCAGGTTACCTTACCTCTGAGTATCTGCTTTCTTGCTTCATAAGAGCAAAGCAAGTTTACATCAACTCTAGATCTGGTTCTTTATAATTCCATGTAATATATTTTATGAACTAAAAAGGGACTCTGGGGAGGAGGCTTCTGCTATTCCTATAAGGTAAACTGATTCTGAGARCCACATTAACTTCTGGCTAGTCATTTTAATTTGGATATCTATCTTATTTAATGAGGGAAGAAGAAGGAAAAAAAAAAAAAAGCTGTGTTCCCTCAGATTGGATCTATGAAGCCTCCATCTGATTCAGTCTGAGCAATTGAAAAAGGTTAGTTCCCTACCTGAGAAGTGAACTTTATGGAAGGTGAGGCAATCAACTACTTCACATACAGAGTCCTAGAGCCTTCATCACCTCAGCTTAGATTTCCTTATCTAACCAGAAACAGGTATAAATAAGTCAACTAATTGATATGACCCTATCAGTCAGGTTCAGAAGTGAGTTGTCCTTCGTTCCTGCAAGGACACAGGAACCTTTGCTTACATGCAAAGAAATGTTGCAGCATTCAGTTCAGACCTTGAGCAACTCATAAAATAGGCTATAGCACAATGGAACAGAAACATTTTGTGAAGATTAGAGGATTTTTAGGTGTGATAAAACAAATTATGATGAGTGTAGGAAATAACATATAAAGATATAGAAGTCATAAAGAAAAGTCATTAGAAAATCTAAGACCCTTGCAGAGGCTTAAAATTTAATTGTGATAAGAAACCACCACCRGCTGTTATACAAAGTTTGTCAAAAGTTAGAGAGACTAAATTAAATCAAACAAAAAGATGAAGCAATACCATAATAGGGGTTGTTGGAGATTATGGTTAACGCCACAGGGTTACAGTTTGAAACTGAGAAAGAAAATTCAGTGCAAGAGAAATGTGGTGAATAAAATTAAGAGAAGATTCATTGTTCTGTCCATCATTCGTTTCTAAAGTCCTTAATTTAACTTGGATGTGTATAGGAAGAGCTAGCTTTTATCGTCACTTTCTGCTGCCATCCATTTGGAATCCCTCCAGCTCTTTCCTTTTGTTCAGTGATAGCCTGCCTTAACCAGATAAGATCCGAACAAAACCGTTTGCCTCAGCTCACAAAGCAGCCAAAGTAATGCTTTCAACAACTCATTGATACTAGTTTCCTAGATTTCCGAATGCCTGATGTACTGCAAACACAATACACAATCCTTTTTCTAGCTATAGGCAAAGGTTCAGTAACAGAAAGGGAAGCTGCAGTTCACATCTGCTGTTGTCCCCTCTCAGGATACAGCATCAGTCACAAATAACATCTCCAACACACTTCACCATCTTCCCTGCCCTAAAAAGAATCTGTAAGGCTTGATACTAACTWAAAGTCACTGAGAATATTTTCCCTATAAAAATTGTCACCAGGGAAAGGAAAAATAAAGAGGAAAGTCGTTAAAAAGAAAACCTTTCTTACAGCTTTTAAGTTTTAATGCTTAAAATACCACCTCTTCTAGAGATTTAAAATTGTCAGAATGGCTGTTGTTTGCCATTGTATTGGAAAAAAGGGTAAATGGTAGATAACTCTGAAGCCTGCAGCTCTGGGACAATGTGTACGTCAATATTGCAAATAAGAGAAATTCCTAGTAATAGAAATACAAGGCAAGTCCCTTCACGAGGACAAAATTACCAGGGGTGCCTCCAAAGCCCTGACTTTACACTGTGTTGGTCTCTGGCTGTGACATGAGAACACAGTTCAAGAAGCCTGAGCAAAGAAATAAAGATCTCTCAGTAAGAYGTAAGTAGAATTTAATTCAAAATTTTAAACACAAAGTCCAGTGTGTAAATCAGAATAATATTCCATGGGTAAATACAGGAAGCTTTTGTATTACAGTAACATGGGGTATATGAGGTTGAAGATCCAAAAGACTACTTTTTCCACCACAGGGAAGTGTGGGTTGTCCACAGTGCAACAGGGTAGTGGGAGATGGGAATGTAAACATAGAGATTTTACACTGATTTATCAATATAACACTGATYGCATCTTGTGAGCTTGAATAAATACATTGCAGTCTTAGACACATAACCATTTAACTATACTTTTAAAGTATCTTTTGAATATATATATGCATGATCTATATTGTCATATAGCAGAACAAGGATTAATCTGCACATATTGGTGTAACATAGCTTCTAAAAGCAAGATTAATATATTACTGTTATTAACAAATGAATATTTATTTTTGGTTGTCATTTCATATCGATTGGGCTCTTCCTGATCAGATCATAGAATCATAGAATCATTAAGGTTGGAAAAGACCTCTAAGATCATCGAGTCCAACCATCAACCCAGTACAAATGCCCACTAAACCATGTCCTGAAGCACCTCATCCACACGTTTTTTGAACACCTCCAGGGATGGTGACTCCACCACTTCCCTGGGCAGCCTGTTCCAATGCCTGACTACCCTTTCAGTGAAGAAATTTTTCCTAATA
>JASVER010000001.1:27307761-27364683 GCA_030449065.1 Oceanodroma leucorhoa | reverse complement strand
TGAAGTCCAGGTAGACCACATCCACAGCCTTCCCCTCATCCACTAGGCGGGTCACCTGGTCGTAGAAGGAGATCAGGTTGGTCAAGCAGGACCTGCCCTTCATGAACCCATGCTGGCTGGGTCCGATCCCCCGGTTGTCCCGCACCTGCCTCGTGAGCGCCCTCARGATGAACCGCTCCATGATCTTCCCTGGCACCGAGGTCAGGCTGACAGGCCTGTAGTTCCCCGGATAGGCCTGTAGTTCCCCGGATGCAGCCAGTTACATTGCCTTGGGAGTCACATACAAGCTTGCACCTTTGGAAGCTTGCCCCTACCTTTCTTCCCTTAGTCCCAGAGTAACCAAACTTCAGGATCCAGTAAATCAGCAAAGGGCTAGGACAGATGAAGTACATCAGGCAACTACGCATATTATATCCTGCAGGATTTTTAGACCCAGTCCTTTTCTGCTGTCCTCCCAGCCATGGACCTACCCAGCCAAGGGAGGCTTACCCCAAACACCTACTGCCCATTCTCTCTCACAACCTTCTCTCACCCTGACCAGCGTGGCCAGCCGTGGGCATGGGTACTGGGTTGATGGTTGGACTCAATGATCTTAGAGGTCTTTTCCAACCTTAATGATTCTATGATTCTATCTCCCACGGCCCTCACCCCGCAGGGCCCTACTGCTTACCTGTCTCCAACAGAAACACTTAGCACAGTACCCTACTTTGCCGTTATCAAGCACAGCCTGAGATCTCGAAGTACACGCTTAGTAGATGCCCGTGAGTTTATCATTGCTCAAATCTCCATAAATCACTTGTAAAAAAGGGGACATGGATGAGCTACCGTGGTCCTAAGTCACTTGAAATGACAACTTGGAAGGTAATTATTGATCACCACTGAAATATTGACAAAAAAGGCATAATAATATAGCTAAAATACCTGCAAGGTATATAAATTCTCCAAATTGTTCCACTTATAATCTTGTTTCAGTTACTAATAAACCCTTGCAAGAAAGAAAGAACGTGATAGTCCAAATCCACTAGGTGGTAATGGATCTTGAGCACCTTCAGTATGGTACAGCTTGGAGTTACTAACATCATCAGCCTTTAGTCACCCTACATCTGAAAGATGAGTGACAATTTCTGGTCACTGAAGAGTCGAGCACTTCCAGAGGGCAATCCTCATTCTGCATCACTGTCTGGAAGAAGCCTCCCTCCTCACCACTTGTAGGTACACTAGCCACCTCAGGGAGGGATGAGGTATGAGTATCTTACATGATGCAAGACATTTTCCATGTGCCCAGCCCCCTTGGCTGCCTCCTGGATACTTCATCTAAAGCCAAAGTTTACAAACTAACTCCTTTCCCACAAAAATGCATGCAGCTTATGGAATTATCACTAAGCAAGCAATTATATGYTTGCGAACTAGATTATTTTTCTTTTAAGTTAAATTAGCTACAGTGTCTATTCTTTCCCTCGTTCTTCCTTCAGCTCTCTTCCCACAATTTTCTAATTCCAGCAGTTGCTTTTCTGGTGACTGATTTTTCGCCTCCCTCCCCGCAGTTATCAGTTTTCCCTGTCTTTTATTTTTCTGTGTTCCTGTTGCAGTCACCAGGTTTTCTGCTTCCTTTGGATTGTGTAGTGTGATATATCAAGGAAAACCTGCCGGAAAATACACTGAGCTAGGTGTGTTCTGGCAAAAATATATTTTTTTTGAATCTTATGTCAACAGAGTATCTATTATTAAAAAACCTTGATGTAGGCTTTTTGAGGTCAAGGATGCTTAAGAAACAGCAGGAATATTTCTTAATATGAAGATAGAATTTAAATTTTTGGTCCATGCAAATTTGCTTTTACATACACACACACAGAGATACATATATAATATGAATGGTCCCCACTACTGCAGACTGCTGGAAAAGGAAGAGACTTCATGTTTGAATACACACAGGTGTGCACGTATGCAGTTACACGGTATGTTTATCTTCTCACACAGCAAGGTCAGCAACAACAAAATCAAAGTCAAGCTACTAATGACCATGATTACTTTAGTTCAGATATCCCTATACCTGACATTCATTAACTAAATTCCTTCAGAGGACTGTATAAACATCTGTAACTTAAATTACTTCAAGAGAAAGCTGCCAAATTATGGCTAGCAAAACATAAATTTTAAACATATTTATCTTAATCTTTATCATTGTACAGCCAAATGCTCAAATTTTATCAGTAAAATGATGTTTCTCATACCTTAATTAATTAGAAAACTAAAGCAATCTGAGAGATGTATAATTTATTCTTTTTAGAAATAAATCATTATTTTTACAAATTTAAAAGTAATGTATATAATAGTGAAATAAATTTTACTCTTCCAACAAGAATAAAAAGCAAATCTACCTACAATTTGCTATATGAAGGTATATACTATACTTGAAATCAAGACCAGACTTTGATTTAACCACATATATTGAGACTTAATATCCTGCTTAAATTATGTTAACACATTGTGGCTTCGAGATCTCAAAACAAAAGGMACTAATAGGTAAGGCTGTCAATCAAACCCCAACACCATTGGAAAAAATCAATGAGAATGCGGTAGCTATCTCATCTGCTAATMAGAAAGTCAAAAAGTCTGATTGACTACCTCACTGTAATGTAGAAAGTGAGCAGAACTGAAAACAAAAGTTAAAATGAACTCTGTGTTTTTTGGAATATTACTAGATATCTTTGTTATTATTTGCTATAGATACAATTTTTAATGGTGAAAAAACCCTCTTGTGATTGCCTGGCAAGTATTCTCAAAGATAAGCAAAGGAAGTAGGGTTTATTTATTTATCTATTTAATTTCCTTTTGTTGGAGCGACCACCCCAAAATTGGTAGTTGGGTTGAGAAATTTAGGTACAGAGAAATAATGACTTTTCTCAATTGAGAAAAAACAATTCTTAAATTCAGAATTAGTCCATTTGCTAGTACAGTCACTTGACATTGTCACAACAAGAGGGGATCAATCCAGCTGGGGTTACTAAAACTTAATCTGTATCTCCACAATCCTCCCATTATCATCTCACTGTTACCCAAATCCTTCAGCAGCAGTATCAGAGGAAGTTGGACTGAGCAACAATGGAAGCTCCATTTCCTTCAGCAAGGAACTTAAATCATCTCCTTAACTACAGCTTATGTTCAGATTTCCTAAATAGCCAAAAAACATGCTCAAAGAAATTAAATCTATATTAACTCTCTTTTAAATCCATGCGTATTATCATACYCTGTCCCCTAAAAGGAGTGATTTTACTAAAGGAATTGGAAACTGAAAATTTAACTTAAGAATCAAATATTTATCTTTTATTAAAGTCTACATTTAATCAACCTGCCTCCCTCTCTGATCTTTGGAGGCTTAACTCACATTGACATGCTTGAAAATGCTGTCCGCTGTCCTTATTTCCAACAGTGATTTCAGTGAGCAGTGCTTTTGAAAAACAGAGCAGTGATTTTGAAACTAAACATGTGGGCTGAAATACATTTCACATAAAATTCATTCACTATTCAGTAAATACTACAATAAATATATAGTAAATTAGGGTTGTTATAATTATTTAACTGATGGATGAACAAGGCAATTTGAAGACTACTTTGTACTGAAAATAACTTCTAAMTCTGCTACTGATGCAAAAAACCTACTAGCGTCTTTGTCCTCTTTAAGCTACTCTTCAAAATTTGTGCTTATTAGAGCACGGTAATCTCCTAAAATTTTGCAAAAGAACTTCTTCAAAGTACCTGAATCTAATTAACTTAGAACAACAATTTTTTAACATCTTTATCAAATAGTGTCTATGTATACTCACCAGGTGTCATGAAAATGCAGCTACCCTTTGCTCACTCAGACTAGACGAATGTCAGAAGCTGAAATCAGAGAGAGTACTTTCCCTGTGTCCAATAAAGACCTCATAAATTTTCCCACAGAAAATTTAAGTATGGAAAGGGATGCTACTGAGTTTCTGACAAAAAATAATGACTCTGCCTTTAGCTAAGATGTTGTTACTGTCCTTGTATGAGCTGTGTGAGTTCTTCAGCTGTAATTTCTCTAAAAGGGTTCAGATAAATATAAAAAGCATGTGATGTTCTATAACAAACACTCACCACAACAAATCTCAGCGACATTTATACTAAGAAGTATTCTATTTGCCTCCCTCATTTATAATTAAGTCAATTCCTCTATAAATGGCACCTAAACTTTACAGCTTAAGTAATCTTCAAAGGCAAATGACTTCTCACTCAAGCTTTAGAAGTTAGACTTCCTTCTCAGTTTCTTTGCTTTGATGAAGTGATACTTTATACAGACCCCAGTGTAAAATCAGGGTTAGCAAGAGCAATTACCAATATCTTTTCACCAAAAAATAACCCCTGCATGTGTATTCCTATTTGTAGGTAGCTTTTTTCTTTCCATCAACAGTCACATACAAATAACACCTGCACACAGATCTGAGGAATCAAACAAACAAGAAAGAGCAGTGTTTAATGCTTGAGGTCACCTGCCCATTACCTGAAAAACACAGGCTTTGTTTGAAGAGTTGTATGTACAATCAAAGCATTTTTTGGATGAAAAAGAATTTTTCTTTTTTTTTACGTAATATAGCATTCATTTATACAACCATTTCTCCAATCCATGTCTTCACAACTTTCTCTAAACAGCTTCACAATCTACTGTAGTCATTAAACACTAAAGCAATCAGTACAAAATAAATGTCTAGTTATTTGCTCTACACTTAATTATGTTTAGTCCTTTTACACAACGCAGTATAGTTAAATAGGTTGGGACCAACAGATACTTTACTAGATTGATGCTGCTTAGTTCACTTTAAGATAGTCAACAAATACAAGACCTTGGAAAATGAACAGAAATTCATGTTTTGTCCCTAGTCCTATAAAGTCGAACATGCAAGAAGAAAGTGGAAAAGCTCCTTCAGGCATTTTTTTCAGTATCAACAACTTGTCTGAACCTTTTTTTGACCTATTTGATTCTGTTTGTTCTCATCACATAGTTGCCATATTGATATGTTAATACCTGTCTTCAGGCTGTATTAACCGGTCTTTAGATTTCAAAAGAAAATACACTTGGATTTTTTCTATGCTACCCTTAAAACATAGAAATGTGTTCCTCTCAACCTTTTGAATGGGAGATTTTGTTAAGCAAGTTTTGTGAACGACTTAACTTGCATCACGTGTACTATGGCACATGAACTTACCACGGAACGTGGATCTTGCAGCAGAGTTAATGAGAGAGTCGGCATTTGAACAGATGGGGTGAAGTTACCACAAATAATGAGATGGAGCCTGYTTCACATTTTTGTGGGTTCCCAGGCAAATTCAGAGCTGGGCTAGTACAGGTCTTGATGCTGCATTCACTTTCTTCCTTGCTTTCTCCCAGGTTTAAATAGGTCCTTTCAGTCTGTTGCTCATCATTCTTATTTAAGTAAATTTCATTTATCTTTTAGTCACATTTACACTTCATCCTGTGGTAACTTGAAATGTTAACTAATACATTAATCTTTCTATCTTGATTTCAGTAGTTATCCTTCTGCATGCACTATGTCACAACTGTGCTCTGCACTGCTAGCAAAACCAGGGATTGTTTGTAGTTTAGCAGCAACTCATTCTTGAAATGCTAGATTATCAAACAACCTCAACAGTAAGCAACAGAAGCCAATGATAAGTCATTCTTTGTTGTGTTCAATATAACTGATTTTCAAAGCATCTCCTCTCTGCCGATCAATGCTGATCAATGATAAGGTCTCTGCTTTCCTCCTAAAATTCTCTTGGGCATCCTTTGTTTCCCTGCTCTATGCCCTGCTCACTCACCTGCCTTTGGCAGCAAGAGCTGGTAGGACTTGGGTATACTTTTGTGCAGCCTTCACAACAATCATGTGAGGTTTCAAGGGTCACTGCTTTTGCCCCAGTCTGCTACTATTCAGAACTAGCAATCCTGACCTCTATCCAGCTGTGGTTTATATCGCACTGGATGCACCTCTTTGGATTTTTTTTTCTTTCTTTTTTTCTATAAGTATAAGCTGACTGCTAAAAAGAACCATTTGTAGGTACAATTCTAGCAGGAACTCCCTTTCATTATTCCATTCAGCTACACTCAAGCATATAATAATTCCTCCTCCATAAAGTGCCTGTACGTTCTTTGGTCCTGTATTCACCTGTTACTAATAGCTATACAATCTTATTTTGTTTATAACAGAATATGGGCTTTGCTTTTTATGCTTCTGTATTATGCAAACAAATATATATAGACCCTCTAGCTTGTAGGCTGAATACAAATTATTTCCCTGTCCTTGAATTCAATAAATGTTTTAAACAGCTTTTATTAAGACGTATCACATAGATATTAGTGGCAAAGAAAAAAATATTTAAAATCTAATGTCTTGAGAATGGAGACATGCATCCTTTTCTTAAAATGTGTCCTGTCTCAAAGATACTTATTTCAAATGTCTGATGAAATAGGCTATTTGAGCTTGGAAGGAATGAAGCTGTCTCTTCCTCTACGTTTTATTTATAAATGTATTTTCTTTTTTCTTGTTGACTTCTTTTAAAGCAACATTGTATCTTCACTCAGGAATACTCAAATGAATCAAGAGCATGAGAACGTTTGCATTTTTAATTGCACATTTTCTTGCACAGTAGTTCAGATAATAAAGTCTCCAAGGACAATCATAGCAACTGGACTTGTTGCTTAATTCTTAATGACCATTGTCGAATTAAGCATGCAGCATTCCAAAATGGTGGCAGTCTTTGAACAAGTTAAGCTGTATCTTTGCCTTATTCCAATAAAGGTACTGAGAAGTTGAGAGTAGTTATACCCTTTCTTCTGATCATTCTTCAAGAACTAACTCTGCAGTCCCTATGCTCCATCCCCCTTATGTTTCACCCTGGTGTTAACACTGAGCTATAGCTAAATCATTACCACTGACAATTCATCCAGATAATTTCAATTTGCTGCTAATCAAATAACCATTAGTGTGAAGTGATGGGCACTTTCATGATGGATGCTGTGATTTAAACATGGGAAGCATGGAATTGTGAGAACATAAGTACCCATAAGTATTTGCTTATGCAGTTTCGAAGTCACTACAAGTGGACATATTTAGTAATTGAGTGAGGGTAACAAAAAGCGGAAACTTAGCCAAAATAATTCAAATAAGCAGGTTTAGAGAGTACTATGATTCTTTTCCTTTAGCACTGTCAGGACACAGCGAGGGCAGGCTGCCCTGTAAGGGAGGGCAAGCTGGGAGCTGAGAGCCACAAGGAAGGCAGGGGCAGCAGCTTCCCTGACAAGGAGCCAGGAAACCAAGTCAGTAAGTCAGGCTCAGGCTCAGGCCCAGTGATGGCAACCAGGATCAGCCAAGAGTCCAGCAAGTACCCAGCAAGTCCATAGTGATGAGGCAGGCCCAAGGTCAAAGCAGAAAGCCAAGTCAGCAGGTTGGGTTGCAGTTCAGGATCAGGGAGATACAAGATGGGGTAGAGATGCAGCATCATCGTGGCCGCAGCCTAGCTCAGGCGGGGGCTAGGCACAGGAGTCTCAGGTCTTAGTCACTGCCCAGGCAAAGGTGGGGGGACCTGCTGCTGGGGCTTCTTCTAGCTTGTCCTTCACAACAACCCTTCTCAGTGAGATGGCCTCCAAAAACCAGCTAAACTCCTACAAGGGAGAAGGGGAACATACTCCTGACATGCACATCAAGATTCACAGAACTGCACGAAATACAAGGTCATGAGACTTAGTCTGTTCAGGTCTTCTTTTAGAAAGAGCAAGAATACCCATTTCCAGTTCTCTTTTCAGGTTTCATAAGCAGCAGGTACCTTAATTAAAAAATAAAGACCAGACTTTTCTACAAATGGACCCTTACTGTATCAATCGACAGTTTTTGTGCAATGCACTCCACTTAAAAACATGGAACACTAGAGGAGCATCTCCATATTTATTTGTTTTGAATAAGGCGGCAGCAGCATTTGTCTGTTGCTGTAAAGCTGTTAGATTTAAATTCGTGCATACACAAAAGAAACAGTGACAATACATCAATAAAAATTCTTCTCAAAATAAACTAATCTTAGTAACTGACACTAAGCAGTTACTTATCATATCACCAGAAGGTTTAAATTTAATATTTAAAGAAAAATCTGTACTTGAGGAAATAACAGGTCTCATAGTGAATGTATTAAAAAAAATGGTTAAAATTTTCAAACTAGATACTTAAATAGGAGGCTTCTAAACAAAAGCACTGGAATAGCTAAAAGTAAGATCTGCCCCAAAATTATTCACAGCCAAAGTATTCAGAATTTCACTAACAGATTATTTCTCTACATAAAGCCTCGTTGCAAGTTTTCAAGGAGATGTGACCGTTATGGAAATTTTGCAAAGGGAATTGGTGTTTTTCATGGAAGGGGACAACACTTTAAGTTACATCTCAAAATTAAACACAAGGAAACCCTCAACCCTACCTAATTTTACCTGCAACCAAAACCAAGTCAGGGATGCACTGAAGCGCTATTTTGCAATTCTCCTGGGCAGTGAAGAACTCTTCATCAAAACATAGAGACTAAAAGTACACGATGTTTCTAGTCTAATTCCCTGACTATGGAAACAAAGGAAGCATCAGGAACATGCCTAACATTTAAATGTGCAGATGAGCTGAATTTCATCTTTCACTAGGTTTTACGCAACAGGACAGTTTARACTTAATTCTATCAGCAAGTTGCGGTAATTTGAAAAATATATATTGTATTCATTGTGACATTTTTTATTCAGTAACTACATATTTGAGGTGATTTGTCCTTCAAAACATGGTTTATAAAAACTTCTTCCAATTTTTCCATGCACTATTGAGAAGAAAAAAGTCTATAGCAGAGAATGAATGGTAAGAGCAACTTCTTCCCACCTTGCACAAAGATTCATAAAAGGGATACCTATGAAAATTTAAAGCTTTAATAATATTATTTTTGGTGACACTGTAAACCATTTGGGTTTTTTTTTAATATTTTGAGACAAAAGATGAAACCATATCTCAACTAGGAGTGGCAATAAGTTAAAAAAACAAAACAAAACAAAACACAGGATTTGCTGTTCTCCCACTGCAGCATATTGCAATTTTATTACTCTAGAAGAAAGTGGATTTTTTCCTTTTATATAGCAAGGTTCCATTATGTGTCCTCTTTGATCTATGTATATTTACATCACAATCTTTGTCTTTTAATCTAAAACTTCTTCACTGAGAGCACAAACCATTTGGAAGTTCTTTATTCCCAGTCATATCCTAGTCCTGCTTTAGTATCGGTGCTCAACCATTTGTGGCAGGTATACTGCAGAATATTTATTAAGCCCATCTGTTCAAATGTCTGTTTTCTCTCCCCTTTATGAGTAGTCACTGTTTTAAGAAAGTCATTGTTGGGATGAAGATGAACAGAAACTGAATGAAAGCAAGCTTTTATAAATACATACTACTTTTTTCTTTGACGATACTGCATTTTTCTGTTGTTTATAAAAATTAATTATTTTAAAACCAAAATGAGCTGTGTACAAATGAGATATGTAAGCTAGTAATCTTTAGCAACAGGTTGGATAGGGAAATATATTAAAGGATTTATTTATCTTTTTTTTTTTTTGTTAACTTCTATTCTAGTGAACATATTTCATGTAGTGTTAGAAACAATATAGTTATAAAAAGTTATCAAAATTAGGTAACATTACTGAACTAAGAATCACACATACTGCATCAATACAGATGGAAATTTCTGACCTCCTAAGATTAGATAAATGAGAAAATGCTCCCATTGTTCATGATCATATAATGTGTTGCAGATGTAGGACGAAACTTTGTTTTCTTATTCAGGATTTTCAAGTCAACAGGCAAAGAAAAATACAGTGAGGCCTATACAAATAAGGCGCGGCAAGGATTAGAAGGAGTTTTGTGATTCAGGCTATGCACCCCACCTCTAGTCTATGCACCAGCAATAACTCAATTCTGGAAAATAATGTGCATACTTACTTTTATTAATATGTATAAAAGTTCACAGGAGGAGTAAATTATTCATTAAAGTTCTAAATTCATAGGGTCAGCTAAATCCTAGTAACCAAGAAAACTCTAGAATACAAAACATCTGAAGAAAGGAGAATAAAGTACAAATATCAAACACAGAAAGGTGCTTAAAAAACTAACAAAATTATCAGTCGGCGAGCAGCAAGCAGCATAAGGATAATTTTAGAAATGCAGCATTGTTTGCCAAACTCTAAAAATGTATGGCAGGAAAAATTACCCTAAAAATATCAAAACCCTGAATGAATAATGCCCACTCTCAGCAAATTGAAAAATAGGGCTCTAGGAGAAAAGTATTAGCTGAGAAACTTTCCACAGTCTTCACCTGTGAAGCCTGGAGAATAATGTAAAGCAGTGCTCTTGAGTGAATATCAAAACAGGATGCTACAAGAGATTAAGAGGGGCACAGTATGTTAATAAGAGAATATTATCAACAAACACAGATAGCATTTAAATAAAATCTTGCCAGCAGCAGCAAAGAAAGGTACAAAAATGTAACATGTAAATCTGTACATTTAGTGTTTTGAATGTAAGATTTCCTTTTTAATTGATAGTTTTGATAGCACTTGATGGCACTTGTGGTACTTGTGGCAAATGTCACCAGTGGTTCATGGTGGCAAAATGAAGACAGTTTGTGAGCAGATCAAAATTACCTGGTAGATCGGAAGAAAAGTCACTCGTGAAGGCAGAAATACAACAGCATACTGCCCTGCACAATCAGAATCTCTGCAGTCTTCTGTCCCTTGAAGGAGTATAAAATAGCAACAGATGAGGGGACAGAGAGAAGCTGTTAACAGGGGCAGACAGGAAATGTGGGGTTTGTGAACACAGCTCCTTTGTGAAATTCAAGACGACGGGCTGCCCTGACAAGGTGGACGAGTGTCCCAAGAACTGCAGTAGGCCTGTTTTCCCACAGAAGAGAGAACTATTTCTTTGTCTGAGAGAAAAAAATAATTCAAGAAATATCTTTAGGGAAATCTGAAATTGCTGAAAACCAGAAATGTGAATGAGCAATGTGAGACATGCAAAAAAATGCTCAGTACTCCAAATTTAGGACTTCTGTAACGACAGCTTTTACCAAAGCTGTCCACTCATGTGTTTCAGTATCTAGATGTGTTTTGCATTGTCTGGCCAAATAAGTAGATGTTTTGTTTATAAAACTAGTAGAAATAATATCACTAATAGTATTTAGCATTACAGTGCATAATGGTGAGAGAGACAGACTGTGAAAATTAGAATACTACCTACCCTTAGGAACAGCTTCTCAGACTTCACACATTATGAGATTTAATCTTGGTCCATTTCTAATATTGAAATCATTGTTTATTCAAACTTCAGAAGAAAAAAACAGATGTTTCTCCCTTGCTAAACTTCTTTAAACCAGTTTTTACGGAAATGCCTGGAGGCAAACATATTCTTGGCATTCTTAGCTTTTAAGGTGGGCTGCAGCTCCAAGCAAATGCTGTGTGATCCGGTCTCCACTTAGATCAGACCCTACTCTGAAGTTCACTAACAGCGTTGATAATTAAACACTAGCATTTTCATCACATGCCACAAAATCAATTGGTTTGTCATCTCTGCAGGTCTAACTGATAGTGAAACTAAACCCCGTTCAGCGTTTGAGTGATCTCAGCGTGGGATTAGTTAAGCAGCAAGTTGATGCTGAAAAGGCATGCCCTGAGAGCGCGGCAGGATGAGTAGCAGCGAGCTCATCAGGAGGCAGAGGCACCCTCACTGGGGCTGTGGAAGAGCCAAGGTCAGGACAAAAAGAGAGAAATCCATGYAATAAGAGATTAGTTCCCAGGGCTGTTCCTTTCTTTGCAGATTGCAAAAAGTCTTTATAGGTGTAGCTCTGGGGATTTATATACAGAAGGCTTTTCATTTTCTTTCTTTTTTTTTGCTTCTGCCAGAATCTTTGTGAGCTCCACACTCAAATAAAAACCTTAGCAGCACAGAATGGATTAATACAGGATTACAAGAAGAAGATTATATTTCTGGATCCTCTCATCTCTTTTTTTAAAATGTATGTGCCAATATTACATTTCATGTATTCAGCATGATTCCTTTATGCAGAGCCATATGTTAATATAGCTGTCAAAAGAAAGTAATTTTTTTAAAGGGGCTGAGATTTGTGAAGAATTCGAAGATTTACTTAGCTTATAAAGAATGTTAACAGGACTATTCATTAAAACTCTAGAATAATTTAGGATTTAAATGTGTCCTTATATCATGCACACTTTGTATTTGGTCTTGTATTTGGCTTTTTAGATCCASTATTACCTGACATTATATTTCTTCCCTTTCCTCCTTCAAATACTTCATGCCCTCTGACATTCTTGTGTAATAGAAATTCCAGCACAAAATATCATGGGCTCTCCCTGCTCCTTTCATCCTAAGAACAGTATTTCTCTGAGCTTTTCCAGCCACCATCATTTGGTGATCTGAAAGGTCTGATCCTGCTCCTACTGAAGTAAGTTGAAAAACTTCCAATAACAGCCAAGTAGGCTCCCCAACTCTCTGTATACCCTTTAATCCGGAATATTTTAAAAAGAAAAAAAATCCAGTGTTCTTAAAAAAGTGAAGAAATAGTAACTTCCTTAGAGTTAAGGCTGCCAGAAAACATTACAAAATGTGAAATAATTACAACTTTTCCGTGTGTTTTAACTCATTTGAACATAAGAAACTTTGAACTCTGGTTCTCACCTGAGACATGTAATAAGCTACACAGCAGAAATGGCTAGCATTGCAGTTTGGTTAGATTACTTTCTGTCTACAAGGAACTGGGCTAAGACCCCTGCCCTTACTCCCCTGTGCTGTACTGACAGTCTGAACACTGATATCCAAAAGTGAAAGGCTACTGCCTTGAAATACTGCCTTGCAATGTGCAACTCCTTATCTTGCCTGATGAATTACTAAATTTAAAAATCAAACATGCTGTTTCTCATTTGATCCTCCAGAAACAGTTAAATCTAAGAACTCACAAAGATCATCAACAAATATCAAATTCTAACTGAAGATTTAATAGGAACAAATAATCTTTTCTACTTCAATAAGCACACATAACAGAAATTTGGTAGATCTTGACATGGGTTAGACCTAATTTCTCTTTCTCATTTCTAGGTAGAAGAGCTATTAATGTAGGTATGTTCTGTGGGAATAGGACCAGTCATTTATAAAGGGAAGAATGAATAATCAGTCACAGAAATAAAGGTTTTATGGAAAGTTCCTACCATTCATTTTGTCAATCCRTACAATGCAACAGGTGTACAAAACTGAAGGTCAACAGCAAAAAAATGTGGAGAGATACAGGGGCTTATGTAGGTACTCCATGCCATACACGTCTCTGCATCATGCAAGCTGGTTCATCCCTTTTTTTTTTTTTTTTAATAGTTATTAGGATAAAAGACATTTCTTTTTGTGATAGAGAAATTCAGGGAAAACAGGAAAAAATGCTGTGGTTTTTCTCTGAAATCAGCTCTTGCAAAGTTCTTTTTGGCTCTTACCCTAATTCTACCAGTTTGTACTCAGAGATTCTCAAACTTGAGCTCATCAGTCAGGCAGGGATGCTCTCAAAGCTGTTGAGTGAGAGGGGAGGAATTCCCTTCTTACAGAAATTCCTCCACATATGAAAATAGAGAAAAAAAGTCTTCAAAGACATCCCAAAATTAGGGAGGAATATTAGGGATTATGAGAATCCCTTTCAATTTGTACCTAACATGTTCCTCTAACTCCAGTTTGTTGCGCCACTGCAGAGCAGAATAGGACTAACTATGACCCATTCGCCTCACCTTTTCAGAGAGCAAAAATAAAGTTAGCAGAAATAAGCAAGCCCTTCTAGGCTACACTCCATTTTTCTGAAATGTAATATATTTTAAAAGCCTCTTAGAAGGAAAAATAGGCAAAGAGTATCTTGACAAGTAAGCAGCATTAACTTGTCAATAATTGAATTAATCAGCTGCTATAAATAGTCAAAGATACTGATAATTTATGCAGATACCAAAAGGTGCAAGGTCAGCAGCAGAGTGATATGAGTCACCTACCTTTAGAAAGATTTGAACCCTAGCTGTTATGTTTCACATAAGCTCCTTGCACTCTGCATTACTTTAAGCATAACTAACATGAAGTACAAGAGCCGAATGAACGATTCAAAATGTAAGATGGCAGGCCTACTGCATGCAGGTATCTCATTTCATTGCCAGATTCCTCCTCTTCCCCTAGCAGTGAGAAAGTTGCTTGCTCTGCAGCTGTATCCACAGGTGGTTAAATGTTCAGTTGTTTATTTGTATTCACTGTCCTAAATGATTCTTTCAATAAAAGTGCGTATCTGCCTCCTCTAGGATCTTAAAGCTAGGCAGTTGGCTGGAAGAGTCGTAAAACATCTCTTCCTACTGGGTTAACTCTTTCTACCAGCAGGCTTTTATTTTTTGAGATTCCTAAGGAGGCAGAACCCATCTTTTATAATCTGCATGAGCATCGGCATTTACTGACCTCCTTGTCACCTGTGTTTGTGCAGAGATTAGGCCTGGGCTTGTTTTATTTCAGGCTCTGCAAATTCAAGCAGAAGCAGATGCTTCACTTCACCTACCTAATCTTGATTTCTAATTTTCTCCTCACAAAACATTCCCTTGGCACAGAGTCCACTCCAGCAACTTGGGATAATTCTGTCTCTCAAAAAGTTTTTACAGTTAATAAGGAACAGTTTGTGAAATGAAGAATACTTGTATACAATGAAGTTTTCATGTAGCACTCTTTTTAGTGTGGATTATTCTTACTGGATAGACAGAAAAAGCCTCATGGGTGATAGATGTGAGGAAAGAGATTGTCAGGTTTTAAAGTTAAAATTTCCAGGTTTTTCATCAAGACTGCTGAATGAATCTGACCTGTGGCTCAAAGGCACGAGTAACATAAAAGCTCAGGTTCTAGCTGTAGTGGTTTTATTTATCCTGCAAACATCAGGCTTGGAAATAGGTCAAACCATTTTATTTTGTTCTCTTGCACCACTGTTCCTCAGTTCTGAGGGAGGGGAGTTTCTTCTAGGAATAAGAGTAATCCTACCTTTTACCTTTCAATCCATGCTGTCCATACAGAGATTTAGTAATGGATAACAGTGACTGATCATTATAATGATGGACAGCTGAGTCTGCTAGGAGCTGAACTAAGAGCAACAACTAATTTCTAAGACCTCGGATAGAGAATCTTAACACTTGCACTCTAAATTTTATCTCTTACATTATGATCCAAAAGAGCAACAAAATAAAATAAAACCAAATTAGTGACAATACACATTCTATTAACGATTACACCAGACAGAAGCTTACGTGAATCATACTCAATACAGGCTGGCAGTAGAAAGAAGCCTACACCTCAGCCTATCGCATGGTCTATGCCTGGATATTTAAACCAGGGAAACGAAAATGTTTATCTGCTTTTACTAAACTCCTGACCAAAGTCATCCAGCCTGGCATTTCAGGCTCAAAAAAAAAAGGGGAAAAAAAAAAAATCTATCTGACTCCAGAGAGTTGAGAGATTTTACTGCGTCAGCAATGCTCTGCTTCAGGGAGCAGTAGACTCAATAAACTGAGTGTATAGCTTAACGTATTTATTTTCAGGGTAATGATCAGTCCTTTCAAAAACCATCTCCTGTCCTCTGCTTATCGTTATTATGTAACAGTTGGAGTATATGTGCTTGTGCAAGAACAAAATTAAAATCCATCTAATATACTTAACATATACCCCAGATACAGTATTTTCCATAAAAATTTATTGCAGGCATTTTAATTTGAAAATGTACTTTTTAATATCTTAGGATCATTCCGTCATACATGCACAACATCTTACTCCATATGTACTTCTACTGTAACCAGTGGGACAGCTCATAAGCAAGAAACTGAGAAGGGCTGGCCGAATTTGATCTTTGGATGACCCAGATACAATGTCAAAATACTGGTTTTACTGAAATCAGCAAGACCACAGCCTCTACCTTCAGTTTGGCCAGCCTTACAGCTTAGTGAAGGCTGTCTGGATTCTTCCAGCCTATATCTGTTTTCTTTCCTTTTTCAACAACTTCTCACTCAATTTTCATTCTTTTCTTCTGTTTATGAGTGTTTTAAAGACAACAATGTATTTAAAACAACATTTTAAAGACCTGACCTTAAGATGTCATCCTTTTTTTTTCCCTTCCATAAGGCTAATTTCTCCTTCCAGCTCTCCCAGAAACTCCCTGTGTCCTGTTCTTTATCTCTTACTTGCAGTTTTTTCCTCTTCTTGTAATAACTTTTCTCCGTTCTTTTTTTCCCTGTCACAATAGATCCTCAAATTATTCAGACACTAATTCTTTCCTTTCTTTTTCCAGTGATACACAGCATAAGACCATCACAATTGCTATGCACACATTCTTTGCCAAATAACGTCTACTCCCACAGGAATTTGCCTACCCCAACAGACCAAAYTGAGTATAGCACCAGTGATGATAAGAATACAGATTTACCAAGACTGCTGTAAAATAAAGGGAGCAATGTTTGCGCCCTGCACCTGCAGGATTGAAAACAGAATCAAGAAGTGTATGCAGCAAAAGGAAAGACTGGTTACGTAAATCTAAATGGTAAATCTAACCATTTCAGAGCAAGATAATTTTACCTTGTAGTTTGGCTGATTGTCCATTTTACAGAAATCTCTTCAGGTAATCTGTCTACAGTCATGACAGTATTTTCAAACAGAAGACTTAATCTTGGGGCTCAGCTGGTTCTCACCTCTCTGTGGGAACCAGCTGCTTAATCTGATCAAGCAGCCATGACTGCGATGCATCCTTATTCCCATACCTAATCAAATCTGGGCTAGACCAGTGGTTTTGTTCAGGGATTTGGGTGGTAGACAATTTGTAATGAACTACCTCTTCTTTCTGAAACTTCCCACTGGTCTAGAGTTTACCTCTGTATGTTTTGTCACAAATGAGTGGTTTAGGAGCTGCTTAAAGAATCACCATCAAAGGTATTGGCAGAAAGTTATTTTTATAGAGATTTATAAAAGCGCGACTTAAGAGTTCGATGGCAAGGTTCACTCTATCACTTACTACGTGGATGGAGTATACAAAGGAAAATCATGTTATAATTGGGCTAGAATTACTTGCACAGAGACCAAGGGCGAAAAGGGTAAGGGAGASCCTCCCATTGAGTCACGAGGTTCAGAGAAGACCCATCTGGATCCAATCTTAGCTTCAGACTTGGACACGGTTTGTGTCTAATACCAAAAGGGTAAGGGAGACCCTCTCATTGAGTCATGAGGTTCAGAGTAGACCCCCTTGCTTTCCAAATTCCTCTTCAGAGAGGAGTCTAGATGCGGCTGGATCTATCCCTAGTCTCAGACTTGGACAATGGTTTATGCCTAGGGATTATGTGTTTAGCAGCAGTCTAAGGTTCATTCACAGTTTTAAGGTGGATCACAATATTTTAGCAGCACCTAATCATTAACTAATTTAACATTTACAAAGTAAGTTAGTAGAGTCTACTACCATCATGACTTAATTACAAATTATGCTTACTATTAGTTCACACACAGAGAGAGAAATATATATATGAATGTACAGAAGGTACCTGTTAAAAATTCCCCTTGAGTTCAGTGAAGAAATATTCACGTCAAATGTCTAGGCATTTTTTCTCAACGGGTGAAGGGTTGAGCCTCAAGGAGTGAAGGATTTCAGCCCAGGTCCCATCGTCACCTTTCAGCGACGGTCCTCCGAATATCTCAGACCCAAGAGGTCATGAGCTCTGAGAGGCGTCCCACTCACATGGAGATGCTGGGCGCAGCCCGCTGCGGTCCAGGAGAGCTCAAAGGGTCTCACTTGGGACCACCATTTATAGGTTCACAAGATGATTGGGTTTAGTCATCTGTAAATTTCCATCCTGGCCAAAGTCCGAGGTGGTAGTTACTGAAATTCTCAGGGTTTCAGTGTTATTACAATTGAGCTACAACTCAGATAAGATGACACCTGGGCCAGGCAGTGGGAGTACGTTCCCAGACTCTGGGAATGTTCCCAAACTCCCTATGCAAAGTTTCTGATACAGTCAAGGAGCTCTCAACTGTCAAACTTAGTGCACCAAGGCCAAGGTTTCATGTGGATTTCTGAGATCAACAAGCGGCCCAGGAGAAGGGGGGGGGAGTGCACCACCACGGTTTGAACTATTTAACTGTAAATATAAGAAGCAGTTTCATGTTCACAGTTATGCACAGATGAGTAGGACTCATTCTTTCAGCTCAGGCTCTAAGCAGAACTGAGAAAATTGTAAGAATACATGATGGATTATTTCCACATCTTTACACTGCTTAGGAGCTGAATCCTTCCAAGTGTTGACTTTAAAGGTAGCTAAGCAAACAAAAGTTAGAAATAATTCTAAGCTTCAGTAACAGATCACGAAAGACTTGTACTATGCTCCTTGCTTGAGCAAGAGCTCCTTGTAGACCATTACAACCCTCTCTTTGCCTACGTTGTATGGCAGACATTGGAAGCACGGTATGTCTGATGCATGTAATTATAGACCTATCTTCTCTATCACTACTTAAATACCAAAGCCCTTATTTAGGCACAAATTCTTAGCATAGCTGTGAAAAATAAATTAAGAGATGTTTCTAACTTAGTGATATGTTTAAAGGCTCCATAGCAGTGGAGCTGTGCAGGTCCACATGCTGGTTAGGAGTTTGTGGTGCGAGTGAAAGCTCCAGTACTCTAGCATGTCCCTGCACGCTTCAGGTTGCTGCTGGGTACAAATTATTCTGCTCAAAGCTCACATCCTCACTCAAACAAATTCCCATAATCCAAAAGAAGGATTTTATCCTGTCTTCATTTCTAATTTGGCTGGCAGGGACTCAAAATATAATTAGCTCTATTTTTCATTCACAGTGGCAGTTATGAGATCTTTTACGCTGCTGAAGCAGTTAAAGAACAAGTTTAGGAGAGAATAGCGATAAAAAGTATCATTCAAAATGTACCTCTGGTCAAGATCTTCCCAAAACACTCATGAGGATTTTGGATTTTTAAATGATAGGTTTCATTTAAACAGAAGAGTAAGTTAATGATTATATCCTAAAGCCGACTTGCTGTTTATCTTCTCTCATTCTGGTGATAGAGATAACTGGGAAAGTGGTAAGGGTGCATTTACAGCAGACATATTTTTTAGTCTCTATTTTTAGATATTGCTGCTTCACCCAGTCAGTTTCATATTTATTGGAATTTAGACCTAGCATCAAAAATTGAATAGATAAATGAGAAGTCCTCAGGATGAACAATTTCATGCTTATTTTCCAAGATATTCATATGGTCTACTCTGGGTGAAAAAACAGTTTGAAAAAAATATTCTTCCACTATTTAGGTTGATTTTTTTTTTCTATCCAATGCAAATAGTGGAAGCATTTTGAAGGTAACAATTTTAAAGTTCCCATAAGAAAGAACTATGCAAAATGAACTTTCTGGAAACACCTTTTCATTGCCATAGAAATGCAGTAGCACCTGTGAAAATTCAGTGTACTGGCTTATTAATTTAATGTATTGGTTAAGAAAATACAAAACAAACATTCAAGGATAGTGTTACTTGTTACAAATAACAAGATTAATCACATTCATAATCTGAAGATCATATTTTAATATTTTTCCTCATTTAGTCTGTGTCACCTCAGGACCCCATCTTGATACCTTACTTGCCACTGACAATGTACCTGTGTTTTAGCAATTGTTGACAGGAAGGAAAGGGAAGCTGGGAAAGCAGAGACATAAGTTACCTCTGCACTGCAAACAAATTACGTGCCATAAGGCATGACTGTCCATGGCACAAGGTCTTGCTTAGAGTGAATGGAAATAAAAAGAGAACAATTTAGCAAAGTTTGTTGTCTGATTCAAAACTATGGTAGAAGGAAAAAAAAAAACAAACCTGTGATTGTCTGAGTACATACATGAGTATGTACTGTTTCAAAGACAGATTGTCAGCTCTGTAGTTTTGATTTGGGCTGTGGAAAAGATCCCATCTCTCAATAGGATATTGAGAAACAATTGTTCCTGGGTTCACTAGAAACATCTCTTTTCATTTCTATTCACACTAAACAGGACCACATGCTGTGGCTCATGACTTACTGTGAATGGGGAACAACTCCTTTTGTAGTCCTCTGGTTTGTTTCATGTATTGGTGTAAAATAATGATGGAGCTAATTCCTTCTTGTATTGTCCCTGCCACTTTATGAAATATGTCCCATGACACCACAAGTGAAGGAAAAGCAAATGATCCCTCATGCACAAGCACTACGACTGTCCTGGCATGCAAGGGGAACAGGATGAAGGAGGAAGGAAAGTCAAGTCTTATTTACCCCTGGTTTCTTCTCAAAGAGAATTGAAGTTAAAATCCACTTCTTGGCATCCTAAAGACAGCATTCCTTTCCAAAGCCCTGTAATCTTTATTTAACATTCTTCTTGATGGAACCCAAATATTATCTGTGGCAATTCTGACTCACGATCTCAGTTCTTTTTGTACTTGTACTGGCTATAGTGACACCAGAAATTTAATGAAAGGATAGACAAGGTGAAACCACATATAGCCCTAAATTATGAGCTAACTGAACAGTGAAATTGCCAGAATCTTTAGAGCAACTTAGTCTAGTAGAGCAAAAGGAAACTTCTGAGAACCAGACAGCCTTGGACACCGGAGATCAAAAATCACATCCTCTGAAGCTTATAAAAGTCAACATTTAATAGCTCAGTGAGGGCACATCACACTAAATATGAAAGAAAATAAAACCAAACTGGACTTCTTGGACTCCTGCAAGTCTCCTGTAAGACAACATAGCTACATAGCAAAAAAATTCAAGGCATTTTCCTGAGTCTAAATTTTTCTTCATGACGAGCAAATAATATAAATTGGTATAAAATACCTAACTTTCAAGTAGGTGACAGAAAACTGTGAGAAAATTTATTGAATCGCATTTATTGAATCAAGAAAGCAACAGAGAAGTACAGTGTGAACTCAGTCTTTTCTGGGTAAAAGGGATGCTTCATCATATCAGACCCACACGTAGTTTTCATCATGGTTTAGTGGCACAACCCTTTGTCAGCCCTGAATTGAGCCAGACAGGCTACCACAACCAGAAAAGAATAGAGCTATTCTAAAATCACTTATTCGAAATACTTGCTCTGAATTATAGATTATTGTGTTTTACTGAATTTCAAACAAGACCACCAGTAATCTATATCCCCAGTTCAAAGCAGGAGACTGATTCATTTTAGAGAAAGAAACACATAAATGCCATATCAAAATAAAATTCCCATTTGGAATAATTATTTTTATATATGAGTTAAGTCATTTACCTAGATCTCTAGACACTAACGTTTATAGAAACCTGGGTCTCTTCACTCAGCATGCAGCTTGCAGTGAGCATGATCCACTCTGCAAAACACAGTTAAAATAATGTTATTCTACACACTAGTAAGTTCAGGGTAGCCTGAACACAAGGCTGTACTCCCTGCTTAGGAGTTTGAAGATGATAATTTATCTCAGATACCTTTTGGAGACATTATTGCTCTGAAGCATAATTTAACTTCCACCTAGTGTCATCCCATTTCTGCATAAGTAATAATATCTACCCCAAAGACAGTGCTGATGTTCACTGCTCTATCTCCCCACATCCATGTGTCTAAAAGTAAGTAGTCAGGAAAGTCATGCTCAACACAGAATTTTCGCTTTTCTGTTATCTTTGAGCTACATTCTATATAGATTTTATAAAGCCAGGATTCACAGAAGAAAAACTTTTTTGCTTTTGAAACACTGACAGAATCTGGGTCTTTAATGTTATGCAACAGGGTAACTTGAGACAAAGAGGACTGAGCAAAAATGTTCTAATTAAAATAAAAGGTTCTGCTGGTAGTGATAAATGAGCCAGCAGAACCAAAACACAGCAGGTGACTGAGTATCTCAGGTAGGACTTCCTTTATGCATTTTAGGAGTTTTTCTATCTAAACGAGTGAACTATCATGAACTTTTGGATGAATAGCTTGTAGTTTGTTAAATTTGGTAAGCGGTCTGATTCTTAACATGCTTGTACTACTTCAGATGCTTTGACCTGCAATGACATGAGAAAATGTCTGGTAATTTTTCAGCGCAACTTAGTATCTCCAAATTAATGGGTTTTTAATAAAGTAGGGAAAAGCAGAAGTTAATATTTCCTTAAACACTAAGTAAAATGGCAGATACTAATTTCTCATTAGAATATGAAATTAGATCACAGTTTGATTTATTAAACATAGCATTACTTATTAGATAGAGTTGAGTGTCAGGGTATATTAAAAAGATGTTTTAAAATAGAGAAAACAGTGTTAAAACTTACTGCTTAGCTAATACAGGATCATTAATGCTTAATTTCAATGATTACTWGGACATAGCCTGTTCTTCACTGTACAGCCAGTCATTTTTGTTTATTGTATGGTCTTCTGAAAGACACAGTGGCCTACAACTGCACAGTATGTTCAATCTTTCGCTGTACACTTACGCACAAGTGGATATTTCCAGAACAATTTGAGTTGCATGCTACTGCAAAGTGCAAGATCAAGCTTCCCAGCCCTATTGAATGCATGAACCACAGTGGCAGAGCCTGGTACTTTGACCTCAGTGAGCGTCCTACAGTACTGGCAGCAATTTCACAGGACAACTGAGCTGATGAATCTTGCTTGAATTTAAATCCAGAGGTCATAGACTTAGTCCTTGCAATCTTCTAGGAGGCCATTCATATAACAACTATGACTGTCTGTCTTAGCAAGCAGCAGAAAAGTTGTGTTTGATCTCAACCTGCAATTCTATCCTCCTCCTTACAAAATAAGTAGATATTAGCAACAAAACATCATACTGTAAAGCTTCTGACTTGCAGAACAGAACATCAGCATTTTAAACTATCAGGCATTAGGAGAATACATTCAGACAACTTTTATTTTCAGGGAAATAACATAGGAATCCACTTTATCTCAATTTTTGAGTTAGGATGCTACCCCTAGGGTTATCCAATCAATAGTTTAAGAGGGGCTAACAGATACAGGCCAAAAGGAGTGTGTCATTGCAAACAGTAGCAACTGAAGAGAGTTGAAGTACAATACAGACTTTTTACATCAGAATTTGTGGTCCATTGCACTCAGCTCCTAGCAAAGATTGAGCATGTATTAAAATGCATGTATTCAAATAGTCTGACTTCAGAGTACACATGACTCTTCACGCACAAAGAAGTCACCAGATATACTCAGTGTATGCACRAGCAGGGTCTTAATCACTAACTTAAATTTTATTTGAGACCTAAACTTTATTTGAAACTTGATAACTTTACAGGTTTGGCTAGGCTTCCGTGGCAGGCAGACAGGCCAAGACAGCTTAATGTCCGTTCACAGAAAGGCCAGTGTAAAGACTTCGGCACAGGTTGTAGAGTAAACTATACAAATATTTTATTTCCTATTATCTAATAAAAATCTTGGAATAAGAACTGAGTGAACAACTTGCTTACAAAGATAATAATTCTCTTACTACATAATAAACTTGTGTAATGATACTTTCAATACAGTTCCAATAATGTTTCTGTAATAAAGCATGATCAAATAAAATAAATATATGAGGAAATTTTCAGTCTATATAGCAAAATTAGTGGTTAGATGAGACTAGAGGAGGATATAATTGTATTAGTACATTATATATGGTCTGCACACATAAAACCATTAATAGTGTAATACATTATAAAGTTTTTGTGTCTTGATACCATTTCTTTGAGACACAAAACTGTTCATTTATAATTACCCAGTGTATTAGAGACATAAAC
Source organism: Oceanodroma leucorhoa (assembly GCA_030449065.1). Taxonomy (NCBI): domain Eukaryota; kingdom Metazoa; phylum Chordata; class Aves; order Procellariiformes; genus Oceanodroma; species Oceanodroma leucorhoa. The sequence goes on along the minus strand of JASVER010000001.1, from coordinate 27,340,789 downwards.
TAAAAATAAAAGCTATATAACCTTAATATTTGCATGATTTATAAACAAATATACTAAGTTGACACTTATTTCTTTCATATTTGCTTTAAAGTAAGTATAAGAAGGGCTGCTTAAGCTCATGAATCTAAAACACTAAATCAGACCACACAGATCCTTTGGAAATTTTCTCTTGAATTAGGAAATATCCACAGTAAGGATCAGTTTCACAGTGCAGACAAATTAACTGCTGTCCCCTGGATAACAGGATTAAGATCAAATCTGCTTTTCTAGCATCAGTATATTGATTTATGCTATTGAAGACCAATATAGAAAGTTTCTCACCAACTCACATTCTACTGGTCACAGAAGACTATGTGAAAACCAGGTGAAACAGTGCAACCAGAAAACTCATTTGAAACTGCAAAACCACCGCAGTTAAAATTTCTAGCTAAATGACAGGTAGAATTTTGGTCTTACAGAAATGCCAGTTGTTGTGCAAAATAAATAGCACACTGCACAAAGTAAATTCTGCTGGTTTTTTTTTTTTTCACATGCAGAGATTTCCACAGAGAGACTATTGATGAGACTCTGCATCACAAGGACCTAGGAAGGTCAAGTCTTCATATTAGAAGGAAGTTAATACCAGCTGCATTGATTCAAATTAACAAGTAGGAGGACAAGGCTGCTTTACTTAGGGTTACAGTTTTTTCTTCCTAGTAGAAAAATCCTTTCTATATAGCTCCCTGTGAAAAGACACAATGCAGAGAGTAGGTATATTAGTTGCACACTATAAGGACAGATTTTACACTGTACCTACTGACAGAATGATAAAGCTACAGCTATAGCAACTTATTCAAAAATCAATTCCTTGTTACAGGCTTTTTACAATTGTACTAGAAGTGTCTTGAAAAGATCTGCTATTCTCACTGCAGATGTAAAAAGTACTGGCAACTATTCATGTACCTTAGAAAAGATAACTAATAAATCACTTGTTGCAGTAGCAATAATATTCTCTGCTATACTGAGCCATGATAGTAGTACTTATCTAATAAGGTAGAGGAACTATGATGACTGTAGGAAAATGGGTTTTAGCATTTATTTTAATAGATTTTCAAATCTTAAAAAAAAAATAAATCTGTTATTTTGAAGCCAAGTAAGAAACTCAAGAAAGCAACATGGCAGACGTTACATATTAACAACAACCTGCTTTTTTAAAAAAAATGCTTATCATAAATACTTATACTATTTTGTGAAATTCTTAAGCTTGGCACATTTATATTGTTATAGGCGCTTGACAGTTATTAAGACCAGCAAACAAGCTGCTATATTTTGAACTCCTTTGTAAAGCCCCATACCAAGGTTGGGTTAGAAACCAGTCGAAGTTAATGATTAAGTTGAATAATTTGTTGCTAGGAATAGTCGTTAGAAGTAGAAGTTTGAAGCACAAGATGTTTGGATAATTATCTGATCACTATGAGAACTAGATGTTGGAATAGATAATGAGTGGTGAAGAYTAGATGTTTTAGATGTTTTAGAACAAAGTAAGTCCTCGATGTTCCTAATGAAATGGAGGACTCATATATTGTTGTATTAATTATTAAACAAAGATTGATGATCTATTGTAGGAGTTTAGCTAGGGGGTCTTTTAAGACTAGTTAGAGCATGTCCACCTGTATGGATAAAAGCCAACGAGCAACTGAGCCTGCGCAGAATGGAGAGGTCAGCCAACGGTGATGAAGAAGASTCTGAGCCTTCATCCTAACGACCCCTGACGACCACCATGAGAATACACTGCGCAGATGCAAGGAGGAGGAGACTTAATTTTAATATGAAGCRTAGAGAAGTTATGCATATGTATAAGTGTATGATGTAATGTTATGTATATTTATGATTTTACTGTATAAATTTGTGGCAAAAATTGCAGCAAGCTGAACACGCTGTGGTGGAGCGATCCCCCGTGTTCCCAGCRCTGCCAATAAAGAATGCCTGCCTTTTAACACTACATTGGTGTTACGAGGTTTCTTCCCGATTTCGGTGACAATATCTTCAGAGAAAACTTCAGCAATAATAACTTAATAAGAAAGACTTCTAACTGGTAAGGCAATGTTCAGCAAAAATAGAAGAATTAGAAATGAAAATTTAAATTCTGAATCTTTTCTCATATTTCATATTTACACAACTGTTTTTGTATTTTCAAGGAAGATATATTTACAGGGAAATGTATGATTGGGTGGGCTCTTTTTTTTCCTCTCTTTTTTCCCCTCTTCTTTTTAATCTCATAGCTTGGTACGGGTAAGGAACACTGTAGCACTAGTATAAGAAAGAAGATCATCAGAGATCATAAAATTATAAATACATTAACTTGAAGTGGATAGTGTAAGCTGCAGGAACTACTACTTGATAAACTTCACAAAAGATATCACTGAAGAACCAAAGTTGCAGCTGAAAACTATGCTGCTTCTCAGGTGAAATTTTGCGAATGGACTGGGAGAGAGATGCCAAATGCAGTCTGAATGCCAAATGAATTCAAAAGAAACCATAGCTTTGTGGGGTCGCATCTGGGGGCGGGGGAAGATTTTGAAAGGCTACTAAAATTTCAAAGCTGCACAGCAGAAGAGAAACCACTTGAAAAAGAATGTGACAATGGAGAAAGAAACACTAACAGAAAGGATAGCCCTCCTGGTTTTATGAGCGTAACTCAGAAATTTCAGCCAATAGATTAACTGTACCTCCAGCTGAAAAAAAAGATGAGGCCAAAGTGAAACATCTCAAATGGCTGTTTGCTAATACAATGAGTCAGGCATTGGTAAACAACTGCTTTCAGAGATTCTTGTGAAAGATATGAAACCGTTCATTATAGGAATAATAGAAATGCAAAACAAGACCATTTGTAACTGGGATACAGCTGGCTGAAAGAATTTACTGTTTAGAAAGGATGGAATTAAGATTAAAGATAGTGGTACAGTACTTCGTACTCATCAAAAAGACTGATTAAATAAAGATAACATTCCTTGTAGCTAAAAAAAACACTTCCTGGGAAGACTTTATGGGGATATGTTAATAATGCTCCTGCATCAGGGCTGGAGAATGGTTAATTTTTTTTGTAAGATTATGTGAGATATATAAAATAGTGTTACTTTTATAATTCCTACCGACTAATCAGCATTTATTTTCTGATCCGTATCAATCCACAACGGTAAGTCTCAGGCGTGCTTGGATATGAATATGTAGTAAATTCCTAAATCAATTAGTCACTTCTGGTAAACATTGAAGATGCTGTGAAAAAACGCATAATATTTGGTAGAGAAATCCCTAGATGATTCCTTTCATTTCAAATTGGCACCCAAGACAGAAACAGATCAAAACCTAAGAAACTGGGCTTTAGTATGGCAGATGGAAAAATTAGGAAGATGGTTAATAAGGTTGACAGAAAAATCCAAAGATTTGAACGTGGAGGTGGAGGCACTGAATTTAAATAAAAGTGCAGTATCTGGAGTCCTCACAAAGAAAAGATAAAATCAGAAGGCTGACAGTCTGCTTGGATAAGTAAGCAGAAAAGATAGAATTTTAAGAGTAAGTGAAAAAATCTATAAAGATATGGATAAAGGATCAATGAGTTATGTTGAAAGATAGGTTATCAGGAAAGAGAGGCCAAAGATGTTCTTTAATAAGTGATCTTGAGACTGACCCCAGTTAYTATTTTCACTGGTGACTTTAGTACAAGGAATTTTGGCAACAACAAATGTCAGGGGCAGTATCACTACTGAAGAGTATATTATTGTCCTTCAGGAGTAATTAGATGAATTTGTAGATTAAAAAAAAAAAAAACAGAAAAGAGGTGAAATGTAAATGTGCAAGCTATAATTTCATGCACTTAGAGAATAACAAGAAAAGTGTTTGTCCTAAGATGAGAGAGGCTCTATTGGTTGATCCTAGTATTGCAGGTGATCAATATGACTGGACTGAAAAAAATCAAATGAGTTTCTAACATGCAAGAACTGATAAGTCTTCAGAGACAGGGAACTAGGTGTACTTATCTACAAAGCACTGAAAATGCCTCATGGAGAATTATTTATAGATGTCTGATACATATTTAAAAATACAAGATTTATCTAAACCATGTTGGTGTGGAGAAGAGTTTCTAGGCTTATTAGAGGAAAAACATGAAATTAAAACAATCTAGCTTTTTCATGCTAGTAAAACAAAAGCTGCAATGACGTATAGTTACTCACCAGGATATGAGATCAATTTATGTTACTTAGGAATATTAAGGTTTTTTGTATTCAGTAAGAGCCAGCTTCCACTGCTCACTGTAATTATTCTATGATTCAATGAGTTGTACTGAGAATCTTCTTGCATGACAACGAAGCATACTATGGTAGGTGTGTTTACATGGGGTATTAGCAGTTTTCTAACCATTAGAAGTTGAAAGTTCTTGAAAAGCTCATCAACTCACAGCCAAAATATTTTGAGATTGAATTTTACAAGTTCATGAACAGAAAAGGGAGAGTAAGGGAGAATGAGTTTAAATAAGCAATCTTCTGACATGAAATTTTGACAAAATTAATATTGGCATATTTAAGAGGGTGGCAATGGATTGCTGTTCACTGTAGTGTTGTATTTAGTAGGCTCTAAGCTTCTGTGGTCACCAAGTAGTACTGAGAAATTCTGCAGGTGACAAATAAGTGTATAGACAAGGAGAAGTTTGCAGAGAAAAAGGTTGGGAAGGATCCCAAGCCCTTACCTCCCCTTTCAGATCAGCAGCAGCATTGGAGGGTGGGAATAAAAGTGCACATGTATGTGGCTGTTCAGCTTTCATGAGAGCTGACCCATGTCTGAATGGTTCATAGGATAGAAGGAGAAGTCTGTGTCTGTATACAGCTGCGTAGATACACACAGAAAAGAAAAATGTCCCAGTAGAACTAATGGTGTATGCATGTCTGGAAGACATGAAGGAAATTTGTAAATTCTGTATCAATGCAGAAATATCAATCATTTGATACAAGGCACAAAATTCATATCAAACACAACTTCATCATGACATCTACTGCTGCTCTAAAGAAATATAACAGTGAATTTCATTATGCCAAAGTATTTTGACAGTGAGTAGTCTAGCTAGTTTTACACCTTCTCTGCTCTTTTTGCTCCAACGGTAAAAACAGGTATAAAACCCCCGAACATCCCACACCTCCCAAGGTAAGATATTGATACAACCAACACAAAAGCAGAATAAAAAATAAGTTTAGGATAAATTCTGGGGTGCCTTTTTGGCATATGAATTTGTAGGAAAAAGGTTAATGCCTATAGGTATCACAGAATCACAAAATGACTAAGGTTGGAAGGGACCTCTGGAGGTCATCTGGTCCAACCCCTCCTGCTCAAACAGGGACACCTAGACCTGGTTGCCCAGCATCATGTCCAGATGGCTTTTAAATATCTCCAAGGAGTGAGACTCCACTACCTCTCTGGGCAACCTGTGCCAGTGCTCAGTCATCCTCACAGTAAAAAAGTGTATCCTGATGTTCATAGAATCATTAAGGTTGGAAAAGACCTCTAACATCATCAAGTCCAACCATCGACCCAACACCACCATGCCCACTAAACCATGTCCCGAAGCGCCACATCTACACATTTTTTGAACACCTCCAGGGATGGTGACTCCATCACTTCCCTGGGCAGCCTGTTCCAATGCTTCACAACCCTTTCGGTGAAGAAATTTTTCCTAATATCCAATCTAAACCTCCCCTGGTGCAACTTGAGGCCATTTCCTCTCATCCTAYCACTTGTTACTTGGGAGAAGAGACCAACACCCACCTCTCTACAGCCTCCTTTCAGGTAGTTGTAGAGAGCGATAAGGTCTCCCCTCAGCCTCCTCTTCTCCAGGCTAAACAACCCCAGCTCCCTCAGCTGTTCCTCATAAGACTTGTGAGTGACTTCATCGATCCAGCCTGTCCACATCCCTCTGCAGAGCCTTCCTACCCTCAGGCAGATCAACACTCYTGCCCAACTTGGTGTCGTCTGCAAACTTACTGAGGGAGCACTCGATCCCGTCGTCCAGATCATTGATAAAGATATTAAACAAGACYGGCCCTAAAACTGAGCCCTGGGGAACACCGCTTGTGACCGGCCGCCAACTGGATTTAACTCCATTCACCACAACTCTCKGGGCTTGGCTGTCCAGCCAGTTTTTTACCCAGCAAAGAGTACATCCGTCTAAGCCATGATCCACCAGCTTCTCTAGGAGAATGCTGTCAAGGCTTTACTAAAGTCCAGGTAGACCACATCCACAGCCTTCCCCTCATCCACTGGGTGGGTCACCCGGTCGTAGAAGGAGATCAGGTTGGTCAAGCAGGACCTGCCCTTCATGAACCYGTGCTGGCTGGGCCCGATCCCCTGGTTGTCCTGCACCTGCCTTGTGAGCACCCTCAAGATGAATTGCTCCATAATCTTCCCCTGTACCGAGGTCAGGCTGACAGGTTTGTAGTTCCCCGGATCCTCCTTCCAGCCCTTCCTGTAGATTGGCAAGCCTCAAGAAGGAACCTCCTGTGTTTAAGTTTGTGCCCATTGCCTCTGGTCCTTTCACTGGGCATCACTGCAAAGAGCCTGGCTCTGTCCTCTTTGCACCCTCCCTTAAGGTATTTATATGCATTGTTAAGACCCTCATGAACCTTCCCTTCTCCAGGCTGAACAGTCCCAGCTTTCTCAGCCTTTCCTCATAGGAGAGATGCTCCAGTCCCTATATCATCTTAGTGGCTCTTTGCTGGACTCTATCCAGTATATCTATATCCTTCCTGTACTGAAGAGCCCAGCATTGGACACAGCACTGCAGGTGTGGCCTCACCAGTGCTGAGTAGAAGGGAAGGATCACCTCCCTTGACCTGCTGGCAACACTTAGCCTAATGTAGCCTAGGATACTATTAACCCTCTTTGTGGCAAGGGCACATCGCTGGCTCATGTTCAACTTGGGTGTCCACCAGGACCCCCAGGTCCTTCTCTCTACCAAGCTGCTTTCCAGCTGAGTGTCCCCCAGCATATACTGGTATGTGGGGTTGTTCTTCCCCAGGTGCAGCGCTTGTTGAACTTTGCTTTGTTGAACTTCAGGAGGTTCCTGTCAGCCCAATTCTCCAGCCTGTCCAGCCTGTGGTGGCAGCATGGCCTATCAGGTACTCCTCCCAGTTTTGTGTCATCTGCAAACTGGCTGAGGCTGCACTCTGCCCCATCATCCAGAYCATTAATGAAGACGTTAAACAGGRCTAGACCCAGTATTGACCCCTGGGGAACACTGCTAGTTATTAGCCTCCAACTAGACTTTGTGCCACTGATCACCAGCCTCTGGGCCCAGCTGTCCAGCTAGTTTTTAATCCACTTCACTGTCTGCTTATCCAGCCCATACTTCAACAGCTTGTCTATGAGGATCTTATGGGAGACAGTGTCAAAGGCCTTACTGAAGTCCAGGTAGACAATATCCACTGCTCTCCCCATGTCTACCAGGCCAGTCACTTAATTGCAGAAGTTTATCAAGTTGGTCAAGCCTGAGTTCCCCTTGGTGAAGCCATGCTGACTACTCCTGATGGTTTTCTTGTCGTTCATGTACTATGACTAGGTACTCCATCACCTTCCCTTGGGATTGAAGTGAGGCTGACTGGCCTGTAGTTCCCTTGGTCCTCCTTTTTGCCCTTCTTGAAGATGGGGGTGACTTTTGCTTTCCTCCGGTCTTCAGGTACTTCTCCCAGTCACCATGATCGATCAAAGATGATTGACAGTGGCCTCACAATGACATCTGCCAGATCCCTCAGCACTTGTGGGTGCATCCCATCATCTCCTTGTTCATCTGTGCAGGATTCCTGGCATTTTTGCCTGACTTGCTATTCATTGGGATGGATCTTTCTTGAGCATGGAGGTGGTCCTTGAATATTAACCAGCTTTCTTGGGCCCCTCTTCCCTCCAGGGCTTTATCCCACAGATCTCTCCAAGCTGCTGTCCTGAAGTCCAGGGTTGTAAGCTTGCTCTTCACCCTGCTCCCTCTCCTCAGGATCCTGAACTCCACTATCTCATGGTCACTGCAGCCAAGGCTGCATTTAACCTTCACATTCCCAATGAGCCCCTCCTTTTTGGTGAGTAGGAGGTCCAGCAGAGCACCTCTCTTCGTTGGTTCCCTCTACCACTTGGAATAGGAAGTTGTCATCAATGCATTCCAGGAACCTCCTGGATTCCTGATGTCCTGCTGTGTTACCCCTCCAGGAGATATGAGGATGCTTAAAGACCTCCATGATGACCAAGGCCTGCAAATGTGAGGCTGCTGCTGTCTGCAGATGCCTCACCCAATTGTTCTTCCTGGCCAGGTGGCCTGTAGCAGACACCCACTATAACGTTCACCTTTGCCAGTCCTCTATTTAATCCTAACACATAAGCTCCAATTAGCTCCTCATCCATCCTCAGGCAGAGCTCGATGCACTCCAGATGTTCAGTCACATAAAAGGCAACTCTTTCTGCTCATCTTCCCTTCCTGTCCTTCCTAAAGATCCTGTATCCCTCCATTGCAATACTCCAGTCATGAGAGCCATCCCACCACATCTCCATGATCCCAACAAGATCGTTGCCTTGCTACTGGTATTACCAGGATTCCCTGTGGATCATGTCTGTTACTGTCAGGGACTGAACGCAGTCTGCAGGATGAACTACCCACTTGAGGAAAAAAAGAAAAGTCGAAGGGAGGCGGGGGGAAAGATCAACAAGACCATTACTGTGTCTGGTGACTGTTCCTTTTAAAGAGGATAACTGTAACTGGCATCCCAAAGACGGAAAATGTGCACCTGAATGAAGGCAACCTGACTGCACGGATTCTTCCTGTTTCTCTGCCCAGAAATCCTTCTTTTTGAACAGACTTTTATAATACCTCTCTCTCYTCTGCAATCATTTAAAAATCAGAGCTGGGTCAAGGTGCAGGTCTCATTTTCCCCCTTTGGGATCTTAATAGAATGTTATATCTAATTCCCATTTGAGTCAAGGATTGTGGAATGGAGGAAAGCTCAGAAGGAGCTTGTAGCCTCTTATTTTCCCTTCCCTCTTCTCTTCCCTGTGATTTTTTGATTCATGACTTAATTCAGATTATGAAAAAAAGAAAATACCCTGGTTAATGTTTGTCAACAAAATGACTGAAAATTGACCAAATCACTAGTGTCTTACATTATTCTAAAGATATACAAGAGGATATGTGATATCAATAAGTATCAAGCAGATTGCCCAGTTTAAACTGATGATTTATGTTCTCAATTACCATTAGAAATAACCAAAATTAAGTTTCACATGGTACCATTATTTGAAGTGAGTAAATATCCCGAGTAATTTAAAGGTCACTGTGACAGATTGCCAGCCTATCTGCTTTTTTTCTTACCTAAGTACGATGTTGAATACACAGCCACTAGTATTTGGAGAAGTCTATTGACATGCCTTTTAAAAAAAAAAAAGAAAAAGAAAAAAGATGCCAAAAGGTAATGTTAGCTCTTGATTCCTCAACATTTATAGAATTCTGGCTACTTATTTAGGTGCTTGTTAAGTTATTAGATACTTATAAACTTATGGGGATTCACAAATCCATTCATCAACTCTTGGTTCTTTCAAGCACTGAGCATTGTTTTTACACTATTTGTGACATTAGTTCAGAAATGAAAGAAACCAGGTATCTTTGTGGTTTAATTAATTACCAATATAAAGATCTAAAAACTTTCACAACTGTTTATTTTTTGTTAATTTTGAACAACAATGTTACAGTTMGGTATCAATTTCTGAAAACTCCTGAAGTCATCTTTAACCATTTTTGCCAGGAAACTACAAACTCCCACTTTTCTACACCCCGTTATGTATTTAACATGCCTTTCTGGTTTTGGTGTTTTGTTCCCCCCCCATCCTCTGCCCAAGTAATTCTATTTTTATCTTCACATCTTCTGAATTCATGCTTTAAGAAGCACATATTTAATTTGTCAAGTAGGTAAACAGGAAAACGAGTTCTGAAATAAAGCTTTCCTCCTATTGTAGCAATAAAAGAACAGTATGTGCCTTGCTATAGCTAACTGTCCATCTTTCTTGAATGGAATAAAAAATTAGCCTCATGCTTCCTTATGTGACAGCAGCAGTTATGGCTGTCTTTCACTAGAAGAGTGAAATCTATTCCCTTGTGTTGTTTTTCTGCACACATGCATTTAAAGATGCTCTCCTCCACAAGGTCAGAATTTTCCATATAATCGCAGAGGCCAGTCTCCCATAAGCATTATATAATAGAGAGGTGCTCTCTCAGAGATTACCCTGTTTGATGGTTCAGTGCAGCATTTTCATAGCATAGGCCTTAATGCAGCATGTAAAGGTGTAATAGACCATTACTATATTCAGGCAAATCTCCAGATCAGTGATCAGGGTAAAGCCTTAAATGGAAGGAAAGCCTGCTCAAATGTCTATCATGCACTTGACTTTCTGCAGCCACAAAAATATTAGTGGGCCTTCAGCATACAGTTTCTCAATTCTTCCCCTTCAGGGGTATATCTGTCACCAGGGGAAAGAAAATGAATAAACATTGTTCCAATCTTCATTTGCACGCTGTCAGATATGACAACTGGAAAGGATTTTGAAGTGTTGGGTTTTTTGTTTGTTTGTTTTAAATTATAGTGCATGAATAGATACTGTTTTCCAAAAATCGTACATCTCCAAAAATCGTACATCTTCATCTCATCAAATGGGAGTATGAATGACGATTAGACAGTTGCTTTTAAATAACTTGTGAGAGAAAGCATTTTATCTTCATCAAGGGGCTTACATGCACATTCAACTATACCTGTAAGATAAAGATTTTCTTTTAAGGGCACTGGACTTGCATAATCTTGGGAATCAAATCTAGTCACACTTTGTTCTCAGTTCAAAATCACAGTGATGGAAAATAAGATCAAATATTTAAACAAAAATAATAATGAGAAACAAAACAATACATAAATCATTCAGAGTCTAAATGCTACACAGAACGAAAGGGAAAGAAAGAAAGTTATTTCCCACTAACTCTGTTAAGTTGGTAGGAAATGGAACTTCTTGTTTCAAGGGATATATTTCAACATTTTTTGAAAACATCACATGTCATCATACCATTATATTGACACTGTGTATCTTGAAATACTGTAAAATAATAAACATATAAAATAGATCCTAAAATTAAAATATTAGTTTGAATATTTTGAGGTTGCCAGTAGTAAACATGAAAACCTGAAAATAATTTCTGTTATATTTTTTCACCTACTCTAACAAACATATATGCACATAATTTTTTAATTATTATTTGTAAAGTATGTCAAGGGAGCACAGATGTATAATTTAAAATATACTGTAGCATACTTCCTCTAATTGTGACATATTCTAGTGGCAGTCAGATGGCATAATCTGATTCTTACCGTGTGTGAAAAGTAAATGGAAAGAAAGAAGCTAAAAGAATGGCTTTAGGTGTGAAAGGACGGAATAGGTAAAACAGTATAATTAATTCTAAGATTATTCATTTCCTCATTCACAACCCTGAGTCCTTTATGTCATATATGAACATGACTTTCAGTAATTAAGACAATACATATAGTTAAAAAAATCACATAGGAAAAAAAATTGGTTCAAACCAATTTTTTATTTTTTTTAATAAGAAAATGCTGTACCATTTTTCTTGCAGAAAAATGGTTTCACACCAGAGCAGTTGTAAGAAAACTACACACACTCAAAAAAAGGGATAATTCAAGACAGGTAACTTAGTTATGTGTGTAATTTCCTGGACATGATTCCCACAGTATGCAGTAACACAAAACTCCCTAAGTTCTTTTTAGTTCTGCAAAGGACCCCCGATAACTGGCTGTAAACTAAACAACACTTTAAACCTATTTTGGATGATTTACAACTATTTACTTGAGCTGGAGTATGACACGCTGAAAGCTAGCTGGAGTTAGTATGGCTCATTTGAAAAGCGTGAAAGGTTGTTGGAGACACTATTACACACTCTTAAGAAATGAAACCCACAGAATGTGTAGCTGTAATAACACTCATGCCATGTATAATGCTGTAGTCAGCACAAAACATACTGAAAGATAAGGAAGCGGAGAACACTATGTTCTGCATTTCCCTGATCCGAATGAACAACTGAACGCTCAAATAAATGATATTCAAGAGTAATTTTGTGAGTATATAAACTAGCTAGATAGCTAAATTAATTAAATATTTCAATCATACTGGCAACTGGAAGCCATTAAATGTATCGAGTAATAGTTTAATTAGCTTGTGGGATAGTTGAAAGTAAAATTTTTCTCAGTCCCAGATTTTGAATAACATCAATGAAGACACAGGAGATGTTTTTAGCAGCGATGTAGTTTCTTTGAAAACCTGAAAGAGGGATAATGCCTGRAGCTGTATCCTCAAACTGGTCAATTTCTGATTATTTCAAAATATCCTGAAGTTACTGTCTGAAAATATATGAAGTGAAACTTATTTGCTTTGAGAAGATTTTAGGCTCTTAGGTTTTGCATTCTCTCTGAAGTAAGGCATCAAGAATTACACACACACACAGAGACACACAAACTAAGCAGTCACCTCAGGGTACTGAGGTTTAATCTTCCTTCCTCTGCTTTGTTCCACCTTTCCTTTCCATCCCCCCACTTCATCTACAGGGAAGCTTAAAAGGGATTTGGGATAGGGTACAAAGCTCGTCTTACAAAAAAAAAAATCCATCTATTTTATAATTTCTGCTAAGTTATCTATGCACCTTGAAAATTTAGTGGAAAGAATGTAAGGAAAGTTACAAAAATAGTAAATGCATTTGAGTACATTCATATTTAGAAGTAAGGAAGAGTTGGCAGGAATGCCTGCAAGACAGAAGTGTTGTCTTAAGCATCTCTAGCCAATATAAATGTATGAAACTACATCTGGTATCTCAAGTAATGCTCAAGAAACCTTTTTTATTTTGTTTCACACATGCTTCATCTAATCAGGCTTTCAAGTCTTTCACATCACTCAGAAAAATATCCATTGAGACCCTCCTGAAGGCGACGTGAGGAAAGTGTATGAGTTAAAGTGAAAGTCTCAAGAAAAACTGCATTGAATCTTCTGGAAAAATATATCTTGAAATATTTAATTTTTTGCTTATGAACAATTAAGAATGAGGGCATTTTTCTAGTTCTATTTACTTGGTAAGGTACTAGGCAGGTAAAACCAGAAAATATCTAATACACTGATTGAAGGTAACCTCTTTCATAAATAACAACTAAAAGTTAGGATTTTTCAAACAGGGAAAGGAAAGTAGTATGAAAACAAGCGTATTCAGATTATAAACTGAAGAAAAAAGGCAAACACTGAAATTTATATACATGAGAGATTACTACAACAGATCTTAGAGAGCAGAGTTCAGGTGTAGCTACACAGATTTAAGCTATTTCAACACCTTTTACAAGTCTCAGTATATATTAGGCTCTTACATACCTATACAGATCTGGGCTGAGATTCCCAAAACAGTTATTGATGACTGAGCAAAAATAAACATTACGTATGGTTTCAAGAAATCATGCTATCACACGAATTTACATTATTGAAAGTTTTAAAGATGTGGCCCCTGGCTGAAACTCACCTATACTTAAGATATTGTGACCAACTGCATTAGCTTAAACCAACAACTAAACACATCGCTGCACTATGAACAAGATCTATGCAACCCCAAAACCCCATATGTAAGCCCCATATTGGAAATGTGAATTATATCAGCAAATATTCTAGGTGAAAAATGGTAGATACCAGCATGTTAGAAAGCAGCTGACTCTTTCCTTTGACTAAGCACATTTTTAATCATTGTCATCACAGGTAGCAACATTTCTAAACAAGATAAAAAAAGAAAAAAGGAAACCAAGAGAGTAGTATTTTAGGAAAAAATATTTTGAATTCCAATACCAGAGGCCAGATTAATTCAAACTTTAGATCACTTAGCAGCTAACACTCTTTTTCTCTCTTCAATGACTACAAGAATTCTCAGGACACATAGGTGTTATCTAAGTTAAAGTGATGACTATGGCATCAGATACACCCATGATTTGTGACCTGGGAATCTGATTCAGCATCAAACTAGTTCAGTTTTTATTACAGCTTGCAAATGCTGTAGGTTGAATCAGAAATACTGSAAACAAAGACTAGCAATGTTTTACTAGATGTGGCATGGGATTATTTCTCAAATGAAAGCCAAGTAATGATGGTTTCAGCAAGAAAACAAACAAACAAACAACAAAAAAAAMCCGTGGCAGACGTTACTGTATACTTTTTTTGTAAATTAGTTTAACATTTCTTACAGTCATTGGTTCTCTTAATGCATGTCAGCCTGTAAACAATTCAGCAGTAGTACAGAACATTAAGCAACAGCTAATTATACTGAATTATGGTACATGTCCTTGAGACACTTTCCCCCACCATTTCTCAGCCAACATTTTCAGTAATGACTGCATTACACAATTCCTAACAGCACTGGGAATTTTAGCCACATGGTTGTCTTCATTAAAAACTCAGTGTCATAGATCTAGTTTTGGTACCTTTAATGGATTATCAGGAACCTGCAATAACTGGAAACATTTGGGTTCACATTCCCCTAATGTGAAATATATTATGAAAACTATCTTGACCTATTTATGTGTAAATCTCAGTTTTCCTACCAACTGCATGTTTCTCCCTTTTCTTCTTAAAATTTTTTCAAGATAATTGTTTACTTTTATAATGTCATTTTGTTGTTAAAGAACAATTCGGTGTGATCTTCAAAAACACTAGAAGAAAAAGAGAAATTTAGCCTAAGTGGGAAACTCCAAGCAATGTTTTGCTATTGTGAGAGACTTCTGATGAAGTCATGACACTACATAGACAAGACTCAATTGCCTAGGTGCAGGAAGCATCTAGTTTCATTTGAGAAGTCCTGGGACATCTCACCTGAGCTCCCATTGCTGTTCCCCAAGGGCTCTGGACTCCAAGACTTCTGATGTCAACCCACCAGTGCCACAGCAAGTATAACTGGTATTCGGAGAGACTAATTGAAATAGAGTGTTTCAACTCAAACCTCATGTGGTTCATAGCACTAACACATTATCTATAATATAAAAGGGAGAGGAAGATCTTTTAAATGAAATTTGAATCTGAAATAGTCTGTAACTAAGTTCTTCAGTCAAGCCTTTTAAACAACTTGTCACTGCCTTCCAACTGAAAACATGGGCACGTAGTGAGAAGCAAATATGTGAGAGCTAACACTAATACACACACATGTGTATACATATTAGTGTAGTATCTCCCCTTCTCGGAACTTCGAGGACTTGCTCAATGCTTAGAGAAAATCAGAATAAAAAGTTTCCATGGAAAATCTGGGTTCACAAAGGAGTTGTTCAGGTAAATTGAGAAGTAGCATCACTGTTTAGGACTGTTAATCCTGTTCGACTCTTTCAATAGTAAACTTTTCTACATGCAGATACTGTCTCTCCGAGTGGAACATTTTACAGAGTGTTTCYTTCACCTGCTGAAATTTCTGGACCATCTTTAGATGGAACAGTGGGGATAGGAACAAAGAGGTGGTCCAACATGTATTAAACCTGACTGCCTGATGTAGCTAAGCTGCAGGTTTTTTTTTTTTGGAAGCTGTCATATGAAACTAAACTAAAGTACTTAGAATCTAAGCCATTAGCAACTAACGAGGAAACAATGAAAAGTAAAAGTAGGTTTAAAATTATAAATGAGGACATTTGGAAATTATATTTGTCAGAGTTGAGCTGGGTCAAGTGTCTGTATCTGTATTTTCAGAGCATGTCATTTCATAGTTATGATCAAGCATAACTTAATTTTCCAGCTTCATAATAGATCTATTAGTTGTTAAAGAATGTATAGCAATTTCAGAATTTTTTAAATGATACTTTATTGTTGCTGTATTCTATAACATTGATTTGTAATCTCTGCAGATGTACATGAGGCAGGACAGTAGACATTGAGAAAAATGAGGAGGAGACCAGAAAGAAAGCCGTTGAGTCCTCCCTGAGTTGACAAATACCATTTCTGCTGCATTCAATCACCCTGCGACTGATTACAGGCTTCTGTAAGATCTGACATTCTATAAGCAGGAAAGTCATCCTGAATATGGKATATGAGGGGTTAATTAGAAATCCAACAGTTTAATACTACAAGCAATAATGTAGTGTTTATTCAATTTATAGCAGCCACTAGTTTGAGTGTGTCTACAGCTGCACATACCTATTTTGATATCTGTTACTGCAACACAGTTAAACTAATATAATACATACAAAAAARAAAAAAAATCACTTTGTCTCTTTCCCACTTGATTTCAAAAAATGAGTAAGGTGCAAGTTAAATATGTCTTCATATATTCCTGAATTGCTGTACAGTACTGTGCATGTATAATCCACCTCATCTATAGCTTTGTATTTTCTTTTAAAGAGACACGAGTTTATTGTTTCATACACAAAACATATTTTTCTACAGAACATACCTTTCTGTATAACCCACATTCACACCAACACCTGAGTGTATTTGATCAGCAGCCTTTTTTTTTTTTTTTTAAAGTGTCCATGTTCTCTTATGATGCTTTCTCCTCAGTGAACACTGCTTGGTTTTGGGGAGGGCCTGTTAGAATCAGAGCCCTCAGTAGTCTAGGATTAACTAAAATACATTCCCTCCTGATACTTCAACCTTATGTGAAAAGAATTTCATGGTCAGAAACAAGACCAGATATTGGGTGGTCCTTCTGTACACTGACAAATTTAAAATTATATAAATGTATATCAGGTAGCTAACAGTTGTCATGTTTTAGATGTACATCAGCTAAAGTCAGATCATCATTTTAAGTCCACTGAGTTGAGTATTCAGTATATTCAACATTAAACTACCCTCTTAGTCATTTTCGCATTGCACAGTGGAACACAGATTAAAGCCTATGCTAAGATCAATTCAAGCTGGTGAAGTCTACATGGTACAGTGAAGGGGGAAAATACTACCTCTGATTCCTATAGCAACATAACTCCGTTGGCATGGCACCAGTCCTGGGCTAGTTATACCTGCCACTCATGGTTAATTAACTAAGGTACAGCATAWTGCTGCTATTAACTTCCAATCACAGACACAGTTCATGTCAAGAGACCCCAGGTTGAGTCTCTCTAGTGTATTGTATGGTAAAGTGCAGATGTGCTCCAATATAGTAGTAGAAACCCACAGTAATATAAAATGCAAGAAACAGTTGCTCTGTAAATATCTATTTAGAGTATATACTATATATGAAGAGTATCTTTCACAACCCCAAGAAAAACTCAAGTGAAAAAACTAATTCTCTATTAAACTCTGAATTATCATAAATCATTTCCTTGCAAACTGAATGAAAATTAATATGACTTTTTCTAATCCTTTAACTTAAACACTTTGCAACTGAGGGAAAAACTATGTAAAAACCAAAATTATTTTCAGAAGCTAAAATATTTTAATGACTAGGCCTTTATTCAATTTTTAGAAACAACTACTTTCTTTTTATTGAAATAAGTTGCTCCACTAAAAAATTTCAGCTGAAAACAAGCTTTTTTTTGTTTAACCAAATGTAGTGTTTTGTTTTTCAGGCTGTTCCCTTTAATTGAACTGCACACTGCAGAAGAAAACATAGACTACTACTTTCTGAATATTAATTATAGTTCCCTTGAAGTCTCCTAGGTCATTAAAATATGATTAGCTAAAGGATTTTCTTAGGTGGAATGAATAATACACATCAAATATACAGATCCATTTCAGAAGTCTACAATGATTACCTTATTGGGATTCAGTTAATGAGAAAAATCCATCTCTATTGGTTCAGTGACATGGACGAACAGTTCAATTCCCAAAGATGCACAGCATGACAAACACAATTCACAACACTTGAACTATCAAGTTAGCCACCTCGTACTGAAGGGTCTGAAAAATACTAAGAATAACATAGGTATTCCTGCTGAGTATATTACCTAAAAATCTCCTCTTCCTTAATTATTTTTATCAGATTACTTTAAATTAGCCCTGTGCTGTGGCTTATTAAAAAATAAATCTTGTTTCCATGGCAATAAATTTGTTTTACCAATTTGTAACAAATGGATATACTAAAACATTTGCAAAAATGGATTTCCATTTCAGTTTAGATGTAAGCAAGTATCAGATAAATCTGTCCATGAAGAAATGGGATATGCAACATTACATAACTTATTCAGTATTACCAAATTCTCCTTTTGGCGATTAGCCATAGTTACAATTAGAAAGAAATGTTGTAATCATCTTTATCAATCTGTATGTGGTTTTAAGGGACATATTTTTATAGTTATACTCAACACCATCAGGAAATGGGGAAATATTATATTACCCACTATCCAGGGAAATCTTCCATCCAGWAACGGTCTGAAACCATCTCACCTTCATGGAAATCAGACCACAGCAACACCTCCAACAGCTCAACTTACATGATGACATATTCTGAACTATTTTGCAAAATCCTGGTGCTGTCTTTGTATCAAATGGTAAGAGGAGAAAAAACCAAACGTTGCAGCCCCTCCTAATCCATCTCTTTTGGTCCAGCAAGTTGCAATGAAAAATGTTTTCCAGGTCATGTGTGTGTCCCAAGAGCTCTAAAGGTAATCACAGCAGCCGTGGGATGAGATGACATATCCCTGACTGTCAAGGCTAAAATTCTGATATCAACACCAACCACAACTGTAGTGTCTGTACTGTGCTGACCACAAGACACTAGGCAAATAACTATCACAGTTGGGTCTTGTATTTATTCTTTCTATAAGCCACTTATGGACTGATTAACTGGATCTAGACTGTGGCTCAACAAAACCAGTATACTGCTCATGATTACGATACTAACGCATCTACACACACACACACMCCCCTTGGTGCATCCTGAAGGTCTCCATGCAGTGGAAGGAGAATGATCCTGATCTGCTCTGTAAAGCCCAGAGGATGGGCATCACCTAAGGAACTAGGTAAAATGTAACAAAACCCCCAAAATTTACTTCATAGACTGGCAGCTCAATGAATTATACTATGCATTATAATGGCAAGAACAACTAAATATCCAGAACGTTCTTAAAAGCAAACCCTTTGAACTCTCTTCTTTCCAGATTAATACTGCATGTGTGATAAGAGTCTGCCCAAGAGTCCAGATCAGATAGATAAAACATGGATAATCCTCCAGGCTGCCATAGGTATTGCTGATGAGAATAGTGTGGGTAGATGGGAGAAGTGCAGCTTTATTTTAGTCAAAGACGACATTAAAGTAGACTATATAAATATGAAGTAGACTATATCTATCAGAGTAGATACAGGCAGTGAGCTCCACACAATTGACAAAAAAAAAGAAAAGGAAGAGTTGAAAATACCTATCTGCAGACACTTATCTCTCAAGTAAGTATGGGATGAATAAGGAGCTCCTGTCCAAGTTCAAACATGGAAAGGAAGTGTACAAGAGACAGAAGCAGGGTAGGGTAACCCAGGAGAAATATAGAGATGCTGTCTGAGCGTGCAGGGATGGGGTTAGGTAAGCCAAAGCCCACATGGAGCTGAATCGGACTAGAGATATKAAGGGTGACAGGAAAGTCATCTATGAATACATCATTAGAAAAAACACAGGCCCACTGCTGAAAGAAGCAGGGCACCTGGTGACAAAAGACATGGAAAAGGTTGAAGTACTCAATGCCTTCTTCGCCTCAGCCTGTACCAGTAAGATCGACCTTCAGGAACCCCAGGCCCCTGGGACCTGTGCGAAAGTCTGGAGCAAGGATTTACCCTCAGGGAAACAGTATCTGGCTAGGGTACATTTAAACAAAATGGGCATAGACAGGGCTGTGGGACCTGATGGGATGCACCCACTAGTGCTGAGGGAGTTGGCTGATGTCATTGTGAGGCCACTCTCAGTTACGCTGTAGAGGTCATGACATCTGGGGGAGGTAGCCGAGGACTGGGAAAAAGCAAATGTCACTGCTATCTCCAAGAACGGCAAAAACAGAATCCGGGAAACCACCAGCCACTCAGCCTCACCTCCATCCCTGTAAAGGTGATGGAGCAAGTAGCATGTCTGAAAGTAGCTTCCAGTATTAAGTACAAGAAAGTGATTGTGAGTAGTCAGCATGGATTTACAAAGGGGAAATCATGCTTAACCAATCTGATAACCTCCTTTGATGACAGAACTGGATCAGTGGAATAGGAGAGAGCAGTGGATATTGTTTGTCTTGATTTTAGCAAAACTTTCAGCACAATCTCCCATAACATCCTCACAGACAAACTGATAAAGTAGAAACCAGACAAATGGACAGCGAGTGCGGAGGATTGAAAGCTGGTTGAACTGCTGGGCTCAAATGGTTGTGATTAATGACGTACACTCCAGCTGGAAGCCAACAACTAGTGGTGTACACTAGGCATCAATATGGCATCCACTACTGTTTAACCTCTTTATAATGACCTGGATGATTGGGCAGAGGGCACCCCCACCAAGTTTGCAGATGATACAAAACTGGGAAGAGYAGTTGACAGAGCAGATGGGTGTGCTGCCATTCAGAGGGACCTCGACAGGTTGAAGAAATGGACTGACAGGAACCTCACATAGTTCAATAGAGAGAAGTGCAAAGTCCTGGGGAGGGAATAACCAGCACCTGAGGAGGAATAACTCTACGCAGTCCTACAGGCAGGGGCTGACTGGCTGGAAAGCAACCTTGCAGAAAAGGACCTGGGGGTCCTGGTGGACACTGAGCCGAACATGGACCAGCAATATGCTCTTGCAGCAAAGACAGTCAACAGCATCCATCTTTTGTTGCATTAGCAGGAGTACTGMCAGCAGGTTGAGGGAGGTGATCCTTCCTCTCTGCTCAGCCCTTGGGAGACACATATTAAGTACTGTTTCCAGGTCTGGGCTCCCCAGTACAAAAGAGACATGGACTTACTGGAGTAAGTGCAGCAAAGGGCCAACACAGATGATTAAGGCACTCATGTATCTTTCATATGAGGAAAGGCTGAGGGAGCTGGGACTCTTCAGCCTGGAAAAGCAAAGTCTCAAGGGAATCTTATCAATGTGTATAAATACCTGATGGAAGGAATAAAGGTGACAGAGCCAGACTCTTCTCAGTGGTGCCTAGCAGAAGCAGCATCAATGGGTACAAACTGACACACAGAAAATTCCAGTTAAAAGTTAAAAAAAAAAAAAAAAAATCAATGAAACAACTTTTTTCTTTTTTTTAAAATGTGAGGTGGTCAAGCACAAGAAAAGAAGGTAGATGTGCAGTTTTTTTCCTTTTAAGATATTCGAAACTGGACAAGAAACTGTCTTAAGTAACTGTAGTAACTAGATGATCTCTAGATGTTCCTTCCAATCTCAGTGACTGCTTGATGGAATTCATCTAACCATTTCATAAATACAGAGAGGCAACTCTCTCACTGCAAGCCATTAGATGCTTAATTCTTTTTTTTTTTTCCACTGAACAGTGGCATGATTCTGACACAATGTTTGGATTTTGTCATAAATAAGACATTACAATGGACACATATTTGAATAACTATTTTTAAGCAATTCTATCATGACTGTTCTCAGGAAAATTAGACAATTCAGTTAGAGAACATTTAAGAAAACATTTTTATCGATGCAGCTGAATAACAGATGATTGTATATAAAGCAGGTATAAGCAGTCAGGAAAGTAAATTGTAATTCATCTCACACGTCTGCCATAGCTATTTTGAACAGCTACTGAGCTAGATAAAGATCATACCTAATTGCTAATCATTATGTCACTCTAGGTTGAATCCCCCCACACGAGCACGCGTGCACACACACACACACACACACACAAACACTGCAATGTGATTTAAGTTTCAAGTAATTACAGCCTGAAACAGTTTGAGAAACAGCAACTACATACTGGTAATTAAGTCTTCAACAGAGTATCATTATAAGTTATTAGATGCCTGCAAAGTGCAGGTGGTTAGTGCAGATGTCCTGGGCTGCAAAAAGTAGAATGCAAACAAAGCAGCCAGATCGACAGATAGGCAGATACAGACATATAGCACACACATTTATACATACAGGAAATATATATATATCCTCTATCTCTTCAGGTTGAAAACATGAGGAATGAGAAATCCACCTATATACAAAATAACTCTCAGAACTACCAGTTACAATTCATGAAAATATACCTTCTTTTTACCTTCTTTTTATAGCTTCTTATACCTTTAATCATTCTATTAACTGCAAAGAATATCTAATTAAGTCCATTGATATAACTTACCCTTTTCARTACTAAAGAGAAGGAATAGTAAGTGATAGCAATAATAAAGAAGCACTAAAGTTCTGGTGTTATTATGATGCATAGAAGGGCTGATAGCAAAATCAGATTTTTTTTTTTTAATTTTTATAGTACATGAGGAAGTTGGAAGAAAGCAATATTAAAAAAAAANCTTGGCCAAAATCATATAAGAAACTTAGGGAAACATACCTCCAAAAAAAAAAAAAAAAAACTTGGCCAAAATCATATAAGAAACTTAGGGAAACATACCTCCAAAGTGATACATCATGACATATATCAGGAAATTTTACAACAAAATACTACAGGATATTGAAAAATTGTACTTTTTTTCAAAACTGCTAATGAAAAGCTTGKTTTTCTTCATTGTAAAGAATAATTATGGGCCAGACTCTGACACTCTTGTCTCCGTTCTCGCGTATGTTGAGTAACATTTTATTCCAAAAACTAAGTCTCATTGAAATAAGTGGCTTCTCTATGAAAAAAAAAAATCTTATCAAACTAAGAATGTCAATTAGTAATCAAGAATATCTTGAACCTTTTCTAAAGAAGCTCAATGTCCTATTTTCATCTTACTATGAAAATATCTATTGAAAAACCTCTGTCCATAAAACGAAGAAACTCTGCTTCCCCAAGACCTCTTAACAACATGGCACATCTCTCAGGAGCTTGCAAAGCACACAAAAAAGGCTGCAATACTTTTTATTGATAAAATGTGACAAAATTTTTGTTTTGTTTTGTTTTGTTTTCCCCCAAGCAATGCTCATATACTAGCTTTACCTTCCTCAGTAGCTGTCTAAAATACCAAGCACAAGAATGGAAAAGATATATACTTACAATTGAGTCTTGACATCATAGCAAGACAAAAACAATTAGCAAGTGAACTTTGCTAGCAGGGCTCGGCAGGCATTTGTGTTGTTGTGGCCCAGTGTTATTCAAGCCTTGGTTAGCATAAAAATGAGTCATCTGTGCTGGCTCCTCTTTCTGGAGAGGACTGCAATTTGTCTTGACTTCAGTTGTATGATAAAATTTGATCCATCTTCTGTGCAAGTTTTTATAGAATCAGATAGCAAATGGCAGACAATAATGTTCCACTCTAAATTMCTGACATAAGGACGTTGTGTGTCAAATCAAGGGATGGAAGGATACAGAACTGGTAGGAAGAAATTCTGCACTTAGCGAAGTTGATGTACTTTGCCACTGATTTCCCTGGGGTCAGGATTTCATTCTTGGACAGGGAACAGCGGAACAGAACGGCACAGTGATTTACACAGACAATGCTAGGAGGAGTAGTAAATGAAGAAACGGTATGAGAAGAGTAGTCAGGATTAAAAGAGAAATCTAAATTACAAACAATGGTGGCTAACATGAACAAATATGAAAAGGAAAGAGGTTAGTGCTTATTATTTTAGACGTGTAATCAAAACCCTATCTTAAAAGGGCTAAGACAGCACGAGGAAGCAAATACAGAAGATACGTTATCAGTGTTGAAGAATAACACTGAATCTCAGTTTCTTTACTGTAAGTGCTGTAGTTGAGTTTAAGCCATTTAAGCAAGAACAAGAAAAATGCTATCTTTATCTTACTGACAACTTCATAAAATGGGTTTCTTTAAAAAAATGCCTGACACTGACAGTAACCTCTAACAAGGCCCATGGGAACTGCAGCTGGACAACAGTAAATCCATGTGAAAATATATACGTGTATGTGTGCGAGCTTGCGTGTTTATAAAACACATACATACCACTTGTGTTATTTATACAACCTATTGTTTAAACACCTACAAAATACACATTTAAAATAGGTATAAAGGAAAACATTACAGAAACTTGTAAAAAGACTTATAAGGCTGTTATTTCAACACTGGGCTACTTAACATGGAAGGGCTCTTGCAACAGAAACAAAGGCAGATAAAGAGCCATCTGATAGGTAGATCTCAAGTGAAAATTRGCGATGTCCATGTAAACAGAAGTACATTGAAGTGATAACATAGGCACGCCCCCCCCCCAACCACTAACGACAGTGCCAACATATTCTTGATAGA
Organism: Oceanodroma leucorhoa; assembly: GCA_030449065.1. Taxonomy (NCBI): domain Eukaryota; kingdom Metazoa; phylum Chordata; class Aves; order Procellariiformes; genus Oceanodroma; species Oceanodroma leucorhoa. The sequence goes on along the minus strand of JASVER010000001.1, from coordinate 27,316,432 downwards.
CCGAGGAAGCCAAAAACTACACAAAAAGTGTTACATATGCTATTACTAAACACAGCTCAAAAATCACTGAAAAACTGAAGAGGCTGAGCTAGATACTAGAAACAGTGAGTTACTGTTAACGACAGTGCTGCTCACAGCAGACAATCAACATAAAATCTGACAGCCAGTGCACCTGCAAGTGTGAAGTATGACTTTCTCAGAGACTGCTAAAATGTCTTCCTTAAATAATCTTTACAAGTCTGCACAGCATGTCCTCCTCAGTTTACAGTCTTTGCTGCATCCTAACTTTCTGTTAGTGCTTCTTGTATGTGCTTCCGTCTACTAAAATCTGACTTTTCATGAAAGCAGATGTAAAAAATTCTATGATTTTTTCTAACAACAACAAATCTAAACAGAAAGGTATTTTTTTCAGCTTGCTCACATGGTAACAAACCCAACAACCCCATGAGCTGGTTGGAAACCAATGAACCCAGAACTAGGGATTTAGCACAGTTGGCCATTTAGAAGTCAGCAACAGCAAAGCTTTAAAAGCAGGGAGTCAGTTACGGTCTGGCTCCTTCAGCCTTATTACCTGGACTGAAAGGAAAGTGGGGAGATGGAAGTTCTTGCGTTCTGGATGCCTGACTGAAGGGAAGGTGAAGGGACAGGCGATGCTTCCCAAATTCCCCAAACTAGCTAGTYAGTGGGCTGAAAACTTCTTTGTCAGTTGAGTCATATTCAGCTTGCCAATAAATGTTAAATTTTTTAACAGATTAAATTTGTCAACAAATCTGGTTAGTCTGACATTGCTCGTACACAACGTGTAGCCTGATAGGAGCAAAAATTGTGCCTCCTTCAGAGAGCAGCTGTACGACTTCCTTGTTTACAGCCCTACTGCAGCATGTCAGATTAATCCAAACCTCCATTTCTGTATCTATAATTTTGCAAGAAAACTCCTGGGTAGACAGGTATTTATGTGCCTGATTTGCAGGCTCCTGCAATGCACATATAAGCCCTTCTATCTACAGGGGTTTCAGCAAGATTTATGTAGGTAGCAACCACACAGATTTAGGAGTCTGCTTGCGCACACTGCACAGTATAATTAATGCCTAATGTATATTTAGACACCATATTGGTCATACAGATAAGTGGGGAAAAATGTCTATTATTTCAGAAAGTTTGATCCTGAATGTCAACATTTAAAGCAGCAATATCACAGRATATTCATGCAGCTTCAGAACTTCCATTATTATTAAAAAATACATCTCCATGAATACTATTATTATTAAACATTAATACAACCCATTAACTTTGCATGATTCTTGAAAGAGAYCGTAAAAGGACAAAGTCTTTTCCTGGAAGATTTTAAAATCCAAATTAGGCAAAGATGAGTCATAATATGCATAAAACAGACAAAAAAGAGGGATTTAGAAAAGAAGATTAATACAAACTGTGCATATTTTAGGGACAAAAACTTATTAATATATTTCACTGCACATAATGACTTAAGGTAAGACATGAGACATGGCATGGGAGTGGAAAATCATGAATGTAAACTAAGCAGGAAGTAGTGGATTAATAACTAAAAAAGGACTCTCAGAGAACACTATTTCAAAAAGGAGTAGCACGAATACCAAGAGTAAAAGATATACTCTGAAGAAACAAATACAATCAGAGCAATAGAAAAGCAAGACAGCCTGAAAAGTTCAAACAAAAATTAAAAGCAGTTAAAGCACTCAATTTCCAATGCCTCTCCTCCTGCTACAAGAAGCTGTAGTTAGAAGGCTGATTTTTTTCCCCCATAGATATTATCCTAAATTTACTCTTCTCAAAAGGAGCAAACAGCACCATGTTTATCATATGATATTAGAGACACTTCCTTCATTCAAAAAACACCTCCTCATACAGCGCCTGTACCACATAGGTTGCTTTTTGCTGACTTCAGTTTCAGTGGAAATATCATTCCATGCTTGCCTTATGCTTACGATTTCGCCAAGGCATCTGACTTGAGCCTGACTTGAGTCTGGGAAAAAGATACAGGACTGGAAGAACTTTCACCTGGACTGTATAGAGTTTTTCTTGTGTCAAGTCTGAGGAGGAAAAATAAAAGCAGCCATCCAGTATGATCTCTAAAAGGGGGTATTTTGACCAAGAATATTTGTTGTGCCTCCTTCACTCTTCAGAAGAATATAGGAGATATTAGATTTACTTCTCTAGCCTGCTTCAGTGAAGCAGGGGTTACTCAAAAATCATGTGTCACAAAAGAATAAAGCATGTCAGGATTTGAGTGAGCACCTAGAGTAGAGGGTAAAGGCCTTGGAAATTTCTTCAACTTGAAAATCTCTTGATTTTTGGCTAATGTAAATTGTTGGAGCTCTGCCTGGTTTACCATAGTACATGATTATAAACTAAATACCAAKATTGCTCACAATGAGAACGTGGTCTAGTAGACGAGTTGTTGGAACAGTCCTGGAAGAGCAGAGATGACAACACAAGTGCACGTAAGTTCAGGTTTGTTGTAATGAATTGCATTTCCACTTTAGTTCACAAACGTGCCCTTACAGATTGACTCCTAAAGAGGAGGGGAAACAGCTGAATGACTCTCAGGTTAGCACCAATATTTTCTAAACAGTATGAAAGATGTTTCAGTTCCTTTTTCATCACAATTTATGATCATTTTTGCAAGTTACCAATCAATATAAGAGACAAACATTTTACACGTAGGTGTGGAACAGAATTCAAGTGAATACACATTGCCATACCTAAAGCAGCTTATTCAGAGCATATTCCTGCAGAATATGCTGCAATGTGATGCACTTGTAAAGGATGTATCAGATGGAAAAAGAGGGCTGCAAAAGCCAGTGCCAGAGGTGGTTTTCTTTTCTTTTTTTTTTCTTTTCTTTCTTTTTCTTTCTTTCTGGCCAGTGAGGCAAGATAGCAACAGCCCCAGGCAAAAAGTGGCAAAATGGGAGAAGCCACAGAGCACTCCTACTTTCTCAAGCAAAGCTGAAGCTAAATGCTTCAATATATGTTCTTTCTAAAATAATAATGATTTCACCTACAACCCAAAAAGCCTGTGGAAAACACTTTTACAATAATCACCTGAAAAACCTTCATATCATTCATTTTGATGTTGTTTTTAAGCAACTTCCACTGCTTAGCAGGGCTGTTAGCATTAGAGACATTAGCGTGGTCCAAGGTTTTCTACAACTTTTCTTTAGGTAAGGTAAAACACAATTTCAGATATCCTTTAGAATTTAGCACATTTCTTAAAGGTCTCTAAAGCATGTGCTTGCTTTCATTTTCAGCTGTCCTTCACTTATATTTATATTGCTTCACCACCTCACCCCCCAATATATTTTAATATTTAATTTAATATTAATATTAATTAATATTTAATTTAAGGCTAAATGTTATGTTCTGTACTAGATACCACCAGATGAATAACGAAGAGCTTAATTCATACAAATGTAGGTTTTCTTCAGGTTCGCAGTGAACCTGCTGACTGTGTGAAGGATAAGACTTTCTCAAGTGTGAACAGCTAAGGACAACCTCATTGCACTGCGCAGCACATTAAGCCGAGGTGTCCAGATGAAACCATATACCCCTATAAAGAGAAAGTGCCCCAAGCTGATCAGTCTTGTCTCTCAGCTATCTCAAGTTCTAAACCTGACATTTGTAATATATTGTCAGCAAGGGGTCATTCCCATAGCAGTGCTTTCATGGGCCCAGAGAGTTCAGAAGACTGACAAAGAGAAGAGCGCTATGGACCTCAGGTGCTATGACATCATTCTGAATCCAACTCTGGGCACTAGTGATAGGTGAAAAAGAGAAAGGCTGTTACAAGCAGCACATCTAATACACTAATCAAGAAGGGAAGCAAGCAATATACACGTGTTTTTTTCTGGTACATGGCAAAAGTACTTGATGACAAGTTGATTCCCGTTCAGTCACAGTGGAAGAAGTATAGCTGGTTGATTTAAGGTACAAAAAAAAAAAATTACAGTAAAGTTTATCAGTTCTCCTTTCAAAAGGAGGCTACCTTTTCAACAAAGATAATAAATATTTTTGGTACTAATGGACCTTGATTTTTTCTAGATTCCCAGAATGTATAATTCCCCAAATTTGGACCTCAAGCAAATCAGCTGTGTATGTAGCCTCTTGAATTACAGTGTTCTATGTTTACAAAGGCTTGTACACACAAATATCCACCAAAATATGAAGACTTTTAAACCTTTGCACTTTAAAACATTTTACTTGCCATTGCGTTTGCTTAGAGTCCACATATCACGTTCAAACACCAGAAAGCAGTGATTTCTAGGTAGATTTCTCTGACTATGAACTTGTCCCCATCCCTTGTTAGAATCAAAGAAATCCTGTCTAACAAGGCCTTCTGAAACATACTTGTCATTTCACTGGACTGAGCATGAACAGGCTGATAAACCAGGGCATAGGACAACTGCATTTGCACTTAATTACTAGAGAATTAGAGTAACTATTCCCTAGTCACCAGCTGGATTAGGTCTTTGAGGAAGTGGTTTATTTCGTGTATTCTACTAATGTAGAATACTACAAGATGTAGCACTGCCTATTACATCTTGACATGCAGCAAAAAGGTTACTTTTTAATTTTAAAAATTAAAATAATTAACAAGTTATGCTGGTTTTGGCTGGGATAGAGTTAACTTTCTTCTTAGTAGCTAGTATGGGGCTATGTTTTGGATTTGTACTGGAAACAGTGTTGATAACACAGGGATGTTTTCATTATTGTTGAGCAGTGCTTACACAGAGCCAAGGCCTTTTCTGCTTCTCACACCACCCCACCAGCCAGTAGGCTGGGGGTGCACAAGAAGTTGGGAGGGGACACAGCTGGGACAGCTGACCCCAACTGACCAAAGGGATATTCCATACCACATGACGTCATGATCAGCATGTAAAGCTGCGGGAAGAAGGAGGAAGGGGGAGACGTTCAGAGTGATGGCATTTTGTCTTCCCAAGTAACCATTAGGTGTGATGGAGCCCTGCTTTCCTGGAGCTGGCTGAACACCTGCCTGCCCATGGGAAGTAGTGAATGAATTCCTTGTCCTGCTTTGCTTGTGTGCGCGGCTTTTGCTTTCCCTGTTAAAGTGTCTTTATCTCAACCCACAAGTTTTCTCACTTTTACCCTTCCGATTCTCTCCCCCATCCCACCCCGGGGGGAGTGACCAAGCAGCTGTGTGGGGCTTAGTTGCTGGCTGGGGTTAAACCATGACATATGTAAACAATCTATTTCTAATTAAGCAAGACAAGTTGTACATTACTGTAAACCAGTTGGATTTTTCTCCTATCAATGACTCATAAATCACAGTGCATTTGTTCCTCTCTCTGAATATATATTTATTAGCACCACATGTAGGTGGAATATTATGTCAAGAAGTCTATAGTTACAGAGAAGCATACTAAGAGGTAGAATAACTTCTTACAAATGAATATGCTTTCAGTATATTTTTAACATGTTACATATTCTTAATTATACAGAAGAAAATTTATACAGGCAGTCCAGATCTCTGAGCTGCAAAAATCCAAAACTAGTTGGGCGTGTGGGGTGTGGTAGAATATTAATTAAGAACTCAAGAAAATAGTTTAGACACTATACTATTTCAATTAGTTACATTAAACAGTATAATGAATATTTTTGGAATGAAGGTTTGAAATGTTCTTTTAAGTTGTTTGTAATTATAAAAATAAACAAATGGCAGATGCGCATAAAACAAGGGGCAATTTGATTAGCATAAAATGGACAACTCTCAAAGTCCAGAAGAATATAGGCATGTAACACAAAGTCCTATCCTATTAACCACAGGAATTATAACTCCTAAGACCAAAAAGGACTTTGAGATTAATCCTGACTGACCTTCAGCAAAGGATCAAAGAACCTCATCCCCAAATTTTTGCATTTACTATCTAGTCTCTGACCACTACTTATCAAGACCTTTCATAAACCGTGATATTTTTTTTACATCTGTATGTTTTTATTAATTCAGATAATACATTTTGCTCATAATACACACAGAGGTGATCTAAAATCAAAGCTCTAAATTTAGCCTTTCATTTATATAACCTGCACAGCATGTCATCAGTGGGAGGGAAAAAATAAAATAATCCTTTCCTTTTTAAGTAGTAATGTATTACCAGCAAGCCAACAGTCTGTAGCAGTCATTAGCATAAGAATCTATTAGTCAGTAAATTTATTTCAAAGTATGTATAATGTATAAAAAAGTCCAAAGAAAAATAATTCTGAATATTTACACCATGCTACAGTATACATCCCTGGTGGATCTTCACCTGGAATGCATATTCCACAGTACTTAACTGTGCTTCCTGCTATAAAATGTGTGCGCCTCACGGTTCTTGATATTTGTATCTTAAAAACCCTAGGCACACAGAGAAAAAGCCATTTCTTACATCCAGCAATGCCCTGTGACCCTTTTAAGTTTTCTACAACCCATAGGGTTTAGACATATTTTCCCATGTCTTGCCAAACACCAGAAAGCCCTGAGCTGTCACCAGCAGCCACCAGAAGACACTCCCACTGCCTCTGGCCCCTGACCCTCCAGCTGGCTCATACGGCAGAAGTCATGGTGGGCAGCAGGAGCGCATGTTAAATTCCTTCAGGCAGTGCCTACAGAAATTCAACACATCTTTAAATGGTAAATACCTAGCTTTTACCCAGTTACTTAAATCATTGACAACTTAAAAACAGCTAATATAAAATGCAACAAGCATTCATTTATAAAATCCACATCAAATAAAAGTTACAAATGTTTATAAAGGATACAGGTGGAAACATTAAAGCAGAACTATACCTAAATTACTTACACCAGAGTTACCTCAAAAAACCCTTTCTGTTCCTCATTCAGTTACCTTACTGTCTCCCCTGTTTCTCCCGTTTTCTTCTGAAAAAGCAGTAAAATGTTTCAAGTTTTGTGTCAGCTGTACCTACTACGAAGCCTGCCAGAAAGCTCACTCACAGGAAAAATCATGTCCTTGAGAACTCCCATTAGAGGACACCTCCCGTAATACTCATTCAACTGCCTCGTGGTGAAGAATGTTAGTTCTCATGGTAAATATTCCCTTAGAGATCTTTTTCCTTTGAGATGGTCCTTGCAGACTTCATCTTTCATTCCAAAGTTTTTTCAGCTCCATGTTTATTCAAGGAGAGCCTGATCAATCCTTGAGTTAAAACAAAGATTGCTTCCCTTCCTTAGGAAAGGCTGTTGGCTGAGGACTGAAGTGCAAGAAAATTCCACACCTCCCCTCACCTCGAAGAAGCCTGGAGCAGAGGATGCTGAGAAGCAAGGAGCCTACTTACGACAATTAGGAAAACAAAGGGAAGGCAAATGGAAAGGATCAATAAGCAAGCCTAAAGCACAGTTACTTTGCATGTGTTGTGCAATGTTTGAGAGGCACTTCTATTAGAAGGAGAGTAGGAAAGTTTTGTGCTTACAGTAATATACAGTTCTAATGACTGTCTAAATATATCTGGGATAAATGGTAACAGCAATCTTTGTTAATAGTTTCCAGTGTTGCAACACAAAGGCTAGAGAAAGAACAAGATATTTTGGAAAAGAAAAGCTCTGGCTTTAACACAAGAATTTCTTGTCGAGTAGGAGATATAGTAGTAGCCCATACGGTGCTGTGCTCTAGACTTGTGACCAGAACAGTGTTGATAACAGACCAATGTTTTAGCTATTACCAAACAGTGCTTGCACAGCATCAAGGACTTCTGTTTTTCACTCTGTCCCCCCCTACCAAATAGGCTGAAGGTGGGCAAGAGGCTGGGAGGATACACAGCTGGAACAGCTGACTGAATTGCCCGAAGAGATGTGCTTCACACCATGTAACATCACTCTCAGCAATAACTGGGAGGGAGTTTTTCCAAAGCAGCCATTGCTCAGAGACCAGTTGGCCATCCGTGTGCTGGTGATGAGTAATTACTTTTGCATCACTCATTTTTTTGTTGTTGTTGTTGTTTTTTCCGTTCTCCACATACTCTCTCCTCCCTTCACTTATTAGAATCATAGAATCCTTAAGGTTGGAAAAGATCTCTAAGATCAACGAGTCCAACCATCAACCCAGTACCCATGCCCACTAAACCAAGTCCCGAAGCACCTCATCCACACGTTTTTGAACACCTCCAGCGATGGTGACTCCACCACTTCCCTGGGCAGCCTGTTCCAATGCCTGACTACCCTTTCRGTGAAAAAATTCTTCCTAATATCCAATCTAAACCTCCCCTGGTGCAACTTGAGGCCATTTCTTCTTGTCCTATCTCTTGTTACTTGGGAGAAGAGACCAACACCCACCTCTCTACAGCCTCCTTTCAGGTAGTTGTAGACAGCGATAAGGTCTCCCCTCAGCCTCCTCTTCTCCAGGCTAAACAACCCCAGCTCCCTCAGCCGCTCCTCATAAGACCTGTTCTCCAGATCCTTCACCAGCCTCGTTGCCCTTCACTGGACACGCTCCAGCACCTCAATGTTCTCCTTGTAGTGAGGGGCCCAAAACTGAACACAGTATTCGAGGTGCAGCCTCACCAGTGCAGAGTACAGGGGCACGATCACCTCCCTATTCCTGCTGGCCACACTATTCCTGATACAGGCCAGGATGCTGTTGGCCTTCTTGGCCACCTGGGCACACTGCCGGCTCATGTTCAG
>JASVER010000001.1:27219822-27306611 GCA_030449065.1 Oceanodroma leucorhoa | reverse complement strand
GACCTGACGAGATTCCTGTACTCTTCCCGAGTCGCCCGCCCTTCCTTCCAACAGCGATAGACTCTCCTTTTTTCCCTGAGTCCCAGCAAAAGCTCCCTGTTAAGCCAGGCTGGTCATCTTCCCCGCCAGCTCCTCTTACGGCACAGGGGGACAGCCCGCTCCTGTGCCTTTAAGACTTCCTCCTTGAAGAACGTCCAGCCTTCCTGGGCCCCTTTGTCCTTTAGGACCGCTTCCCAAGGGACTCTCTCAACAAGCGTCCTGAACAGGCCAAAGTCTGCCCTCCGAAAATCCATGGTAGCAGTCTTACTGACCCCTCTCCTTACTTCCCCGAGAATCGAAAWTTCTATYGTGTCATGGTCACTGAGCCCCAGACGGCCTCCGACCACCACATCTCCCACCAGTCCTTCTCTGTTGGTAAACAGCAGGTCGAGCGAGGCACCTCCCCTGGTAGGCTCACTCACCAGCTGTGTCAGGAAGTTCTCTTCCACACACTCCAGGAACCTCCTCGACTGTTTCCTCTCTGCCGTGTTGTACTTCCAGCAGACATCGGGCAAGTTGAAGTCCCCCACGAGGACAAGGGCTAGCGATCGCGAGACTTCTGCCAGCCGCTTGTAGAACGCTTCATCRGCCTCTTCATCCTGGCTGGGTGGTCTATAACAGACTCCAGCAGGATATCTGCCTCGCCGGCCTTCCCCCTCATCCTAACCCATAAGCACTCAACTCGATCATCACAAACGTCAAGCTCCGTACAGTCGAAACACTCCCTGACATACAGAGCCACCCCACYGCCTCTCCTTCCTCGCCTGTCCCTTCTGAAGATCTTGTAGCCATCCATCGCAGCACTCCAGTCATGAGACTCGTCCCACCACGTCTCCGTGATGGCGACCAAGTCATAGCTGTCCTGCTGCACAATGGCTTCCAGCTCCTCCTGTTTGCCRCCCATGCTGCGTGCATTGGTGTAGATGCACTTGAGCCGGGCTATCAACCTCACCCCCGAGATTGGCACGCCACCCCTAGGCTCATCTCTCTCGAGCGTGGCTCTATCCCCTTCCCCCTTGGTACCTAGTTTAAAGCCCTCTCAATGAGCCCCGCCAACTCATGGGCAAGAGTTTCCCCCTTTGAGACAGATGTACTCCATCTGTCGCCAGCAGGCCTGGTGCCTTGTAAACCTCCCCGTGGTCAAAAAAGCCAAAGTTTGACCGGTGGCACCAGCCTCTGAGCCACTTGTTAATCAGCTGCGCTTTCCTGTTCCTTTCAGTGTTCTTCCCCACCACTGAAGGGATTGAGGAAAACACCACCTGTGCTCCCGATCCCACAATCAATCTCCCCAGTGCCCTGAAGTCCCTCTTGATTGCTTTGGGACTTCTCTCCGCAATTTCGTCGCTGCCTACCTGCATGACCAACAGCGGGTAGTAGTCAGAGGGGCGTAACCAGATGGGGGAGTTTCCTGGTTACGTCCCTAACCCGGGCCCCCGGGAGGCAGCAGACCTCCCCGTGGGATGGGTCCGGTCGGCAGATGGGGCCCTCCGTTCCCCTCAGAAGGGAATCACCCATGACGATTACCCTCCTTTTTTTCTTACGAGTGGCAGTCGTAATGCGTGGGGTTTCCTGACTCATCCCAGGCAAGCYCCTGGATRGACCYTCCTCYGCTTCCRCATTTGCCTGGCCCTCAAGCTCCAGAGCCCCATATCTGTTTTGTAAGGGCAACCGGGAAGGTGAGGGAGGCCGGGARGRGATTCGCCTGCCACGCCRCACAGGGACCCGTTTCCATTCCCYGAGSTCTCTTAGGTCCCCTCCTTCTGGACGGTGGCAAKAGGGAAGGGGGTCCTCGGCTTCTTGGGGAGCCTCCACCTGCTGCCTTTGCTTCAGGGATGGCAGTGTGTGGCTCCACCAGTCTATCTCCCTCTCACACTCCCTAATGCTCCTTAACCTCTCCACYTCCTCCTTCAGCTCYRCCACTAGGCTGAGCAGATCATTCACCTGCTCACACCGCACACAGGAGTTACGTCCGCTGCCCTCCGGTACCAGCGACAGGCCCAAGCATTCCCTGCAGCCGGAGGTCTGGACAGCTGCATGCTCKTGTGGCAGCTCCRTCTGGGTCCTCACACTCCTCCTGGCGGTGGCTTTCGGCCGTGTGGAAACCATGGCTAGGTCCCCTTCTAGGGAGGCGATGACTGCTAGTTAAGTTAGCCTCTAGACCCGGGAGGGGGACGGTGCCCTGCCCGCACGAACTGCCCGCGCAAATTGCCRCGCCACGCCCTGTTCGCCGCACTCCTGGTCGCTCGCGCTCCGTGGGGGCTGCTCTTGTACGCGAGGGGGTTTGGCCGCCGTCACCCTCGGCCCCCCCACGCTGAGTCAGAGCTGCCCGCCCGTCAGAAGCTCGCTCCTCCGGCTCTGAGGSGGGRGGGCTGGGGCTCCTTCTCGCTCCCTTTGCGCTGCTGCCCCTTTACGAAGGGTCCCCCGGCGCAGTCCTCCGCTCCGGAGCCCTTCGCCTCGGTGGCTTCGCCGAAATGGCGAAACTGTCTTTATCTTGACTTACGAGCTTTTCTTGTCGCTCTTCCAATTCTCTCCSTCATCCCACTGTGAGGGAATGAGCAAGCGGCTCGTGGGCACTTAGCTGCTGCCTGGGGTCAACCCACCACACTAGCAAAGCTGCTGAAGTTGGCTAGAATGGCTAGCACAGTGAAGAAAGAGATGAGGCGAGAAAATACGGAGAAAAGCAATATGAAGCACAGCTAGGAAGAGAAGAGAGATGAGACAGAGGTAGTGGGACCAGTGAGCAGGGGGAAAAGCTGTGTGAAGCATAGCTAAAGGGATGAGAAGCAGAGCAATGAGTAGCACAGAACAGCGAGCAGTGGCGCTGGCAGCATGAGAAGCAGCAAAATCAGAACCAGATGAGATCAATACACCAACTCAGCTTAAATGCAGCCTTACCCCCCATCAAGACTTCAAAAACCTTGAACAGCGAGTGCCAATTATTACAGGAGAGAAAAAGCAACTAGCTAACCTAGCAGTTGCTTCCTCTGAAGAAAACACAGTAAAATGTTATTGGTATAGTTATGTTTCAAGAATTAAGTACCAGTACCGTGTTTACTTACCTTGTTTGAGTTTTCTTGTTTCCATTTAATAAAAATGTGTTTGTTAGCCATTTGATTTACATTTCATAGCTGCTTGATATCCTTCACTGCAGAATGAATTGTTCACTGCAATTTACATCCTGTATCAATCTCTGTATTAAAAATGTGCATGACTCAAACACCTAAATAAGATATTTTGTGTAGTTCTCTAATGACGAAGACCAGATACTACAGTACTTACCAATTTGAAAATAGTTTTTGTGACTAATCTCCAACCTTTTCTATTTTGGTATACCATAAAAGTGACCTTTCTACAAAAGTTACCTTTCTATTAATGTTCCCCTCCTTCCCTGTCATGTTACTAAGTTGCAATAGTCAGTCACTAACACATAAGTGCATTTCACATTATGATTTAAATTACTTGTGGTGTTATTTTACACCAATGACATGTCCACCTAATACAAAGAAACTGCATTTTCTTATACAATGATAAAATTAAGACATTTCACAGTACACTAAAACAATAATTGCCATTCATGGCTTAAGGAAAAGCAGCACTTTACAGCAAAGCAGCAAAAATTGGAAAACATAAGGAAAAGACATCTGATAATTTTTTTCTACATTTGTTGCAAGACACCCAAACTCAGAGGGTTTGGTCTGGTAACATTCAAGTATCTCACGCAATGTGTCTATTTATGTGGATGACTACACAAGGTCATCCTATCTGAAACCACTGTCACACCAAACAGGCAAAAAAGCACTCTCTTCTGATCCAAGCTTGAGAGGCACCTTAATATAAAAGACCAAAGTATTAATTTTGGGGCCTGGAAGAACAGACATCAGCCAGAATTTAATAACCTCCTTAGGAGCTAACAAGGATTTTTCTATCCAAGCTCCTCAAAAAAGAGAAAGCTYTGTGTATGTTACTTGACCACAAAGTCATTCAGCTTGAGGTTTGTTCACAATGTACACAAAAAAAGGGCAAATTAACAGAAGGCCATGCCTATTTAATTGCCCCAGCAACCTGGTGCCCAAGGCAATTGCCTACTTTGCTTATGTCAGTCCTGGAAACTGTGATACAGTGATGCAAAAGGCAAAAAATCTTTGGATATATCTAGCAAAGTTTTTCTAGCAGACCTACATCTGCCAAGACCATATGACTGCTAGATGGAAAATCCCACTTAGAATGCTGTGTCTAATACTGTCACACATGTTAATCTTTCTCGAATTTATATTGACATAGATGAATTAAAGAAACTTGGCTTGATTAACCACACCAAAGGCCAAGAGGGATCAGAACTATTCCCTGCAAATAAATCAGGATGCAAATACCAGGAAGAAAGATAATTCAGCTAAACAAAGAGGCTGGCAGAAGAATAAGCTCTGAATAAATCAAGCTGGTGACTAGAAGAAAGCTCTCAATCATTGACGCTGTGAGGGTCTGAAACAGCTTCTCAATAGGCGCAGTGGGACACAGGCCAACTAGGGCCAACAAGCCCGGTCATTTGTTGAATTACAGGACATGGCTCCTTATGGAATGTGTTTGTGCACTTGACAGGTCAGACCCATCTTGTTCCCATCATACATGATGGATTAAATCTTTCTCTGAGATTGTCCAGCTTTTTTCTTGTCTGGTGTACTGGTTTTGGCTGGGATAGACCTGATTTTCTTTAYAGCACCTTCTATGGTGCTATGCTTTGGATTTGTGACCAAAACAGTATTGATAACACAGGGATGTTTTAGCCATTGCTGAGCAGGGCTTACACAGCATCAAGGCCTTTTCTGCTTCTCACGCTGCCCCGACAGTGAGTAGGCTGGGGGTGCACAAGAAGTTGGGAGGGGACACAGCTGGGACAGCTGACCCCAACTTGCCAAAGGGATATTCCATACCATATGACGTCATGCTCGGCATATAAAGCTGGGGGAAGAAGAAGGAAGGGGGGACGTTTGGAGTGATGGCGTTTGTCTTCCTAAGTAACCGTTACACATGATGGAGCCCTGCTTTCCTGGAAGTGGCTAAACACCTGCCTGCCAATGAAGAGTAGTGGATGAATTCCTTGTTTTGATCTGCTTGCGTGCGCGGCTTTTGCTTTTCCTGTTAAACTGTCTTTATCAACCCACTTTACCCTTCCAATTCTCTTCCCCATCCCGTTGCAGGGGGAGTGAGCAAGTGGCTATGTGGTGCTTAGCTGCCTGCTGGGGTTAACCTAGAACATCTGATCAGTGACTGAATCTTTATTATATATTCCTGAGTACTGTACTATAAGGCTGACTTGGGAAGGAAGGGGAAAAAAAACAAAACCAAAACCCAACAAGAAAATGGCTAAGCATGCCTCCTACTAACCATTCCGCAATGCTTTAGCTTCCACCACCATCATAAAGAAACTTTTGAGATCTAGTGTTACAACAGCATCCCACTGGCTTGCTGCTGTACGGGTTCCCATTCCACTCAATTAAAGCTCCTCTTATTTGCTGTGCAGAATGATGTCCTGGACTACTTGCACCATCAAGGAAAGTACCAGAAAGCTGTAGAGAATCCAGCAACAGAGCCTCGTTGTTCAAGAGAAACTTCCAAAGGGCACCAACAAGCTTAATAAATAGCAGCAACCACTGGCTCCCCCTTTGGAGACCCCAGCAGGGAAAGGGCCCAGAAAAGGCCAAGGTGTTCTTCCCTATCACAGCTCTTTTAGCTGTGTGGATTTACCTTTTGTGATTATTTACTGAATAAAAGACCATCTCCCTGGTGTGTCAGGTAAAAAACATCTATGCATTCTCCTTCCATCCCGTAGCTGTTGCTCTAGCTGGCCTATCACGTGTGGTCTAAATGATATGATAAAACAGGTTTTAACTCAGGAGACCAACAGAAAGAGGAAACATAATTTTTCATTGATATTACAAACCCTGAATAGAAAGCAATAGCCTAAACTACCTACTTGCAGTGTTTTAGCCCTTTAGTTCTTCTGAGCACAACTTGAAAAATGGTCCTGTTTATTTTATCTTATCACTTTAGTCTGGTATTAGTTTTTGCTTATAACCATTCAGACATGTTTGGCATTTAACATATGCTATTTTGGAAAAGATTCTAATCTGTTAAATAAGTTTTAGGCTTATCTGACAAGGCATTTTTCTTGCATATTGCTATCTGCAGATGGTGTGATGAAAGATAAAAAAAAAGTCAGCATCTCTCACTTCCCTACAAGTAGCTCCCACTCCACTAACTTTAGCAGTTACAAGGAAGTATGTCAGAGATCTGACATAAAGGTTTTTTGACTCTAAATTGCCAATTTTCTATTAATGCTTTTAGGTAATTTTATTTTAAAGTTATATTATAAATATACTGATGTATGAGCAGCTGAACTGTAAATTACAATTCCAATTAGTTTTTTTAGAAGAGAGAGGCTCTTCCTTTAAAGAGGAAGGGAAAAAAAAAGAAAAACAAAAGACAAAAGCCTAGGGATATTGTGACCATCTCAGGCAGCAGGCAGCCCCAACACTTCTAGGAATTAGGCTTGTCAAAATCCCCTCTCAGAAACCCCTGCTGCTCTAGCAACACCAAGTGCCAGCAGGCAGCTGTGTTCCCAGAGACTGCAAACATAAACCCAGCAAAAGACAACTTGGTAGTTCTTTGTGGAAAAGGAAGGAAGCCAGACAGATGCACTCCCTAATAAACTACTACTGTGAACTGAGAGCTGCAGGGAGCTTAAGCTTTTATGTTTTTATTTGCATAATGACCAGCATAAGTTCTCATTTCACAAAAGGAAATGGACTTTCCTGCCTGGAGCCACCACAGTCTGCATCAATCACCCCATCACTTAAGCAGCCCAGCCTGCTTAAAATCATCACCTCTTCAGAAAAGAAATGCCTTGTCAGGAGCTTGGGAGAACTCAGCAGTAGAGCAGACAGACTTGCTATAAGATAGCTAGAGATTTGCTGAGGTGTGAATCAAATTGGTGAGGTTCTTTAGGAATTAGATGTAAAAACATTAAAAGCCCACCCGAGTTCTATTTATCCAGCACCTTATTTAACTGTCCCAAAGCGCAACTGGCTTAAGGCAAGGACCTCCAGCTAAATTAAGAATATGGGCACAGAAATAGATGTAGCCAGCCTATTAACCTAGAACATCAGCTATTTCCTAACAATTGCTTGTAACCATACTTTGAACTCAGTACAAATACAACATAGTGGTTTTGGGGKKTTTTTTTGTTGTTTTTTGTTTGTTTGTTTGTTTTAATTTGAATTGCAATCCTCTGTGTTTGCCAAGAAGCAAGCACACACCTATGTAGTTCAACCCTACAGGTACATGCCCTAAGACACAACAAAGACACAGTCTAATTATTCTTCCTTCCCCCTCCCAACCCAAGATTCACTGCTTCATTCAGTGCAGAGGGTGAAGCAAGTTTTGTGCATGGACCACAGCTGCTGCAAAACTAGTCCTTTTCACTTTTTTTTTCCCCCCCAAAAATTAAGCCCTCAGGGCCCTGATATGCGTCATTCTAATTCCATAGAGAAAGCGGAATTTCTTTGCCAAGTTTTGTTTTGCAATCAGAAATATATCATGGTAAATTCACTGCTTCAGTACCGTCCTTTCTTAACAGAGCTCTACAGTCAAGTATGATAGATTATTCAGATTTCTATTTCTCATGTCAATGCCACTGACATTCATTACTTCATGGCAATAATTATGTGAACAACCACATGATTCCAAGAAGCTGATGGAAAACAGGAAGATATTCTAGGAAAATACATGACACTATTTGGACACATGGTGAACAATGCACCCCATGTATTGAGAAGGAAAATGATTTTCAAATATTAATTTACGGATTTAAAAAAAAAAMCCACCATTGTGATTCAATTACATTCATGAATTCTTTTAGGTTGCTTCTTGGGGGAGTGTTCATAGATTTGTTCTGTGGAAATCAGGTAGATCTGCTAACACTGGGAGAAGTAGTACTGCAAGTATATATTGTAGGAATATGCTGCCAAAATGAGATGTTAAGATGCATTCAAGACTTATCCTCTTAACAGCTGTAAAAGACTTAGAGTATCCAGAAGTCATCCTCAGGTAGGAGTAAAGCTGCTTTAATTTGCTGCATCAGTGCCTAATATAAGTGATTCAAACCTGGGTTTCATTTTCCCTTTCCAAGGCCTTTAATTTACTCCTCCTAAACAGGCAGGAAACAGAGATTAGAAGAAAAAAAAACTACCCACTAATAAAAGCATCACCTCTTCTGAGAAAGTATCCCTAGAGCTATGCTCTGATCAGGGGAGTTTCCTCTTGATATTAGTGGGTGATGAAACTGCCAACCAGATCTTAGGAGATGACACAGAGCCTCCAGGCTCATTCTGAGAGACAGAGAAAAGAGGACAAGGAAAAGAGTCAAGCCCCACTAGGTCCAGGCTCACAGGATGAAACAGTCACCAAACTTTTAGAGTTTCAGAAAGGATAACAAAATGCCTAGGTCCTGATCTGAGTCTTAAAGTGTATCACAACTATGAATTGTGAACAATAAAACTTATCTTCTTTTTGTCCCCAAAAGGGCTCATTTTATTGTAATTTGCAGATTAAGGCTGTCACCAAACTATAGTCACAAATTCTACTGGTTGAGACAACATTCGCAGCACATAAGCTTGTCATGTTCCAGGTGTCTGCTGGCAGAGAAGGAAAAAAGCCTGAGGTTTTCAAGACTTTTCTGCCCGTCATGTTCTCTATCCTCTGTGTACACTGGTACCACAGTGGATTATTCCCCCTCACGCTTCCATTCCTCAGGCTCCTTTAATTCTGCTTTCCAAAATTAGAATTTGACAGACAGAATTAAAACAGAAGGAGTATAGTGGACTCTCAAAACAAGCACCATGGCTGTCTATCTCATAACCATCATCCTTCTTGCATACGACATTATCAATGTTGGATAAAGGTATCAGTTTAATCTTTTTGCAGTTTCAGCAGTATGATTTTCAACATCCTAAGCCAGACTGAAATCACTAGTTTTTTCAGAGGGGTGGAGGGTGCATTGCTTTCTTTTCTTTTAAATTTACCATCTTCAACTGATATGGTCCTACTAACCTTGGGGAGGGCAGGGGTGTTAATTGTTCCCCCGGCACTGGGATCAACTGTTGCTAAGCTTTCTATTTGACATCAATAAGTCACAGAAAATTTCGATTTATTTCTCATGAATCATGTTAGCGAAAGCCAGTGAATGGCTATCTTATATAACCTTGGGGTGGAGGGGAAGAACAGCCCGCGACAATGTGGAGTGTACTACAGAATGCATCAGCTCTAAGATACAGTATAAATACCTGAGATAGATAGCAAAGAAATGCTGCAACGCAAGGGGTCCTTTAGACTGTAGGGAGAGTGTAAAGTCTGTGGCCAAACAAAACAACTCACCTAGCTATAGTAAAGACTAGGTATTTCTTTAAGGAGGAGAAAGGAACTCACAGTCACTCTAAGATGGAGGGCCCACAGCCAAGTCTGCTTAACGTTCAATCAGTAAACACAAATCAGAAATTCTGAACTGTCAGAATAGGCCAAGTATGTACAGCAAAGTACAAGCCTTGGCAAAACACCCTGTGCTCAAGTTGAAAGAAAATGAATGCTTTTTCTTCTGGAAACTGCAGGTAATTAACTAGGGAGTCATTTCACCTTGCTTGCACTATTCATGGCACTTGCACAGAAGATCAGCCTACTAAAACTTAATCTCAACTAAAGTGGATTTAAGCTTCTAAAGAATTTTTCCAGATATTCAGGAGTGAGTACTGTGCCTCTCCTTTGATTTCAGAATGGTTTTTTTCAGATGGATGACACAAAATGAAGTTTGGGTGCACATCTTCCCAGAAATCAGTGAGGAAGATTATTATTTTCTGTTTATAAGCTAGAAGTAATTTCTCCAGAGGGAGAGGGGGAAATTACTTAAAGGGAGCCTAGCACTTAAAAGGAGACTAAATGTCTTAGCTCTTAGGAAAGAAATTCACCATCATTGCAATTCGTGCTCCAGTGCAGTATCTAAACATGACAAAGGATAATAATATAGGATCACGCTGTAGAACCACTACTATCACAGTTTTCAAGTACAACAGATTTACCCATGGGAAGCATCCATCAAAGCAGCTTTAATGATCTGAATGTCACTGTAGAGCAAAGAGACTCCAGGAACGTTCTTGTATTATGCCTGGAACAGCCACGTCTATACCTGCAATATCTAGAAAAGGATATGTTCTTCTAGGGGGATATGTTCAGCCAAACAGAAAGCAGCAGTGCTCTATAATGAAATTGAGTATTATTTGCTCAGCAGGTTCCCTTACTTGTTTTGGTTTTGTTTTGTTTTTTAAAGGAAGATGTACTTGTTGCTGCCAAACAACAAATTTGCACAGTAAATCCTGAATGCTGACTCTTTCCCTCTTTGCGAGGATCTATAAGCAATGCATGTCACCATGTACTACCAACACTGCATAGTTCAAGTAAGGTGATTTTACCCCATTTTAGGCTCTAATATCCATTAATAGGAATGGAGATATCAAGTGGGTTGTTTAACACTGAATTCTTTTTGGGAGTAGTAGAACCATGCACAATATAACAAAGTTGGGTATCAAAAATAAAATATATGTAGAAATTAAACAGGGAAGTTCTGTTCTAAATATAGAAGTTCTAAATATAATAATATATAATGTATAATAATATATRATAACTATTTTATTGTATTACATAATATATAACATGCAGTCATATATAATATTATATAATATCTATACAATAATAAATAATATATTACTAATATGAACCATTTCTTTTAAATTGTTGAGGTCAACCGGATCATTGCCTTATTGCCCCTTTTGTGATGTGTAGACCTTGCCATACATTCCTAACAGTATTGTTTTTCCATACAGCCATCCCAGAGCTCTGAACTGATATCTATTTAGCACTACAAATGAGGTCCCCCCCCAACTCACTAGCTTACTTCATTTACTTTATAGCTAGGCATTAGTATGGACAAAACAGGAAATGCCTCTTCATCTTTTAAAAATACTGTAAATTACAGACATTCAGATACAAGAGATGAGTATCTAGCTTTTTGCCCTGTGAATTTGTTCTGCTATGGTTTGCTGAAGGTGAAGGAAACCACAAATAATATTCCAAAGTCAACCATCAAAAGTACAATAAAGAAATTGAAAACAGTTAAACAGAAGCCATTATGTTCTAACCCATAAAAGAATTTCCTTTTTCTTAAATTTAACATGAAGTAGAGACCAAAAATCTGAGTTCACTTAAATTTTCTGTTAAATTAATTCAATCYTCTTTACCTAAGTATTCTTAAAATTAATTCAGTAGAAAAATATATACATATAGCATCCAGCTATGAAAATAGTCCTACATGTGAAATACAGGTTTTGAGCATGTATTCCGTGAAGCTATTTGGAACAAGTCTTGTGATTGCCAAAATTTCAAGATAAAACTGATGCCATATAGGTTGTTTTAAATCTTGCATTTTTCCTGATCAAGAATACTTTTCCTAATCAAAACTGCAAAAAATAATAAAATTGTCATGATTTTAAAGGAATTTAAAGGTAATTTGTCTTACTGATTAAAATTCTGCCATCCTGCAAGGCAATTTAAGATCAAGAGCCTAAATTTAGACAGCGTTCCAAGTCGGTAATAGAACTATGACAAAGGTAGTGAAGAAATTAGGATGATCATTGTTTATATTTTACTAAAAAGGCTACACTTACTAAGTTCAAAATTTCATACACCTTCTAAACCTATTATCCTATTATGAAGCATGGAATACCTTCATATGATTTTTATCTCATGCCAAAACATTAGATAATTCCAGTAARTGCCTCTACCATCTGTAATCCACATTGAAATTTAACATCAGCAAACTAGAACTATATTAATTTCTAAGATGGACATAGATTAAGATTTCTGATGTTCTGCGGGTTGTTGGGTTCTTTTGGGAGGGTGGGAAGGGGGCAGCTTGTCCGAGAAGTTCTATGTAAGCAGGCTAATACTGGACATCAGTCATAGGAAAGTAGCTTGAGTTTCACATACTTAAACATGAATATAGTTCATGTTGTCTTTTTTTCTTTCTTACTTTATTCTAAGCCAACTCTCCACGTTAGCTGGTTTTCTTCCAGTGAAAAGTGTGAAAGAAATAATTCTGAGACTARAATGCATAAAAATGACATAAATTTCCCTACATTTCTTCTCAATAGTTGAAAAAAATACACACCAGGGAATTGCATCAATTTAACACTCTTAAATCAGTATAAGTGAATTATATTGATTTAGCTTAATTCTCTAACAAGCTAAATTAAGGCACTCTAATTCAGTAGAATCAGAGTTGTACCAATTCAACAAAGTCAATTTAGAAGGAGATTTAGTAAAAGCCAATGCAATTTATGTATGCGTGTAGAAAAAGTATATGGGAAACTGTATGCATTAGGAAATGGCTCACATATTTCCTTTCCAGCGTGGAATGCAGCACTATTCCAGGAGTTCAAAAGTTCAAATAGGAAGTTCTACAAAGTAATCACTATGAATTCATCTTTTACCATGTCGTTACAACTCATAAAATGCTTGTGTGTGTGTGAGCGGGAATTATTTGGTGCATTAACAAAAAGAAATAAATACTTTTGGCTGTGAAATACAGATTGCTAATATCACTAAGGTTTGAATACTAAGTATCAAAATATCATGTTTAGCATGAAAAAAATATAGAAAAACTAAGTGGCATGTGTATAATGAAGCACCAAAATGAATAAGAAATCATCAGCATTGGAAACCACAGATATCAGGTTTTGGATTTTTTTCCCCTCTTTTAATCTTACTCACAAGAAACAGGTTTTGTTCTTACTTGTCCTAGTAACAGTAAATAACTGAATGCAGTTCCTGTTAGAGAAATKAACCAATTCCTAGCATCTAAAGTATTGTTTGACATCATTGCTTAAAGGTTGCTTTACACTTCTTTCCATAGTTTTCCATGGAACACTTGCAGGGTGAGGTCCCTATCTTTGAAGTAATGGCAGCAGAATCCACACTGATTTGGCTAAAGAGGAAATTCAAATGTGTATTTCTACTGTTCCAGTTAAGTGACTCGGCAGCACTTAATTTTTTCCAATGACTATGAAAAAAAAAAAYTTAAAATTACATAACTCTGGTTTGTCCTCYCCATAAAAATCCAAATGAACCCCCTCACAGAGTAAATTAATTTGACTAATTTTGCTATTTTCCAGCTCATCTAAAAAGAAAACAAATGAAATGAGCTAATTTCAATGTGATTCTATTTTAAATGCCCCAGATATACTTTCTTCAATCTTTTTTTGTTTTGACCACAGCAAGAACTGTCCAGTTCCCATCTATATAATTGAACAAACATGTTTGAGTAAGCACTTATTAACCTATGAATTGTCCATCCTTCAAAATATGCTTTAGAAATTTGGAGGAAAGACCTGATGGTTTGTATTTTTCCTAGTAAGTTTTTCTATTGTTTTCTATGAAACGCACTCACACTATCATCTCCTCCTCACTGAACTAAAGAGATTCTGTCTTTCCAGAAAAGCTTTATACAGAATTTAAGTCCAGATCTTCAGTGTTTTAATACAGATCAAATTTATTGGCCTACTATAATGATAAAGAAAATGGAGTTTGAACATAATGAAAAAAATGCACAAGCTTTCAGAACAACTTGGTTGATACCGTATTTCAAAAGAACAAGTTGTGCATCTACAGACTTTCAGAGTAGTGCCACGTTTCAGGTATGTACGCAAACAACCGTGACTTTTGATTCACAAAATATTTCTGCAGTTTCAAATTCTTTCAAAACTTTATTGAAGTGTTTAGGAATAGGCATGCATCTGCACATTTCCAGCRTCTTCTAGGAAAGTTCTGATTGTGTGATTCATACCAGAGATATACATGTTAAGAGAAGTGAGGACATGCTTTTTTTAAAGCCCTAAAAATTTATTAGCATCCATATTCTGGGATGCTTGACAAACATTAAAGTAGAATTTGTCTGTAAAAATAATTTAAGAAATCTACATAGAGAAATGTGCTTATCACAATGCTCACCAGCAAGTCATTTAAATTCAATGACGCTGTTCAAATTCTAAAAATTTAAAAGCTCCAAGTCCCCATATTCACATCCATCCATGCAGTATCCAACTTCCTACCAAGAAAAAGGATATTTTTCATCATAGAAAACTGACACTGCATGACAGACCAAATAGTAGTGGGACTTCTTTGAAATTACTGACTTGCTGAATACTTAGGCTATGCTTAAGCATTTTGCTGGCCTGGGATATGCAAGGGGTTAACTGCATTAACTGTCTTAAGCTTACATAAAGCCTCTAAAAATACAGGATTTATCTTGACACTTCTGGATTAACAGTCTTAAATAGAAATAAATAATAATTCAGATGCGCCCCACACATTGCCAAAACATTTCAGAGAAGGTATCCCCCAACGTAAACAATTTATAAAATGGTCTCCAACTATATCATTGTTTTCGGGTTATGACAGGGTTGAATGATTTACCTTCTTAGTTTGTCTGGAGGAGGGATGGGGGGATTTTATCACAAGCAGAGCTCTTCTGCCAGGGATATATTTGCTTTCCTTTATTACTGCATACAGGAGAGAAGCCTCCTATAGTCCTGCTTACAGTAAGTGGAACATAGATCACTGCAAATTCAAAATGGGTTGCACATGACTGGATGTCCAATCCTCCAAACTCTTGCTTGTGAAAGTAACCCAATAATTTTGAAAATATTATAGGATAAGGCCTACAGTAATGCATTCAGTGAATACTGCATATTAAGCATTTCCAGATTGTACATAGGGGGAGGAATCTCCAAAACAGTTCAGAGCATAATTCCCYGACATAAGTGTAACTACCACATTTCATGTAATTTTCCTATCTCCATTTTTAAAGTGCTTTTAGCTTTAAGTAAACAACAAAAAAACCCAAATGCCAGAAGTGATGTGGCTGGGTAAAACACCTTCGCTGCTCATTTTTCCAATATGAGATTTATCTGATTTATTCAGCATTAAGTAACCGAAACTTTCACAGAAAAAACTTTTATTTATGTATTTCTGTGATAGCAGTATGTACTATGTTTACTTGCATCAATACTACATATGTTAAAAGGAAAAACAGCATAGGGTCAGATTTTAAAAGCATTTAAGTTCTAAATGATGCAATAGTTTTGTTAGCAAGATTTTGAGAAGAGCCTACAAGTTTAACCTACCATTGACTTCAATAAAAGCCAAGCTCTGAGGTATTTTCAAGAAGTTTAAGTATTTAGTTAAATCATCACAGCCTGAATATCTCCATAAATCTCACCCTTAATGATTTTTATTTTCCTTTCTACAATAAGACTCCACATTGTCAGGGATTTTAAGATTTAACCTACCAAGTAAAGAAGTTATATAGGAGACACCTACTTCAGATACTTCAATTTAATGGTATTCATATTGACATTTCTCAATGTCCGGATCTTTCCTATCCCATATCTTGTGTGCTTTCTTTTGTCAGGTAGGTGCATGTTTTGGATGATGAGTTCATTTGTTCTTCTATTATATGTCTCTTTCTTCAGTGAACCCCAGAGCTTTTAATTTCTCTATTCTAGAAAAGGAAGAAGTCTGCATTTTAAAAACAAGAAAAGACGATTCATTGCAACGTGCCTTGTCACATAATGGACTTGCTACAGTCATTTCATCCGTGCCTCATGCTGCATTCTGCAATTCTCTAAAGTATTCTTTCTTTTCTTTATATATTAACCCAAAAAATGGGCATCATTACTGCAGAAGTGTGTCAGCAAGGACAAAACACATTTTTGAAAAAGACACATTTGTACAGTGATACTCTTCTGTGCATAGTTTCCTGATCACTGAAAAAATGCCTAACCAGTATCTGCTGTCACAGAACAGTGAGAGGTTGCCATCATTCAGTCTGATTTTTCAACTGGTTCCCCCCAAGCCCCAAAAATCAATGCTCCCCCAACAACAACAGCAAAAACCCAAAACCCCACATCCAAACCCAAAAAACAATCAAAAACCATGTGTTAAATTTCAAACATTGAGATTTAACCCAGCAGGCAGCCAAACACCACACAGTAGTGTGCTCACTCCCCATCCCCCCACTGGGATGGGGGAGAGAATCAGAAAAAAAAAAAGTAAAATTTGTGGATTGAGATAAAGGCAGTTTAAYAGAAAAGGAAGGGAAAATAATAATAAATAATATAGAACATAGAAAATAAGTGATGCACTATGCAATTGCTCACCACCCACCGACTAATGTCCAAACAGCAATCACTACTTCCTGGACCACGCCTCCTATTTATATACTGAGCATGATGTCATATGGTATGGAATACCCTGTTGGTCAGTTGGGTTAGCTGTCCTGGCTATGCTCCCTCCCAGCTCCTTGTGCACCCTGCAGAGCACAGGAAGCTAAAAAGTCCTTGAAGAGTGTAAACACTACTTAGCAACAACTAAAAAATTAGTGTGTTTTCAACATTATGGTCATACTAAATCCAAAACACAGCACTATAACAGCTATTAGGAAGAAAATTAACTCTATCCCAGCTGAATCCAGGACAGGTATTATCCAACTTATCCACTTTTAAATCTTTGCAATTTATTTTATGTACTGGAAATCAGTAGATGAAAGGATATCAAATAAAGCTCAACTGCTTTTTTTAATGCTTTCTACCACCTAAGTAATGCTCAGCATGATTTGTTTAAAAGTCTTTGAAAAGACTATCTTTTCCTCTGCCTGTTTTTTTGTTTGTTTGGTTGGTTTGGTTTGGTTTTTTTTTGTTTTGTTTTGTTTTTTATTTATTAAAAGGACATTTCTTCTTAAAAAGTGATCATGCTTTGCAAGAAGTGTACTCAGGTGGCCAAGAAGGCCAACAGCATCCTGGCTTGTATCAGAAAGAGTGTGGCCAGCAGGACTGGGGCAGTGATTGTCCCGCTGTACTCGGCACTGGTGAGGCCGCACCTTGAATTCTGTGTTCAGTTTTGGGTCTCTCACTACAAGAAGGACATTGAGGTGCTGAAGCGTGTCCAGAGAAGGGCAACGAAGCTGGTGAAGGGTCTACAGCACAAGCCTTATGAGGAGCTGCTGAGGGAGCTGGGGTTGATTAGCCTGGAGAAAAGGAGGCTCAGAGGAAACCTTATCACTCTCTACAACTACCTGGGTGTTGGTCTCTTCTTCCAAGTAACAAGCAATAGGACAGGAGGAAATGGCCTCAAGTTGCACGAGGGGAGGTTTAGATTGGATATTAGGAAAAATTTCTTCATGGAAAGGGTTATCATGCACTGGAACAGGCTGCCTAGGGAAATGGTTGAGTCACCATCCCTGCAGGTATTTAAAATTCATGTAGATGTGGTGCTTAAGGACATGGTTTAGTGGTGGACGTGGCAGTGCTAGGTTAATGGTTGGACTTGATGATCTTAAAGGTCTTTTCCAACTTAAACAAATCTATGATAATCTATGAATCTAAGTGCATTGTACATAACATGTTTTGCTCAGCTCCAGCAGTGTGGAGAGCATTGTAAAGATATATTGACAGCATCTTCCAGGTCACCCTGACTCTTTGAGATAACATGTAGATCTAGAAATTGTATGTGCTCCCACTGTGGACATCAGAATCCAGAAATGTCCACAAAAATTTGGCAGACATTAATGTAAACTGGTAATTACGCCCATAATTA
Organism: Oceanodroma leucorhoa; assembly: GCA_030449065.1. Lineage (NCBI taxonomy): Eukaryota > Metazoa > Chordata > Aves > Procellariiformes > Oceanodroma > Oceanodroma leucorhoa. The sequence continues at coordinate 27,288,821 of JASVER010000001.1, read as the reverse complement.
TCTGATATCCTTGCACAAACACAGGGCTTTGTACAAGCAAGCCTTTTTTGTCCAGCACACTGATTTTATCACTGTCTGAAACAATGTGATTTTCCTTATCATGTTCTCTCCCTTCAGCAAGCAACAGACAGAGGAGATCCAGCTTAAGGTAGAGGCARGTAATAAAAGAAAATATTTATGATAAAATCAGTAAACAGACTTTTCCATTCAGCATTTACTCAACATTTTAGTTTGAAAGAAGATGCAAGACAACAGCTTAGGAGTTTGTAAAGATTCTTTATGAAATTATTTGCTCTCCAGTCTACAAGAACTTTGCAGCTGAAGAATATTGTGATGGTGAGAATCAGATCAAATCAAAACTTCGTGTTATGCTTTGTCAATACTTCCTTTGTGACCTTGCCAATACTTGCTGAATGTAAGCCTTTATTTAAAAGATAATTTTGTGCCAGAGGGGTTGGCAGACAATAGCTTGCAACATATTCTGTATATGACCTTACATTGCCTTGATTTTCTCAGTCTAAAAATAGGTAGTTGGAACCTAGAGAAGCTACAGATTTCCTTTAGCTCAGTAAGTTGCCAACTAAGTTGGTATCAACTGTTGCCCAGACAGTAACTTTGGAACACATCAGCTTCTATCTTCTACCCTTCCCTCTTATACATGAGCCTCCCATACTTCAGAAGCAACCTCATTATTTTCATACTGGGAGAAAACACATCAACAATACAGACTGAAACCAAAAGTAACAGGAGTAGCACCCGCATTCTATAAAGAATTTAGGAGACTATTCAAGCTGCACTTGAGAGCTGAGCGAGTACACATGGCCAAGGGAGTTTTGTTTGGTTTTATAACAGATGATGCTGGCAGGCAAGTGCGTTGATATGGAGGGCTTTTTGGTGGTGGTTGGTTTTTTTTGTTGTTTTTGGGTTTTTTTGGTGTGGTTTTTTGGGGGGGGAGGGCGTTGTGGGGTTTTTTTGGGGGGGGTGGTGCTTTTATTTTTGGGTTTTTTGTTGGTTTTTTGTTTTGCTTTTTTGGTTGGTTTTTGGGTTTTAGTGTTTGGGTTTTTTGGGTTTTTTTGGTGTTTTTAGTGTTTTTTTTTTTAATACCTCCTGCATAATTTCACAGCAGCAGATAAAAAAACCCAAACAAACAAACTATATTGAAGATGGTTATTTAGAAGACAACTATGTAACACCGCTAGTAAAAAAAAAATGTTTGTCTTATAAAGTATCTCAAGTCTGACTATCTGCCCTTAGCTGAAATATTAAGAAGTATCAAACTCAAAAAAGAAGTTATTATAAAGGAATCTTGGAGTATGACAGAGGAAACCTTCTGCAAAAAGTTTATTGACAAGCTAGAGCAAGATCATAGTAAAAAGAATAACTGAAGGACTGAAGAACATGCTTTGTAGTCTTTCAGGAGCTCCATCTATTTAACACGTCAGAAAGATTAAAAATATAATGTGTTTACAAGTGGGAAATACCTCCAAGGGAACAGAAGTTTGACAGCAGAGAGTTGGTACAAAAGAGTTATATTAAGACCCAACAGCTGAAAACTGAAGCTAGACAACCCCATTTAATCAAAAATGCAAAGCAGATATTTTGATATTGAAGAGGATCAGGCATACTTGAACATCAGCTAATAATTTTACTCACACGGAGGATCAGCAGATCATTTTTAGAAATGATTAGACTTCTGAAGCTTCTCTTTGGTAAATCCTCAAATGCAAAAAGAGCAGACCAAGATAAATGTACATCTATTGCTGTGATCTATAGCTATACTGCTCTCTAGCTTTATAATTCATAGTAATGACATCTGGAGAACCATCTCACTGCACATTTGGGAATAGCATAGCTGTTATGCACCATAATGCATTTGGTTAATAACAGGTTACATAGCACTATATAAACAACACAACTCAGTCAGTTAAAGGATGGCTACTGAAGCCAGAAATGTTACTTCCATGGAAAAGTAAAAATAACTGGAATTCTCATACTCTACAACAGTATATTACTTAGTATGGTTAAAATTAAAAAAAATAAGTTGCAGGGATTAGAAAAATGAGTCACTAAGTAAAACTGAAAAGTTAATGGAATATGCCAATGCACATATAAATATGTAGATACACATATAAACATATACACATATAAACATATACACATATAAACATATACACATACACAGAGTTATGTGTATATAAAATATAAAATCAGTCCCTTTCACACTTATGCCTAAAAGAGCGCATGTAACCTCATCCTGCGCCAACCCAGAAACCAGATTCTCAGAGCTGGATGCAGAGGAAGGGCAGCTTCCAAGAAGTTGAACACTTACCTTCTACTCAAAACTGTCTTCCGATGTTGGGAGAAAAACAAATTCCTTATACTGAATTAATTATTTATGCAATGCCCTTTGCATTACTAATGAACGCCTGGAATTACTAGCTCACTTAATGGAATACCATAATGCAAGCTTAACATTGCAAAAGCAATCAAATTATGGCTCAAAATGAGCGGTTTACTGCAACAAGTTAAGACATAGCAAAAGCCTTGCTGGCAGCCATGACCACACTTCCACTTACTCTAAATACTGCCCTCCTTCCCCCCGACATGCAGGGATACGCCATCTTAGTGTCCTCCCACTGGTGTGGGCTTTCCTTTGGCAGCATGAATGCAAAGGAGCAATGCCCTTACTCCTCTGGCAAGAGCTTTTAATAGACTGACAGGTGGAAGATGCTGCTACCCTTTTCTCTGTCTCACAGAAGGATAAAATAGGACTCAGATTTTTAAGGAAAATTATTCATTTGTACTGGGTTTACCTGACAAGGTGCCAGCAGCAGCGGTGGGTGCTGCAGGGCGGCCCCTGTGCGGGGCGGCCGGGGCTGCCCGGTGCCGGACACAGCCGGTTCCAGCCRGCTCCACGGGCCCCACCGCAGGGCAGGGCTGAGCCCCTCAGCCACGGGCGGGCGCCTCGCCCCAGACTGGAATTACAGATAGAAAGAGCTAAAGCAATGTGTAGCAATATACATTAAATGAAGGCTAGGTCCTGCCAGTGTGCTATGCAGTATAAGAAAGTGAGATGACTGAACTTGTCCCTAAATTAAGAGTTCTTCACCATCCATTGCGGGTTTGCTTTCAGTTAGCAATGCTGATCCACAGAGTAGATGTAAGGACATTTATCAACTAAGAGAGTGAGCCTGAGTTGCAAAGTCCTGATCACGTTCAGAGCTTTCTACGGTGCCCCTGTGGTAGGCTTATGTTCTCAGACTGAAGGAAGGGATGTTTCTGACATATATCTTAACTTTCCTATTCTATGCAGCTAATACCTCTTGTCGTACACCAAAGCTAGACAGACACTGGAGATATACATAACCTAGCGAAAAACCCATGAAGTTTTTGCAACACCAAGGAGACAGACGTACTGCTGTACTTACAAGGTTTGGTGAACATGCTCTGAGACATGCTTAGATATAATAATGGTAAGTTTGATATTCAGACAGAATTACTGAAAAGGAATTGTAAAAGAGAATCTAGAGAAAAAAAGTATTAAAATATGTTGTTACATACCAGTGGGGCAAAATTAAAGCAATCAGCGGATTTGGGAGCTCAGCATAAACAAATAATGCAAACATAAGGCTTAGCCAACTGCCTTCACAAACTGTTAAGTGAAGGGGAAGAATATGAGCTGCCAGAAAAAGTACAGCATCTAAAGGTAAGCAGAGCCATTTCCAGTAGAGGCAGGCTCAGCTCAGCTCCAGCTGGCCCCACCAAAACACGGCTCCCTGGCTCCAGCACAGACTCCACAGTCCATGGCTAATAAACACATTCCTTTGAATCCCAACCATTCCATGGGTGTATGTAAAAGTAGAAAGATGCAAATTCTGGATGGGATTCCAGAGAAACACAACTGGATGATCTGCACAAGTGCACATTCATACCTACATATAAATTCAGTCTCCCTTTATAATTTTTCTTTCTTTCACCAATACTTGGTTATTTAAATGAAAGTATTAAACAGACTAAATTAAAACATTCTCTTCCCTGCAGTTTTCAAATAACATCCCATATAATCAGAAGAATGGCCTATGGAAGAACTTATCACCTACTCCTCGAAATGTCTTTGTTAGGAAAGAGAAATTTAACGCCTTCATAATTAACATTTTATTTGGGTCATTGAATTTAGGCAATTTGCTTTTCCGTTTCTCCAGTATATGATGCTATATGCCATGGTGTTTCTTCACAGTAACGCCTTATAGAGAAGTATAGTAATTATATCCACTCACCTTCAGATAATYTAGATCAAACACAGAATGTCTGTTACTAATTTTGCAACGTATTTAGCCCCTGCAGTTGCTGTAAGTAGTGGGATTAATATTAATTTCAAACTTCTCACACAGCTTGTTTCAGGAAAACATCACAAGCATGAAAATTAATCATTTGTTTCTAAATTTTCAATTTTTTGCAGCAAGTTCACTATTCAAGTTCTACTGACATCACTGGGACTACACTAGGAGAATTAGCCATTGCTGGCATTACCCATTTTCCTGCAATGGAAGCAACAACACTTGTGGAAAAATGTGTGTGACTAAACAAGACATCACTGAAGAAGATAAAACTGTGTTGCCGCTGTGCAGTATACAACGCCAAAAAATTGTTCTAGCAGGCTTTGAAGCATTGCAGGGCTCAAGGTAGAAGAGTTGATTAATCTTGATAAATACCTAATATTTGTAAAGTATGGAAGAGAAATTCATCACTATGAGAGAGCACAGTTTACAAGACTGACAGAATAGAAGTATTTCATTCAAGTAGACATGCTGAGAGTTACAATGGATTAAGAGAGTGGGTCTCAGGTCTGCAGAAAGGCAGAAGTTGATATGGGGGAATAAGAGATGAGAGGATGAACAGATGAGACCTAAATATTACATACATTATTATTTTTTTTAATAATAAGGTATGTAAAAATAAATAATAAATAATAATAAATCCAGAAAGCCCAATAATAGAATAATCAACAGGGAGTAAAGCAGTTGTCTGAAGTGAAATATTCTGTCCACAAATCATGACAGCTTCCCTTGAACTAAGTTGATTTACAACACAGACCTAACGTAAAAAAAATCTGGAAAGCAAAACAATCATACAACTGAAAAATAAGCCACAGGTTTACTAGAAACACAAAAGACTTCTAACAGTCTTTTAAATAGCTCCAAGGAGAGCTTCAGCCTTCTGAAATTGAATTCTTAAGAGTGAAAATGAAAACAATCAACCCTGAAACTTTAGCAAATGCTTTTGAAAAAGGCAGTTTCTAGATTCAGTAGTAGATTTTCTCTTCCTCAGTTTATGACAGTAAGATTAATTTGTAAGTAAAAGATGAATCAACACTTAGATATGCTTTGGAGACCATTTAAGTCAATAACTCAAATGCAAGTTTTATATATAGCCATATATTAAAGGGCTAAATATGTCAAAAGTAAATTCCATCGTAAATATATTGGCTATATGGAATTCTACTTTTAGTCATTTTGCAAATGCATCTCATACTTACAATGTCATTAAAAAACAGGAATAAAATAAGAAAGCTTAATTTTTTAATGGAAAAAATATTTAAGCATCTGAATAGTCGTTGAGAGGAAAAAAAACCAGAAAAGTTTGCTGAAAAGATTTTAAGACCTTCCAAATGGGAGGGGTGTAGAATAAATTTAAGTTAATGACTTTTCACAAGACTAGAATTTGTGAGTACAACTTCATGATGTGTTCAAAGTGTACTTCTACAGTAATTTTTTAATCTAATAGCATCCGCCACAGTCCCTGTTTGAGTACTTGAGAGGCACAAAATCTTCAACTATGTGGAGAATAACTACATCCAGTTCTAATAATTATTGGATTTCAAACAACCAGCTTCTGTCTTCTTACCCTTAAGGCTGCTTAAAAGTACAGGTAAATACAGAGAACAAATTTTTATGCATCTGAAAGCTATATTCTGTTTACATGTACACTATCAAATAGCTTTTTATTTCTGTTGCCTCCCAAATCTCAGTACCATCATCAAACATGCTGCATGCATGTTAGTTCACTCTTCACTTCTGTCCAAGGGAACTCAGTCCTCCCCTCTCCCCCGCTCCCAAGACAAAATCTAGGTGAGGTATAGAGCGTAGTTCAATTGAGTGACCCAGCCACTAGCAGGATACCACTAAGATTTGGTTCCTACAACACCTACATAGCTCTACGCTATTGTTCCAGCAGGTTTTACACAACCAAACTCTCTGTTTGGGGCATATGTGGAACCTAGAGGAGATTGACACACTGGACCCGTAATTATTTATAATTGCTTTCACTCACAAACCCTTTTTGAGAAAGTAAGGTGGAAATTTGATCTGAAAGACTATTTTGGATTTTTGGCTGTTAGAATTTTATATGCTATTCTTAATAAGCACATCAGTAGTAACAGTGCGAGATAAAATAATATCCTGATTGCTATTACTCATTTCACACATCATTTAATACTTACATATATTCCAAAAAGCCAAATTATATTTCATCTGAAACAAGAACAGTTAGTGTAGGAGGAATAAGCCTAATTATTTACCAAGTCGGGAAGTATGAAAAAAAGTAGATTTGCGGTATAGATGTGGAATAAAGGATCAGAAAGGGCTACCCCCCCCTCCTCCCCCAACCTCAAAATGACAAAGAGTAACATTAATTTATCTTCGTTATGACCTCAGAAGGATAATTGTTTCAAGTGCAATGTTAAGGAGTTAAGCCTATTAGTATAAATATACAGGTAAGCCTCAATTTTCTACTATTTCTAAACCAGACAGAAATTCATTTAAAAAAATGCATTTTCTGGAAGAAGGATTTGGCACAGTATGAACCTATATTTCCCCTGGGTTCCCAATATCAAAAATACAATATTTTTCTGTGTGGTTTCAAGGATGAGCTCTGTTCAGCTTGAGGGTAGCCTCTACTATACACAGAAGGAGAAAAAGATTTATCCCGTTTCTGCTCCATCATGCTCTCCACTAGCAAAACCAGAGAGAGTTGATTATCCCTCAGTATCATTTTCTCCTTTGAAATTGAAAAGGAAGAACACAATAAAGAGGAGACAACTGTGATATATTAATCAAAAGAAGGGGGAAAATTGGTATTTAGGGAGATGAAAACAACTACGAATAAAACCAACAGAGCCATAATGAGCTCGACATTAAAAAAAGCAATTGAAAGATCAACTATATATATTTATATAGTGGACTTTCACACACGCAGTCTGACAATCCAGCTGTACTGATGGCAAGAATATCTTTTTTTTTTCCCCTCTGCCAATATAGTCCGGATTGGCAGTGTTAAGTAACGTCAGCAAGTAATAGCTGCAGAAATGTTGGCATCCKTACACTTTGGAATGCAGCAAGTGTAATCTAGGGAAGGATATTTAAAAACATAAGAGCAGCAGAGGGCAAACCCACCCGGACATCAGTTAGTATGTTTCTTTATCCCACTCCCTGCCAATTCAAAGTTTTACGATTTGATCAAAGGTATCCATTTATTCATTCTTTATTTGGATTAAATATTTTTTCCCAAAAATAACTTGTGTAAAAGGTATCAATAAATCAATTTCCCAAAATTCAAGATCATGAYGTTGTCTTGTATGAAATACAAATATTTCTGTTTCGAAATGACAGCAAGGCACCCTGTGAAAGTTCCCATTTGCATGCCTTATGTTATATGACCAGATCTTTTCAGCTACTTTCAGGTCTGCTGATGCATAAAAAGCTGAAGTAGGGCACAGGATTTGTACAGGTACTCTTACAAGAATGCCCACACAGACATGATGGACCAAGAAAGGTGTTTTCTTCCTTTACAGAAGAGTTTTATGCTGCATGTAGAATGATATCCAATATCTCTTCATGAAAATACTGCTCATAGCTTTTTTAAAAAAAAAAAAATGCTTAATGGGTACCTCAGATGTCCTCCTACTGATATTCATTGGCACCATGAACTCCAGCTGGCACAGTACTGGGTTCGTTAGTAGGTTGAAACAATTTTCAAAACATGTACTTTATAAAAGACCATTGTATCCAGACTGGTTATTTACAGTTGATGGGCATATCAGGGGTTTCTGAAGAACAACTGTACCATCAGACATGTGAAGCGTTCCCAGTCATTCTCCCTCTAGTGATTAAAAAAAAAAAAAAAAAAAAAAAAGTTTTCCTGGCTTTATAGCTAGAGATTATAAGTTTTTCCTGCATGGGAGCGTTACAGGAACCTATTTATCTATGCCCCCCCCTAGGGAAAACCAGCTAGCCACAAACGGTGGTTTAAAGGATTATGTAACAGTACTCGCCATGGGCTATTTAATAGCTATAAAACCCACAAYGAAATCTTCTGACTTTCAGATTGCCTTTATTTAAAGACAAAGACTTTTTTACCCCTTTGGAAACCACTGCATTATTCAGCAATATGAAACACAACTTCTGCAAGCACTGGGTAGCTTTGCTCTCTTTCTGTAAGACTTTGTGGCTTGCTGAATTAATGGTGAAGAACCATCACCAGAAGCAATTAATAAACCAAAAAACAAAAAACATGGTTTTGCCTTTTCAACGTTAAATCAATTACATGTAAACATATACCCAAGATTCATGCAGAGAAATCTCATCAAGAGATTTCTGCATAAATACCAATTAGGGCTCCACTGTGTAGATTTTATAAAAATGAACAACTGAAAGTATTTTCTATTAGGTCCTGAAATGGGCATGTTAGCATCACTCTAGATTTTATTCTTAGAAATAYTTCTTTTTGACCCTTTCTTTACACAACATTACCAGAAGTCAGAAGCAAGTTAGAGAAGTGGAAATGCTTTTTCCTACTTAAGCAAAGAAGATCATCTATACTGGTATCTGAAAACTTCAAGGGTTCCAGAGACTGACTCTTAAAGACTGCAGGCTTTTGTTTTAATATCCCAAAATATGGGTCCATTTAGATACCAATTATATGAACAACCTTCCCTCTCTAAACCTTTATTACCTTTTTCCATTGTCAATCACTTCTACACAAAAAGRGGACTCTTGAATTCGGCCATCATGAGGTTAAAAACAAGGACACACTTAYTGTCTTGAAGCACATTCAGCCGCTATCGTTGTGGAATGGAAATGTTACAGGCTGCAACTTAGCTAAATTTCAAAGATCAGGATAAAAAAACAACTTCATGGACAAAAAAAAAAGGGTTCATATGTAAAGAAAAATCCATAAGCTGTTATAGGATATGAAGAACCACTTAAGAAGCACAACCTATTTGCATTTGAAAAAACTAGTTTAGTGTTTTTGTTTATTATATAGCTATAAAACTCATCATAAAATCTAATCTTTTCACCTCTGTGTAAAGAAAGTGATTTTTTTCAATATTTTGTTTGTATGATAAATATTACATTACAATGTTATATGTAATAATGTACACAATGGATATGTAAGCTACCTGCAATGTGTAATGTAATATTTCATTTATTACATTGTGAATTTTGCAGACTAAGGTAAAACTTAGAATTAGAGATTGACATGCGCTCTTTTCTTTCCAGGCAACATTTTCTTTTCCCCTACTTTCCACTATTTTTCCTGTTTTCACTCATCCCAGTCTGAGGATGACAAGTTCTCAGATGGACTGGGATAAGTGGCAAGACCCATTGTTTTCTTTTTTTTCCTTAAACCCAAAAAATATGCGAATACCTTTTTCCAGACTTGCTTTGGTCCAAAGAACAAGAATGGGAAATTTTACACACCTGTTATTGACTAGTGACTCCAAAGAAATTCACCATATATCATTCTCAGAAGAAATACATTTGGAGTACCCTGCCTTAAACCATGTTTTTCTTAAATGCAATTTTAGTTAGACAGAAATAAATCTTTTATAASTCACTTCATTTTACTTTAAACTGTCATAAGTTTTGGTTACTGTATAAATCTACAAATAAATGACATTTGCAAAAATATACACTTAACTTCAATCTTGTTTATACTGTTCCTAACTGCAGAACCATGAATGAAACTTTATTTTAAATACTGAATATAATACAGTCAGGGGTTGGTAGAAAATTTCAAATCTATTTTAGACTTTAATTGCATTGCCTTCTAACATCAAGTTGAATCCTAAACTAGCTGGACGTTTGGTTGTAATACTGTGAGGAACTTTCCCATTTTTAATTCATTTATAAATAACCCGAAGACATAATCTTTATCATTAAGTCTTCTAGCTGAACGTCACTGCTATTTAAAGAGAAGAAATTCATACCCACATTGAGAGCCTGTCTGACCAAACGTAGCGGGGCTGGGGAATACAGGCCTCTGCCTGGAGCCATTCACATCCATGTCAGGCGCAGGCTCCTGTTTCAAGCACAGAAGCCTCTCAGCAATCTTTCTGTTACCAAACATGCCAATTTGAAACTGGATCATAAGTCTTCTGCAGATKTCTGAGAATGTTTAACACCTGCATTGTCAACTGTAAACGTTACCTATGTTGTATTAAACCGCACTTTGCAAGGAAGCTATAGGAGCACGGCAGTTTCCTTGTCCTTCAGRTTTTTTTTTTAAAATGGTAAGCAGTTAGAATTAAAAGTTGTTGCCTTCAGCATTAAAAGCACTGTCTTGCCAACGTTTCTGCCATCTCACCAACTTTTAGTTTCAATGGTATTTTCTCATAAGACAATAACTAGCAGCTCCTATCTGGTATTTCTTTTCATGATAGCAAATCTCATTTTCTCTTTATTGTCAGGAGGCCTTTCAGGCAACTTTTACCAATGTAATTTTTCCATTACACATGTATTATTTCTTCCTTCATTTCTGCTCACATTTCTTCAGACAGACAACTCCTGATTCTCACAAAAGTTATGCCTGATATAGGCTCCAGTTAAAGAGGAATTTTTCTATTGGCTATAATATCCTATTCTACTATAAGTGAAAACATTTAATTGTATGATTACTGACCTCATTCATCATTACGAGAAGAGAGCCCTTATACCTTATCCTTCTCAGCAAGTCCGTAGGGATATGCTGGCTAAGGCTTACATCATTTTCTTCAGTTAGAATGTATCATTTCATTAACTGTATTTCTGCTGGTGACATAAAACTGTGGGGAGTGGCTGATACGCCGGAAGGTCATACTGCCATCCACAGGGACCTTGACAGGCTGGAGAATTGGGCTGACAGGAACCCACATGAAATTCAACAAAGGGAAGTATGGAGTCCTGCACSAGGGGAGGAACAACCCCATGCACCAGTATACACTAAGGGACTCCCAGCTGGAAAGTAGCTTGGCAGAAAAGGACTGGGGATCCTGGTGGACACCCAAGTTGAACATGAGCCAGTAATATGCCCTTGCAGCAAAGAAGGCTGATGGTGTTGTGGGCTGCATGAATAGGAATGTTGCCGGCAGGTCRGGGGAGGTGATCCTTCCCCTCTACTCCACACCTGGAGTACTGTGTCAAGTTCTGGGCTCCTCAGTACAGGAGGGACATGGACATCCTCGAGGGATTCCAGCAAAGGGCCATGAAGGTGATGGACTGGAGCATCTGACATATGAGGGAAGACAGAGCTGGGACTGTTCAGCCTGAAGAAGAGAAGGCTCTGGGGGGATCTTATCAACGTATGTGAACACCTGAAGGGAGGGCACAAAGAGGACAGAGCCAGGCTCTTTTCAGTGGCACCCAGTGTCAGGACCAGAGGCAATGGGCACAAACTTAAACACAGGAGGTTCCTTCTGAACATCAGGAGACACTTTGTGTGGCAGATATGTTACTCCGAAAGGATTTAGTACTATGTATGTTTATTAATCGCAAGTGATTAGAAACTATCAGCTTATTAAAAAGCCTCACCAGTCAATAAATTAGCCTATCAGCATTATTGCATTTGTTTCTGCTCCAGATAGCTACCAACTTTCACTAGACACTACCCTGAACTTTCCCCACTATTATAAATGTAAAAAAGATACATAGTAATAGCATCACTCATTAGGCCTTCCATAACCTTAAGTTGCACATGACAATAAAATAGTTTCTTAATTATATATTTACTTGGGTTTCCTTAGTGTAAAGGTGGACAGTTAAACTACATGGAGGCATCTTCATTTGGTCATATTTCTGACTGTTGCACCTGTTCTTTTAAGAGTTTTGAACAGAATCATATTGTAAAGTAGGTAAGCAAGAATATTTATCCATTACAGACTTAGGTTTTAGTCTTACAAGTGTTTTTCACCCAACCCTTATTTTTACCTACTAACAACTTCACTATATGCTTATTGACCCCAGGCACACTGCCTTTCAGCTATATGTATGAACTAAAGTCTATTCTGTCCTTTAGCTTAGCCCAGAACCTGTCTTCAGATAAAAAAGAGATGTGGTGAATGCCCTAGCACTGTCCTAACCACCCTTTCCAAAGGCAAGACTGTTGACTCAGCTGCATAGGAACAAATCCCAGAGCACCACAGCACAAAGCAGCAGGGCTTTGCYGCCCCAGGCACACACGTACATTGGTTCAGGGACAGCAACACACAGAAGGCCTTGCTGTGGGAATACTTATACTCAGGTTAGGCTAACTGGAACACTCTAATCCCAGTACTAATTAGCTCAGATGAGTCTGCAATGGAGATATTCCCTGTATAGATGCTCACACCATCAATGCCTTCCCATGCATTTTTTATATTTCCTCTCTGGRACTAATGGGTATTGGATGGCCGATAGTCACAAAACTAATTCTGACTGCTGAGAATGAAACATTACGGAACATAAATATATGAATGGAATTGCATTAGGAAATAGAGTTTGAATGGAAAAAATAATGATAAAAATATTAGCTTTTCACCTCTGGCTACCAAGGAGGACAGAATACGTGAACAAAGGAAGATGAAAATTCACTACAAAGAACGGAGGGGCCAGGAAGCACCTGACCAGTGCATTGAAAGGGCCAACATAGGCAGTACATAAAAATTGCTTTTCTGTCTTGAGATATGACAAGAACATTCTAGTGAAGCTGCTACTAGAAAATGTCTGTTACCTATGTAGCCTTTTAGGGTTGAAACCCTCTTGCTGTTCTTTGACCCCTATTATATGATTTAAAGTGCAAAACAAAAGCACTGAAGTTACTAACTCAGTCTTGTATCAGTTTGTCTCTTCCGCTTTTGAAAAAAAGTGAAGAAGGAAACTGGCTTAGTAGTACAATCCATGGGAGACATTATGGACACTGCTGTTCTTTGAGAGGCATCCTACTTTGCTCTATAGTTTTGCCCTCCATCCATCATGTCAGTTGGAGAGCTATGACTCCTGGCATTTACCAACAGAACATTGTGGCATACCCATATGGCCAGTCAGCTGCAAGCACAATCTCCTTTCATCATCTCATTTCTATACAGGCCAAAACCTGTACAGGCTTTCTGCTCAACAAGAAATGCGTTCAGTCACAGGGTTTGGACCCTTCAATCAGAAGTCTCAGGTGTGCTAAACAAACAAGGTCTCCACTAAATCTCACTCTACAGAAAAGCAGCTCTTGTGGAAAATGAACTTGCTTATGCTGGCCAAGCATATATAGTTTCCATTATATGAACAAAAATCTGGCACTGTCTGACACCAATTATTTTGTTGGTAGCTTGCACTTACCTTTGCCTTATCTTAGAATTTCTTCTTCTGATAAAAACATGCAATTCTCCACCTTTCATTTCAAACTCTAGCATGATGCTGTGTTTTCCATTCACATCTTGCTTGTAGGTCTCTTGTCAAAAAAATTTTTTCAAGCATGTCATATTCAGTTTTCAGTGCTATTTGTTTTCTGCTTGCTTACTCCTCTACCATGTACTGTCCCTGCTGACTTTGCAGCTTTAGCGGTACTATGGCAGTATGCTTTGCAATTACAGAATAAGGTTTGTGACTTCTTTTCTGAAGCCCCGTTTCTGCAGTCTCATGTTTCTGTTTTCCTTACTACTGGATTTCTTCTTCACTTTTTCCTTAGATGAGTCTGATTCAATACTGCAATCTAGAACTTCTGTGCCAGCACATCCCTATTTTTATACTAATCATTTCAATGAAGTCACATAACGAAGGATTCTGTTTTGAAAAGATAGGAGTAGAAGACAGTTGTTAAAAGAAGAAAGTTGTTAAAAAAGATGAAACATATTCTGCTTGAAAGTATTTGTCTTAATTCCTCTCATTCATTTGTCTGCAATGAATTTCTTCAAATGAGTACTGTTTTTTTTTTTCTTTCTATTTCCTTTCTTCTATTTTGGAAGATGGAATCTCATGTAATGCAGCTTAACTATTAAAATGCATTTATATAAAGTAACACTAATTTTATTCAGATTGGCATCCTTTGGCAAACCAGATGCTAATTTTAGGTGATGGTACTCACATGAACATCTGCTGTTGAACTCTTGATAACTATTATTCTCAACACCATATACCATTCTTATGAGAAGCTGAGGAAAGTATAATAATTCATTAGTGAAATCTTTACTTGAGATAGCAAGTGTAACTACCTAATGTATATCTAGTTTTATTCCCATTAGAATTATCTAGAGTACAAAAGAAAGAGTCATCGGGCTACTGGGACTTTTATCAGATAGAAATAAATAATTTCTTTTCATTCGTCTTATACAGAGACTACACTAAAGTTTTTACTTTGAATGTGACAAACTCACAGCAATTGCACAATGTCTTGTCAGCTAATAAAATGTTAGTTTACCCAGCGAGGGTTTTATGAAAAAGAGGACAAAATTGMAGATAAGACTCCACAGCAACCTGAAAAGCCTATTTAAATTTCACAAATTGGGACACAACTACAACAGCACATAAAGGAAATTACTTGGTCAATGCCAAAAATATTCTGCAGGATAACTCAGTAGATGGCATTATTCTCACAGAAATTAAATTGAAACACTATGAAGGTGTCAGGAAACTCAAAATTTTGGAGGTGTGATCATTCAGATTATGTAGGTAACCACAACCTGCTCCAAGATAAGCCTTGATGACTTTAGTAGTCTCACTGACCTAAATGGGAATGTTCAATGCAGTGATTTGGGTGCATTATCAGGTTGAGTAGAAGGCCCACATTTCCAATCACCTGTGACGACTAGAGATCTACCATTTTATCTGAGATAAATATTTTAACCATGAAGTGAAAAAATGCATCRAACAAGAAATATTTGCTTTTTGCACACATTTAAGTCCCACGTAGTAATGCTCTTATAATTTAAATGTATGATGTATTTATTATATTCACAGTTCTATCCAAAAGCAAAAATAATATTACAGGGTAATATCAAAGTAACATAATCAGATGAATGCATCATTCTGACCAAAACTGGAAAATCATTATTCCTCACACGCATATCAACATCCAAAGATTACAGTCCTCTAAAATAGTTTATACATTTTGAAAATCATCTGAAAGGCTGATGTCTACATAGATTGCATCAAACATATCTTACAGTCATCTACAGAAATTTTGAAAAATATATGTCTTAACATACTATGGAATGAGAGGCTGTAATGAGATAATATACTTCAATGCAAGTGTTAGAAATTTAAACAAAGCAACCATGAAGATGTTAATCCAAAACACAGATCCAGGCTTAGGTTCCTTCTGTGCTAATTTACTACTTCAAGCTAATTATTGTATCTTTAAGTACATTCTGTACCTGCTATTATAGCGCCAATACTCAAAGAAAAAAACAAACAAACAAACCAACCAACCGAAAAAACAGTTATTTTGAAGACATGAACACCTGCTTTAAAATTAGTCTTACTCACCTGGAATAGCACTGCCTTCAATTAGTGCATATAGTCAAGGGTAAGTMATTTTAAGAATTATTATAAGCACTCCAGTAGCTAATAGAGAAATTAGACTAATTCACCATTTTGAAGGACAGATTTTACTTCCATAGCACCCTGGTGCAGAAACAGATTGCTATTTGATGAACACAGTTAAACTAGTTAGGAATGAGAACATATGCTGAATATAGGAAAAGCACTGCCATGGTTTCACACCATAGTACTGAGTCTTTGGAAAGATTATGCAATCATTCTGAGCCTACTGAAAGACAGGGAGTTGCATGTTGCCACTGAGGAATGGGACCTCTGTACCAAACAAACATGTATTATTGTTCTAATTTAATGGAGATGTGAATTGAATAAAAGCCTTCTTAGCACATTGCACTGTTTTAAAAATTGTGCTAGATCCCTCTGCTTTCTGAATATTATTAGTTGGGCACATCACAGGACCTAATCTTGATAGACCTTGACCAAATTAATGGAGGCTACTACCACTGTTAGCAATGGTAACAGAACTCCTTAGGCAAAGTTCTGCATTAGTGAAGTTAATGGAAGTTTTGTCACTGTATTCAACTGGACCAGGATTTCACTGTCAGAATTAAAGCCAAAAATAAGAGGTCTTACTCCAAGCACAGCGATTACAGTGAATATCCTTGTTATGTACTTGATATCAGAGCACTGGTGAAGCCACTCTTCAAATTTGAAATTTTCAATGACTGCTAAAACATTTTCTCCCAAATATTTTAAGGACTCAGAGATTTTTTTTTTTTTTTTTTTTAAATGAGACCTGACAATTCCTCATGAAAAAAAAAAAAAGATGTATTCATTTTTACATCACTAATTTTTCCCTTCTTTCAACTATCACTATGTGCATCCGTCTGGGAGATGTGCTCAGCAAGGTGTGCAAGTGAGGCAGAAAAAACAAGTATGTTGAGCAGTCTGATTTTTCAGGAAAACATTGAAAGTACAGAAGTACAGATACAKTCTTAACCGCCCTGTTTATCAAAGGACAGGCATTGTTTAGAGTCTGTACAAATAAATGCAAAAGGAAAATGTAGCTACCCCTAAGGCTGCAGTACCCAAGGAACTTGACTTGTTTTTCACTCATCTATAAAGCAGGACTGGATTCCTGGGAAAGAACTCCGCAGTACAAAAGGGAATTTAGAAATTTCAGACCTGAAATAAGAAATATTGCCTGATGCTTCTCAGAGGGCAACACGGTTTCTTCCAYCTGACCTCAGTTCAGCTGGCTATGAGAATTGCAAGGAGTAAGCATTTTAAATCTGCAAATACATCCCCACTTTGTCCTTCTGCTGATTATTTCTCTAAGGGAAAAATGTGACCACTGTTGAGGTAAGCATTAAAGCCAATGTTAATAGTTTAATTTTAGTACTGTTTAGGATCCAGAGGCAGTTACAGATTTGAGTGTTATCACCAACTGAGCAATTCTATTAACCTTTATACCCAGATTGTAGCATAAATAAACAGAGCAGAAGGGACAATAAGACAAATGAAATCTGTRGAACATGAGCACTACAGGCATATTCAGAAAAAATTTCTTAGAGCTCAACTAAATTTCACCAAGAGAAGTGCATTTTAGCATCATATCCACCTTGTTTCACTTTCCTGTGTTTGTGGATTTTGCTTTGGTTCCTCTCCTCCCCTTTTCCCCCAAACAGCTACCCTTAAAGAGGAAGGTTTCCACTTAACTAGATATTTAAAAATACAGAGAAACGTGGATGTTTTACTAAGGCACATTTTATATTTTTTTCTGCAAAGATTTTTTAACAAGGTGTTTAATTTCATCAGTAGTGGACAAATCTCACAGCTAAAGCTTTCAAAGCCTCCTGTCTCACACTAAAGTCTAAAGAAAACTGAGTGACAATAGCCAAAAAATTAATCTGTAAAACCTTACCCAAAAGTAAACTCCTGACTACTTTGCAGTAAGTAATGAGCAAATTGTAGGATATATTTTCCACACTTAAAACAAACAAATAAAAAACTTAAATGTGGTGTAGAGGGCAGGAGAAAGTAGCGATTCTGCACTCATTACTGTGTGGAAAATCTAAGCACTTTACACTCTGCTGTCATGTTAATCCTGATGAGAAAGAAATCAACTCTATTTCTTATGCACATTGGAAAAGGCAGCTTCAGTCTAATGTGTACTTACGTAGAGAGATTTGTTCTTTATTCCTTTATATGCTGTAGCACTGTTGTGGGTTAACCCCAGCAGGCAGCTGARCCCCACTCTGCCACTCACTCATGCCCCCTCAGCAGGATGGAGTAGGGAATGGGAAGGATAACTGCRAGAAAACCCGTAAGTTGAGATAAAAACAGTTTTATAGGGAAAGCAAACGCTGCACACACAAGCAAAGCAAAATAAGGAATTCATTCACTACTTCTATTGGCAGGCAGGTGTTGAGCCACTGCCAGGACAGCAGGGCTTCATCATCTGTAATTGGTACTTGGGAAAACAAATGCCATAACTCTGAATGTATCGCCCCCCTTCTTTCCGCCAGCTTTCGTTGCTGAGCACGACATCATATAGTGTGAGATATCCCTTTGGTCAGTTGGGGTCAGCTGTCCTGGCTGTGTCCCCTCCCAACTTCTTGCGCAMCCCCAGAAACAGAAAAGGCCTTGACGCTGTGTAAACACTATTCATGGTGTTTACATTCCTGTGCTGACAACACCAATTTGGTCACCAATCCAAAACATGGCACCACTGCAGCTGCTATAAAGAAAATTAACTCTATCCCAGCCAAGACGAGTACAAATACCCTTCCTATTGCAGGGATTTTAAACTTTCCACCAAAGTAGTTTCAGAGCAGATAATAAAACTCTCTGTATTGACAAAAGAGTCATCTGAAACATTAAGGGTTAGATCCTGGAGCTTTAATTGATTAGTAATTCAATTTGCTTTCAATRTAGCCACTAGCAACGAGCTTACTTCACGGCACTGTCAGGTTGTTCCAGTCCTACTGCTGTGGGGTTGCCTTTGAGCGGCTCAGGGACGGAAGACATCAAAGGAAGATCAGCACAGTCCCTCAGCCCAAATCCCTACAAAGTTACACTGCTGTCTCCCTGGCTGTACACAATTATTGGGCTCTTAATTCTCTGTTGACTATAGTTATATGACTGAAG
This sequence comes from Oceanodroma leucorhoa, assembly GCA_030449065.1. NCBI lineage: Eukaryota > Metazoa > Chordata > Aves > Procellariiformes > Oceanodroma > Oceanodroma leucorhoa. Next base: position 27,269,892 of record JASVER010000001.1, on the reverse strand, counting down.
AAGGAGGGGATTATGTTTTCTTAGACCTGTAGGAAGAACAGATACTGTTAAGAGTTCCCTTCTCAGCATGCAGAAGAGGGAAGAAATATAGGAAGGTATTGTTTTCATCTGTTCTGGCAACTTTCAGCTCATTCTTTCTTTACACAATGTTTTTGCCCCTCAAAAGCAAACGAATAAGAAAACACTGGCTACACACTTGATTCCACACTTAGCTACACACTTAAGAGAACAAGAGCACACTTCTAGGATTATTTAATTTAGAGAAATATAGTCATTGTTTTCTTACATTTAATGCAATACAGTTGGGAGGGAGCAATTTGTTTACAAGGTGAAACACATATAATGTGTATTGTGATCAACTGTGGTAACAAGTTCTTTGTAGAATGAACTATCTATGACCTGAGAAATAAAAATGCAGCATAAAGAATGGGATGACAGCAGGGACTTTGAAAGTACAGGCACAAAGAACCAGGGCTGTAAACAACCCACTCATGATTAATTACCAGTGATTAAAGGAATGTCATCTTGAGAGCTGGAGCTTGTTTGGGATGTAAAAAGGTAACAAAGTGACAACCAAGGGAGAAAAACAGTATTCATTCATTCAGGATGACCAGAAACAAGAGAACTGAATCAGCTCAATTGAAAAGGGGGCTCTTGTTATCTGACCTGAGATGGAAAACACCTGAGAATAGAACAGCACCTGTGGGCCTCCCCCTTACATCCCCCGGCAGCACAGCCACCCACTGCTGGGGAGGGATTGCTGCTCATCCCTGCTGAGGTACTACTACATATATCCACATGATAACTTACCCAAAGCAGGAAAAGCAATGACAGCCATTAGGAAAAGGCATAGGACTAAGCTTTAATATGTAGTTGTAATTTATATATATACATATGCATACTTGAACTAGCAATATGGGGGTTAACAGTAAACCTTAGTTAAAGGAATTACATGGATTGGAAATTCTCTATCCTCCACATACACCTTTCGGGTTGACCATTGCATTGTAACCTAGTCTGGATCTCAGAGGCAACAAGGTGATAACAATTTTCTCTTGTACTTCACAAATACTCACTATCCTAAAGCAATGTGCTCATTAGCTAGCAATCCTTCAAAAAATGATGGCTGGGGGACAGCTCTGCTCCCCCAAAGCCATTCAATCAAGCATCAGCATCAGATAAATAGCTTCACATGTACTTGTTAAAATTTCCTAATATAAATAACACTAGGTAAGGAACTGCTATTGGCTTAATTTACTGAAAGGAGCACTCTGGTACTAAACCAATATCACTTCATCCTGAGACTTAGCACCAGGCCATTATTAACTGAAAGGGGAAAAGAGGATTTCTTGAATCCTATGGCCTATGCCAAGGATTAGTAACTAAACAGACAGAAGGCAAAGTAGAAACACCACCAGAGAAAACTCACATGCATTCATACTAAGGCCTGTAAGTTTATTTAAGCTATGTTTTTCTACAACACCTGGCAGCTCCCATCCTATCACATACACATGGTGAATAATAGAGTGGGGGGCAGGAGAAAAAAAAAAAAAGAAAAAAAAAAGTATCATCTTGAATTGCTTGACCAAAGCCTTAAATCTCATGATAGCTGATTTTCTGGATTTTCCACTCTCCTTCACAATTATTTTTGCTCCTCCTCTCACATGTATATARACTGACAATGTTTTCAGCAAGAGCTTTGAATGAGCACACGGCATAGAAGTAGTACTTTCAACATCTCTAAAGCTCAGATCCCAGAAGTATCAGTATTTTTGTGCTGACAGATACATTCAAACTCCCTCTCAACTTTTACTTCTATATATCTGTAAGAACATATTTAAAAATTAGTTGATTTTTTTTTTTTTTAATTGCACAGTTTTCCATCTGACCCCATTTTTCTCTTTGAATTTGTTTGGTATGAGACAAGGCTTTTAATAAAGTCTCTTTCACAAAGAGCACCTGAACTTAATTTTAAATAGACTTCTAGTCACCAAATTGTAATAAAACACAAAAGACAATTACAATTGTTAAATGCAAAAATATTTAAAATGTCATTTTGTGAGGAAATATAAAAGACAGTGGAATGAAAAGACTGAACTAACAGAATTGCCCCCATARCAGAAGAACTGATTCCTGCGGAGTTTAATATTTATGAAAGGAGCCTAATACATTAATACAGCAATGTGAGATATTTATAGAAACATCCTCACTGTGTTCTTCAAGTATTGATATAGGACTTTACTAGATAGGCAAAACATACAGAAGCCCTTAAATGTGGTTATTGCTTGTTTGCACTTATTTCCACGTTTGTGATTATATTTTCAAAAGAGAGCAGTAGTAATTTAAGTTAGAAAAATAAATAGTAAGWAGTATAACATCACAGTGAAAACAGAGTCTTTTCGACAGGATCTCCTCCAACTTCTACTTCATCCCTTCTTTTTCTTGCTTTAAGATCAGTAATCTTGTCTTCTACATCTACTCTAATGCCTCTCCAAGTTCATTATGAAAACTCTCTAATTGGATTTCCACCTTTCATTCTTAAAACTGCTCATCACATCTTAAGACTTTTTTTTTTTTTTTTAACTGAATCTCAGAAGCCCAATTCCATGTGGTCACATATTCCTTTGACCCTATCAGTTGTCTCTGAAGCAAAACCCCTTATTCTCTTGCCCTCCACTCAGCTTGCTTGGTTTCTCCTACAAAACATAACTTCAGTTACTGACCAGCAGGTCAGTAACCTCCCTCTGTGCTTCCTAAACTGTGTCCTATTCAAATGAATGAATTGGTAAGGTCCCCAATATTATGGACAAATGCTAGCAATAAGCACTCCAAAGTACAGAAAATCTTATGAGACAGGGATTGACACACTTGCTCAAAAATGGGTCTAAAGCTCAAAGCATTTGACAAATCCACAGCATGCCATTTTTGGTCTCATCTAGTCATAACTTAAAAGGATAACCTAATAAAACAAATTTTAAGAACAGCAAAGTAGCTGAAGAACAGTTTCTGGATTTAGCATATCTCCAGTGGGTATTTTGGCTGTTCTAATCTCTCTCATTTGTACTGTTTTATTGTGTAATGTAAAGGTGMAACCCTTGATACCACAACAAGTTGTAGCCAGGATGTCCCTCAAATTATTCCCAGTCCTATCCTATTCCAATCTACACAAAGAAAAATGGAGGTAGAAATCAGGAAAGAGTTTATCCTTTTAATTATCCAGARCCATACCACTGAAATAAAACCAGTTTAACAGATTCAAATCCAATTGCACTCTGTGATTTGTAGATCTTATTGTAGTTGTAGTTACTTCAAAACACCTAACTGACACTGAGGATTTGGGGTTTCGAGGTGTGTGGTTTTYGAGGTGGGTTTTTTGCAAGTGAAATCACTGTGGCCCTGCCATGCTTTTCAAATCTTTACCACRCTGGCTCTGTCTTGAAGTCACACAGCAGTAGCATGAATTGAGTGAATTATCACAGCTACATACCTCCTGCAAGTAACCATTACAGAAAAAGGATTCCCTTTTCCTTCTTTGTTTTCTTACTTCAGAGAAGTCACTGTCCATCATCTCACTGTGCTACAGACAATTCTGAGAATCACACTGGGTAGAGTTTTGCCATTTTCCCATTAAAGCACACCAATCTGTATTTTGAATTTATTCCTCTAYAGGAACACAGTTGTTCTTGGGGGCAATTCAAAACTATCTGGTCAGCTGAATGAAATTTAAGTTTCATATTTCTGCAGCTGTGACAGCAGGATAAACAGCTGGCACAAGTGAGGGAAGTACTTGCTAGAAGAGAATACCTTTTCCGTTCATTTTCAGTTTCCTTTATAGTCAACAGCTTTATGGTTTTTTGGCTGTTGCAAGAGCAGAGAGGGAAGATACACAATCCCATAAAAAAATTCAGTCAAAAAGCACCTTAAGATGACAAGTATTCAACTCTAAATTTTGTTTTTGAAGACTCCTTTATTCAAACGAAAGTAAACAAACAAACCCACACAGACAGGGCTTCAGTTCTTAATAATTTTCTGTTCTCACTCATTTGAGAGACTATTTCCAGAAACMAACTGTAAGTGGTCAAGTTACCACAGCATAGTCATTTTCTATACAAAACATTAAAATTACTAATTCCTCTGAAAATAAATGTTCATTAGCAGAAATTATAGGTATGAACTACAGCCTTGAAGTAGACAACTATGAGCACTCACATGATTAGTTAGCACAGTTCCACTGACTAGTAACTTCCAAAGCTATGATATCTTGCTTGCAACCGTTTGAGAGATTATCTGTTTTGGGGTGCTGCCACATGAATGAACTCCCATTAAAACAGATGGAAGGATACTACATTTTTAAGAGAATGAGTTCCTTGGTGAATAGAATTGTGTCATTGATCATGAATTTCTGCACAAGAGTTAAATCTCCAAGATTTTTTGCTTTGGGTTTTTGGGTAAGCAGTCTAGGAATAATTATGTGATGTTTTGGAATTTACCTGTAAAATCCTCATTTAGGAAGGATACAACCCTTGTCTTGAAAATGATCACAGCGATGTTTTCCAAGCTTTATGTTAGTGTTTATTAGCAATTTCTAATAGGGGTATACAGCTGAGTGTTCACATAATATGGACGTCTCACCAGTGACCTGGTGTTCCAGCGCCACATATTTTAGGATTTAATTCAGAATTACCTCATGGGTGTTGAGAAATAACTCACTCAATATTAGCTTTCAACAGAACATAGAGTTTAAAAGCAAGGTGTAACATTTGGACCTAGAAATGCAGGATTCTCAAGTAAAAGTTGATGTCCAGCTTTATCAATTACTACACACATAATTTCTGGGATCTGTATTTGGAAGACGCTAAAAAAAATGGATTAGTTTCAGAAACAAGCTGTAAGAATTATCAATTATTTGAAATAGCTAACCTTTGGTAAAACAATAAAAGGCACTTAATGATGTTAGATATTCTCCTCCCTTGTCGTCCGTATTTCCTATCACTGTGTTGTGCAGAGCTACAACCCTTAGCAGCATGCTGTTTAAAAAAAAAAAAATCTAAAAAACTTCCCTCAAACAATCATACTCCCAACTGTAGCTGGAACAAAATATTATTAAATTAGTTCACTGAATCATTTAACTTATGACCCCACATTATAAAAAATTTCTCTAGCATGGGTGCTCAAACCTGTTTGCCCATTCCTACCACAGAACGCACTATTGCTATGGAAACTTTAAATTTCTGGAAGGAGAGGATACACAGCCTCCCRACATACTGGTCCTTAATTTGGACTTCATTTGAAGCACTGCTCTGTTCACAATCCTCCCTCAAGGTCTTCACTAATGAGTGTAAACCACTCATCTGCCAGCCACAGAGTATGAATGAGCAGTCACGAGAAAGCCAATGTTTAATTTAATCAAACAGCCCACAAGAAAACAGGAAGCCCACAAATCAAGACATCAGCAACATGCAAATTACCACAAAGATTACCCGACTTATCTATCGACCTAGTATCCTTGGCAATGGGCAAACAGCAGTATTTGAGGAATCATTGCTTTGCACCATTTATAACACGGCATTAGCTTTGTAGTACTTTTGGGGTGCTGTAGGCCATTGCGTTATTCCCTAAAGCAATAGAGGTAGCAGAACTAGTTTTCCCTTGACATCAGAAGTAACATGCTTCTCATCAGGTAAGTGTAATAGGTTACTACTTCACCCTAAGAGGAGATAGAGTTTAAAGCAACAACAACAAAATCTAATCCTTGCCTCTCAAAATCACACCAAACCAAAAACTTGTGGTGAACTTGCAAAACAGAAGATGACAATGAGTTGTGTACAAAAGAAAAGCATTTTGACTGGAAATACAAACCTAATAAATTTTCTTGAGGATTAGTTTGAGACCATGTATTCAAGTGCAGTCTAGAAAAATAAATATCTGCAAATGAAATTATAGGTTCCACCAGTACTAAAAGGGTCAGACTATCACAGAAGAGCTGGATAACTTTGAGAACTTGTGTAATACAAATCATGATTAAATGTAATGTTCTTGCAGGCTAACTCCAAACACCTCCTGTAACATAATCTTAGAATATACTGGGTATGTATAATATTTTAAGCAGAGATAAGGAAGCACTAAGCCAGGAAACCACAAACAGAAATGCAAAATTTGTAGGTCTTGGAACACTSTGCACAATTCTGGTAATGCATTACTTGGGAATGATGAACTCAGACTGGAAAACAGTCTGGGAAGAGCTAGTAAGATCATCAGGGACACAGAAGGGTTTAATCATATGAAAAAGGCTAAATTACCTTCTCTTGATTAGCTTACCAAATAGTGAGTGTGCAATAGCTTGTATACAGAGAAGTTTGAAGGAACGTAAGCTGTAGAGATTTATAAAAAAAGACATGCAAACCCCTGACTGATACTTTTTTCAATGTTTTATCTAGAAATTTCAAGGAAAACTGCTGGTTATTATCAGYCATTAGGGATTCTGAGATATGCTGCCAATAGAAGTGAAAGGGAAAAGGAAATAATTTTAAAATGCAGCTTGTTATACATGCTTTCAAATGCTGATCCAGTAACCTGTATCGTATCAAATGAAATAACTCTAAAAAAAGCCTAGTAGCCCTAAACTTAAGCTTTTGTCCCAAGCCTTGTTACCATTAGACTGCCTTTTTTAAGAACTGCAAACAACTCTATTTTCCCTACCTTAGAGTGGAATGCAAAAAATTAATCCCAATAAGGTAATTCTAATTAGCCTGCAGTTTACTTCAGTGTTTCATCTCCCAGAAACATGAGGAGCTCTGAGTGGCATCTGTAACTGTCTAACACCTAATTAAGCAGGCATAAGTCTGTTAGAACCTATGCGAAATGCTAATTTATTAGGAAATGAATAGAAGCAACTCCAGAGAGCTGTGGCCAGATATATCACTGGTTTACTGGACTAAAAATCTACACTAAGTGCCTTTTTCATTGGAATTAAACACACACATTTCAGTAAAAAAAAAAAAAAAAAAAAAAAAAAAAAAAAAAAAAAAAAAAAAAAAAAAAAAAAAAAAAAAAAAAAAAGAGTTAAGCTGGAAAGTAGCTGTCATCTACTTAAAAAGCAAAGGCTAAATGTAAAGAGAAAAAATATTAATAAAAAAACCAAGTAAGAAATTACAGCACATTTTTCTCCTCACATTTATAGATTTTAATCTGTTCTTTGCTTATTTGGGGTTTTTTGCAATAAAGCAATATGCAGTTTCTGCAAACATCTCAGACATGAAAGTGTTCATCAGTAGCAAGAGTTTTCAATAAGCTATGGTTCTTCACTGAACTAAAACACAAGTCTAAGCACTTTTTTTTCCCCAAACACAAAAAACTTTCTTAAATAACTAGTCAGTTATCTACAGAACACAGTGTGCAGTATACACCTTAGTTTTTTCTGGATACCTTAACAAATTTCTAAGCTAACACACCTAAGAACTAAGTTAAATGAAGATAGTTTCAGAAGAAAAGTGGGTATCTTTTAAAATTCAGTATGTTCTTGAAAAGTCAAAAAATCTCTCTTTTAGAGTCCATAGTTCATAAATGGCTTTTCCTGTCCATCTCAAGTCCCTTCTACAAAGGCAAGCTTGGAAAAAACCCCAACAACCAAGTAATAGACAAAGATACTTCATTTGTTACTTGTAAAAGTTACAAAAAGGGCAAGAATGTTCTCACAGTGAAAATCTCCATTGTAACATTAACTACAGGGATCTTGGCAGGCTTTCACAAGAACATAGGGCAAAAATAACACATTTCCCAGGACAGGAATGCAGTGGCTGTAGGAAAATAAACACTGCAGTTGTGCATTTACATGATAATTGGATTAATGGATGTGAATAAAAGGAAGCCCACAAGCTGGCTGAACTCCTCTTGCAATCAGAAAAATATCACTGTTTAAGCATAAACATAGCTGAATGGTAGTAATGACATGATGAAATTTTAGCTGAGCTTCTGTCCTTCCTATACATACCAAATCTCCTTCCAGGTTATTTGCATTTAGGGAGTAGTATTTTCAACACACTGAACTGTCACAGTCTCTTCTAGAGGGAATAGAGAACAATGGCTTTGGCTGGCATACCAAAAGTGTGCAGGGCAAGACTACTAAGGCCTTCAAGCATGTTATAGAAAAAATACTGTCTAAAAACAACTATAAGTAACTTTCAGAAACCTAGGTTCAGTTGTATGAATAACTTCAAATTTAAGTACCACTGTAACAGATATACAAATACTTGGAAACTTACAGTAACTGAAATCTGTATGCATCAGTCAGTGGAGTTAAGGGGTTGGAATTCAATTTGCAAGTATGTTCTCACCTCAGAGCATGTTGGTTGACTGGGTATATTCAACAAATCATTGATTTACATCAAATATAACATGAAATATATCCAGTAAGTATTTAAAAAAAAATAAAAATCTACAAAAGTGTCCAAGTCATCCCTCTAGAGAACAGTGAGAGATAAGACAAAGCACCCTAACAGATCAAAACGACATGACATCCATTTACATGAACCTATCAGAGTTGCTCAAGAATTAAAACTGAAAAGCATGTACCTCCTGCAACAGAACTGCCTAACAAACTATGAAATCCAGCCCCAAATACCTGGTGATGGAACAGTTAAAGGATTTGAAACAAGCATGCCAAAGATGTAGGACTGTTGGTCCTGCCAACTCTTGTTAGAGATAATAAAAAAAAAAAAAAAAAAAAGGAATGTGGTCAGAGAAAACTCATAAAAATAAATGCTTCCACTGATGTGCAGAATATGTTTTGAAGATATGCACTGATGTTTCAATACAGACACTAAATTCCCAGACAACTCTTAAGTACCAATTTCTCCTTTTCCTGTCCTCATAGGTCTTTCCCATTCACAACAGGTGAATGTAGTTTTAACTTCTCACCTTAGCTATGCAGCACTAGTCTTTCTTCTACCCTGCCTTGTATTCCTTGGATTTCTTTCTGTGGAGTCCACTTATCCTTTACTTTTAGCACAACAGAGTCTGTTGCTCTCCAKGCTAGATCTCAGGGATCTTTCACAGATTGTTTCAACTTGCTTGATTCATCCATGTGGCACACAACACAGAACAATACCATCTCTTATATTAGCATCTGACACTTTACGGTTTCCTTTAGCTCACCCAGAAAGCCACCAAGAGCACAGAAGTTTTTCCTCTTTATTAATACAGTGTCCTTTACAGGGCAGAAAGCCAATACACTATCACTGCCACAACTCCCCGCTGTGACCTTAGACATTTCCTTACAAAAACCTACCACAATTATTAGCTTCGCCACTCCTGCCTCTAGACCTGTCTGTAATATTCAGTGTGATTTCAAAATATAAAAGCAAGCATGGTTCTTATCTAGAAAAGATTATCTGAAGTGTTTAATGTCCTTTCACTATATTAAGTGATTAGGTGCTTTGTTTCTCATTTTCACCAGGTGGAAGCTGAGCCTAACCATAATCTTTACTTTGATACTTAACATACATTCACACAAATTCAGATGTGCTTCCAAAAGACTTAAGGATTTGACATAACTATGTCTCATTACAATTTACTGTCTTATTACTGTACAGTTAACACCAACCCAGCTGAAATGAAACTTCTGAATTTTTTCAGCATAAGAATGTACAAACTCCAAAGAGCAAAGATAAAATTTACTTGCCAATTGATATCATCTCAAGTAAAGTTCTGTGAGAGAGAAATATTATCATTAACACTTTACATTTTTTGTTTCATCCTTTGAGAAATTTTAGGAGATATGTTAGGATTCTGATGGTAAAATTTCTATTGATTATTCCTTCTAAGATCATTAAATATTAATATAAGAAACAATAATTTTATGAGCTAACCAAAAATAAGTTTGGGGAAAATAATCACATGCAATATAATCTGCCTGTTAATTCTGTTCTTTTGCTCAGTGACAAAAAGAAAACATTTTATGAACTTCCAGTTTCCTTCACTTATTACAGTTTTATTTTAAGAAGAAAATTCTTTTTAGTTGCTTTTTGTATGTAAAAGGAAAGTTACCTCACCCATGTGAATGACTGCAGTAGTGAACCTATGTATCAAAAAATGCATTTGTTTCCTTCATTTTAATTCTGGTTTAAGAAAAAGAAAAATCAAGATTCATCATTCTTTGAGGAATAAAATGATCTAATTTTATCATCAGTTGATATTTAACTCTTAACTCCATAAATCTGAATATTAAAAGTCAATACTGGCTTGTTAAAGAGATTCTGTAATTCTGGATGATGATTCCACTCTTCCTATATTTCTTTCCATGAAATACACATCGACCTTGACATATGGGCTTCCTGTGTCTAACCTAGGCACCAATTCAACATGCTATTAAATGCTCGTCTAATATTTAAGCATATTGATTAAGCACTTAAGTAAAATGCTGTCACATGTACTCATTTACTGAATCATGGCCCTAGTTTTGTTTCTGTTTGGAGGCAGTGGTAGTTTGCAACATGTGATTTATAGTTGCTAGACAGTAAGACCATATGTACATAATGCAGTAAGAGTAATGAATGATAAAACTGTTAAAAGTTGCTGAAAGAAAAATAGTTGTGTGATCTTCAAATTTATTACTGCATTGGTGATTACTCTCATAAGTATTTGCAAGCCTTTGTAGCAAAAGTGAATCATCACAGATCCTGCGTCAATATTTTATATTCACTGCAAAAGCCTCTAGACTGTGGAGCCGTGAATATCCCTGGCAATTTGACTGCGTTTTAAGCCTGCTGATTAAAGCAATTAGAACAGAATTTTGCTGGCTCACCAGGTTTTTGTGTTTGCTGTTGCATGCCCTAAGCCCAAAGGGAACACTGGTAGCACTTTGGGCATAATGCTTTAACCCTTATTCACGCACATTATTACTTGCGCCATGGATTATGATCATTTATATGCAATAAGGACTGAATCTACAACACTTCATCAGGTGTTCCATAGAGAGATTGCAGATTCAGGTCCTTTTCCCAGACTGGAATTTCTTGAATTCTTTTAAATGACAGTTATGTAGAGAGAAAGATATCTAAATTCTGTAAGGAAGGGAGTGATATCTTGGCTATTGCTTAAGAGTAGGATTATCATTAAGACGGGATGATAGATTTCCCAGTTTGTTTAAAATAGATAGTATTTTTAATTGCCCAGACAAGGCTATCAATAAGAGGTAATCAATCTATAAATTAATGGAATACATCTTGTAGGATTAACTCCCTTCACTTATACTGCCATGGTTGAATTTGTTGCCCTTAAGAAATAACTTAATTAGACAGTAGGAACCAGAAATTCAATCATTGCTAATTAGTTTATTGGCTAGTAAGAAACATTAACAGTAACATACATCTCAATCTAGTGTTTCAATCTGGCATTTTATCTAACTTTCCCAAATCCATAGCTCTGCAGATGAATTCTTCCCTTCCATTCCCCATGCTTATATTTACAGAAGCTAAAGAGACGGTATGCACTTTATGGATTCTATACTGACAAACAACACCTGGCTATGTGGGGCTTAAAGAAAAGGAAGGTAAGAGACCAAGAAGCAGCAGCAGCAATACCTTCTTCTTCTTTTGAGATTAAAAGGAATCTTTAAGCATGACCAGAATGAGTACATACTCAAGGAGGACCAGAGGATAGTGTTTGTAAGCCCAGCAACAGAACCAGCTGGGAGGAAGACCTATGAATCTCATAGCTACTCTCCTTCCACAACACTACAGTAACAGGGATCCAAAGAAGGATAACAGTTGCTYAACTGCTCTCCCTTTTTAGGGAAGAGGAGCACTGAGAATAACACTTCTTGCCAGGATCCAGAGATAGTTGTATACAGATGTGTATTTAGATAGATATAAAAAAGCCTGTTAATTGCCTTGCTCATTTTGGCGTACCTCAAGATGGCTCATTGACACCAAGTGGAAGTCTGCCCTCCCAGCTGCATGCTGCATCAATTTCCTACCTTCCCGCTTCACCTCCTCTGGTTATTAGAAAGCCAGTTTGGAATGCCTCTCCTTTTGATGAAAGCTTTTCACCCATGTCTTTGTCCTCACCCTTTTCCTGTGTGCTGAAGCAATGCAAAATCTCTTCATCATGGGATTGAACTTCATCATTGATCGGAACTTGAATGCCAGCTCCTGTTTAACAACGCTGTTGTCAACAGTCATCTGCATGTGGGTTGTGCATTTGTTTTAAAGGAAAATGTCATGAAAGAATGAGGTAGACCAGGTGATACTTTCTGAACTCTTGTTTTGTTTTTCTTGCTTTAAACAGCAATAGAAGTAACAGAATTCTGTAGATACTGCATTAACATAAATGAACAAAAGAGATATGTAAAATATATCATGCTCTAGGAAGCTTGTATTTTTGCATCTGTGCCATAGAAACAACTGTCTTTTCTATGGCATGACTTATGCCATGAAGATTAAGGGCTTGGAGCATCTGTCATACAGGGAGAGGCTGAGAGAGCTGGGATTGCTTAGCATCAGAAAGAGAAGGTTCAAGAGGAATCTCAATGTATTTAAATACTTGAGAAATGAGAGACTGACTCTTCTCATTGGTACCCAGTGAAAAGACAAGAGGTAACAAGCACAAACTGAAATAACGGAGAACTGCATCTAAACCTTTTAAAAAACAAAAATGAAACAAAATAAAAACTCCACACCTTTTGCTGTGACAGCAATCGAATATTGGAAGAGGTTGCCCAGAGAAGTTGTGGAGTCACCCTCCTTAGAGATATTCAAAACCCAACTAGACACTGTTCTGGACAACTGGCTCTAGCTGACCCTGCTTTGGAGCAGAGACAGGGATTAGGTGAGGTGGTCTCCAGAGATCCCTGCCAACCTCAGCCATCTTGTGACTTCGCAAAAAGTATTTGAAGATGCTTCCAGAGTAACAACTTATAAATTAAAAGCAAAGTGAAGAAATTTAGTTATAGAAGGCCAGTATATCATCTTACCTGTGTATATTCTTCAGTCAAAAATATGTTCAGTACAGTCCTAAATATCCCTTATAAATATTTCATAATAGGATATGTTGTTACTCTGTTCATTATCACAACATAGTTGGGAGAAAGAGCTGGCTGGTTTAGTGTGGTGTGAATTCTTAAATTATAGATCCACCACTGTCTATGTAAGAATACAGAAATACTATATTGCAATGAAGAAAACAATAAGTTTGCTTTCTTTTGATTATCCAAAAGGTATTTGAAAAGGTCTAGCCAGTTCAATGGGAAAAGTAAGGCACAATGAAATTACATTTCTACTTTTGTTTGTACATGGAAAAAGTAAAAATGTCACTTTGGCTAGGTTAAAAATGGCCTCATTTTGTAAAAGTGCTATCAAACCAGAAGAATAAAAAAAGGTCAGGTTCATGACTGGATGCTTCACTGCATCTGTTTCCACATGGACTTGCCATTTTATTGAAAATATCAAGCACATAGATCAAGGTTCCATAGAAGTGAATTACTAGACCTGATAAGAAAAAAACATCTTAAAAAGTTTGAAGGTTGTCACAGCACAGGTTAATTGTTTCACTACCCACAAAAAAGGGCAAAAGCACTGCAAACATTTTCTCCTCAAAAAGCATTATTGACAGCACTGAACAAAACGGTGACTTGAAAGCCACACAGGGATATGGAGAAATACTCAGAAAAACAATAATAAAATAGAGCAGTGTCAAATACAACAGTTGTTTATAAATATCAACCCTTTGGCTTGGGAAGTTTAATTAGTGTATTCAGATCTCATTAGATTTTGCTTCTTTGGCTTTTTTTTCTGGCAGTATGGCCTGAAGTCAGTGCAAATTAAGTACTCCGAGTGCCCCATGAGATTGGGCTCATAATTATTTCTCACCTTAACATCAGCTAGTTCAGCTCAAAACAACCAAAACATGAGAAAGAGAAGAACACGCTTTAAACAGTCTCATTTGAATGCATTAAAAGTTGTTTATAGGCATGCCTAAAGTGTCAGGCATCTGGCTCAGAAGTTATAGATAACATATGCTTGTTATGAGTCATATCAGAAGCACAATTTGAGATATGACAGAAAAACAATAATGTAGTTTGTCTAGGGCTTTGGTGTATACTAAGACTCAGACTATGCAAATATATAAAAATAAGGAAATTTTTGTAAGAGTTGTGCTTTACTTCTGCATTGTTTTTTGTTTGGGTTAGAAAGTGTTTTGGTTTTTTTTATTATAAACTGCAGCAAGTTATCATAGAGTACAAACTTTAGTAACAACTAAATACATATGAGGGAAGTTTAAATTATGCATTTCTGCTTCCTAGATCACTAGATCTTATAAGTAGTACTTTGTACATACCTTACTGTTTGGTACATGAATGGTGTTACAGTATTCCTAATAGTTTTAGTCGTATATGTTCTGCTGCAGCCACTATAAGTTTAAACTCATTTTCTATTATTTTTTCCTTCGAAAAGTAGATACCTAATACAAAATGCTTGGTATACTACCAAGATGAAACAGGAATAGAAGACATTAACSTTGAGTGTTTCAAGATGGGAGATAATAAACTTTTACTTTGCTTGGTGAAAACCAACAAAAAGCCTCAAATGACTATTCCACTCCAAGCTATTCTAAATGCGAGTGGCATGGGATTTGTCCCTTGCAAACAAAAAGACCAAAACAGCAAAGGAATGGCTTATCCCCCCTTAGACAAGATGCACTAGCCACAGCAGAATATAAGGGTGAAGTTCAATTCATCTGCTAAGGTGTCTCTAAAACAGATACATCTACATCAGATACAGGAAAAAGAGTAGAAGAAATGTATTAGATGTTGACATTTAGTCTCTGCAAGGACATAGTAGTTGAATTTAGTGCTTTGTTCCTGAAAACACTGCTTCTGCTTGTTGCTCTTTTTCAGGATAGCACGGATAGCCATGCTACATCATTACGTATGGGCACAGAACTGTGCTCGGGGTCCACAAGAGGGCATCTAAAGATTAGCAGCAAGGTTATCCCACCCCAACAGTTTGTCCCAGCTGATGAAGGAGAACACCCTGATTTGCTAAATCTCAATTTGATAACCTGAGTAAAAATGTGTCAACTATAATTGTTTTACAGGAAGAGGATAGTTTGGGGTTTTTTTTATACCTGATAGTCTGGGTTTCTCATAATGAGGACAAAAACATGGAATCAAGACTAAAGTTCTTTCTCCAAGAGCAGAATACACTTCAAGTTGCAGAAAACTTGTCAACACAATTACAGATGCATCTCATGCCTGCGTGAGTCACAGAAGCATGTATCTTGATGACAGAAGCTTAATTATTTAAGGTAGGATAAGAAGGGCCTAATACTGAGAGGTCAAGTCCCACTAAATTCATCAGGTATCTAAGAGAACAGCTTACAAGATCAACTCTTTCTCTTGATGAGTACATCTGAAGAAAAGCCTGTTCAAATCACAATATAGGAGTCAGGAGAGCACTATTTAGGTAGCAATGACATTATATCTGTTTTAACCAAGCAGTTTCACCACACTTCACATGAATTGCAAGTGTCAGTGACAATATAATTGGTCATTTTGCATCTTCTCCAGCTGAGATGGGTCACCACAGGAGAAGGATGCACTACTACTCCTGAGAGGAGACCTTATTGCTCTCTACAACTACCTGAAAGGAGGCTGTAGAGAGGCGGGTGTTGGTCTCTTCTCCCAAGTAACAAGTGATAGGACGAGAGGAAATGGCCTCAAGTTGCRCCAGGGGAGGTTTMGATTGGATATTAGGAAAAATTTTTTCACTGAAAGGGTAGTCAGGCATTGGAACAGGCTGCCCAGGGAAGTGGTGGAGTCACCATCCCTGGAGGTGTTCAAAAAACGTGTGGATGTGGCGCTTTGGGACATGGTTTAGTGGGCATGGGTGCTGGGCTGATGGTTGGACACGATGATCTTAGAGGTCTTTTCCAACCTTAAGGATTCYATGATTCGATGATTCTACTACATGAGTTTGGGTGATTACTGGACACCTATTATTTTTGGCCCATAAGGTTTCAGCAATACAGTACAAAGAGTTAACAAATCACACAGTTATGCTAAAGGTGCTGAGACGGAAAGCTGCCGAGCTGGAGAGCTGCAGATAAACAATTAACAGAACCTTTATTTAATGAGAGCTACAAAAATGGAGAGAAAAAGAAAATGCACACACCTTTGCAGCACAAGGCTGTAAGGAAGCTTAGGCCAATGCAACCCAAAAGCTTTGCTGGAGAATTAACAAAACACAAGGTCAGAGCACTAATTGGAGTTTCTCTTGTGCATGCACGTGGGCGCATACACACACATAATTAAGAGAACAATGCTACTTACTGAAAATAAGGCGACTGCTTCCCTGAGACCCTCTTACACTAGCTTGAAGGAAAAAAAAGTAGATAAAGTGCTGGAACAGTTTTTCAAATATGAATAACGGTTTTATTTCCCGCTATACAATTTCTACTATATACAAGACTGCAGAAAACCTTATCTCCTTTTTCTTGCAAGAAATATAACYGGGTGAGGGAGGGAAAAGGGAGATCCTTCATCATTATTTCTTCTTTTCCTAAAGAAACAATTAACAAAATCTCAAAAATCTTGTTAATCACATAAGCCAAAAGAATAACAACACCTTCTTCTGAGGCAACCCYTCACCCCCACCCTAAACAAAAAAAACCCCAACATACAGTTTATCCCAACTTTAGTAGTTTCTGTCAAAAATTATGATATATTTCTGACATGGTAGAGACTAAGGTATGTACAGAAAATTACTTGGATTTCATTTTTACTTCAGTCAACATTAATCTCTCAGGCCTCTGTATAAATCAGTAATGGATTGTTGTTATTAGCATCAAAATTTCTCAGGTTGTTATAATGTAAAGTTTTGGTAGAAATGAAAAGACTTTTCAGACAGAAAAATAAGTTACATGATGTTGSGAATAGGCGGCTTAAGGCCTCTTAAAGAATCACCGGCAAAGGTATCAGCAAAGRTCATTTTAATAGAAATTTGTAAAWGCGCGACTTAACAGAATTCAATGACAAGGTTCACTCTATTACTCATTACATGGATTAAGCATACACAGGGAAAATCGTGTCAGAATTGTGTTGGAATGACATGTGCAGAGATGGAGGACAAAAGGTTAAGGGAGACCCTCCCGTTGAGTCACAAGCTTCAGAGTAGACCCCCTTGCTCTCTAAACTCCTTCTCAGAGAGAAGTCTAGGTGCGGCTGGATCTACCCCTAGTCTCAGACCTGGGCAATGGTTTTATATCTAATAGGAGGAATATGAGGAATAGGGAAATTCTCCTGTTGGGTCATGAGGTTCAGACTAGACCCCCTTGCCCTCTAAACTCCTTCTCAGYGAGGAGTCTAGGTGCAGCTGGATCTACCCCTAGTCTCAGACCTGGGCAACGGTTTATGCCTAAGGGATTATATATGTTTAGCAGCAATTTACAGTTTTGAGGTCAATTATGACATTCTAACAACACTTAATCATTGACTAATTTAACAGTTACAGAGTGAGGTAATCAGGTTTACTACAATTATTAAAGTGACGATCACAGATTATACATATTACTGATTATCTAGCTTTATCTTTCATGACTTTATTTAGCTTTGGGCCCTTGATCTACACCTTGTGTGT
Organism: Oceanodroma leucorhoa; assembly: GCA_030449065.1. Taxonomy (NCBI): domain Eukaryota; kingdom Metazoa; phylum Chordata; class Aves; order Procellariiformes; genus Oceanodroma; species Oceanodroma leucorhoa. Next base: position 27,252,259 of record JASVER010000001.1, on the reverse strand, counting down.
GTGAATTACTCTATATCTTCTGTGTGTACAGATTTAGATAAAGKTACCTGTTAAAAATGCCCCTCGAGTCTCATGAAATATTCAAGTTAAATGCCTTGCCATTTCTCAACTGGCGAAAGGGTTGAGCCCTGAGGAGCGTCTTGGCTGAGGAGTGTTTCAGCCCAGGTCTTAGTGGCCCTCTGAATATCACAAACTTGAAAGTTTGAGAACTCTGAAAGGCGACCCACTCAGAGGGAGATTCTGGGTGCAGCCTGCTGAGGTCCAGGAAAGCTCAAAGGGTCTCGCTTAGGACCACTGTTTATAGGTTTGGCACATGATTGGCTTTAGTCATCCATGTCAATTCCCAGGGCTTCAATAATAATATTGCGTACCATTCGAGATACAATTTAGATAGGGATGTCAGGAATGACAGATTATCCCCCACCTGGGTTAGGTAACAGAAGTTCTGGTACRACCAGTGCTGTTCTTCACTGCGGCCATGCAAGAGTTCTGGGTACAGTCAAGGGATGCTTCACTGCCCAACTCATTACCAGAAGGCCAAAGTTTATCAGGAGATCTTGAGATCAAAGAGTGGCCCAGGAGAAGGGAGGGGGGCAAATGCACCACCACACATGACCACACTAAAAAGCACTGTGAACAGTTAGATTAAGACTATCTAAAAAATTTAAACTAAAACATAGTTCACTAAGTCTTTTTTACACTGACAGCAGTGACAATTCTGCCTCTACTTCAGATATCATTCTAGCTTAAATGCTTTAACAATTTCATAAATACCAAAAAAAGTAGTAATTTAATTGATCTTGAAGCCAATGATAAAAATAAATCAGATGGGTGGACCTTTCCAGGACTTACAACGCAAAATTAATTGAGATCACCAATACTTTATACAAGAGTCAAGCAAAAAGAAAATTAGTGGGAATTCTCTTGTTTCACATATAAAACTCTAAGCTCATCTTTGAAATTCAGGTTTTCCTGTAAGCTGCACGCTATGCAGACTCAATCCTGAATCTTAAGACTGACTACTAAACACTTTCTTCCCCATGAAATGAAATAATATAAGTTATTTGGCTAAATTCAATAACACTAAAGTAAGAAAAAAAAAAAATCCCATACCAAAAAATCAGGATAAATTGAGAGCTTTAGCRGATTCATTTGCACTGCTTTGAAGGAATAGCCTCTGGTGTAAGCTGGAGGCCAAACTTACCATTCATTCACATCAGCTCTCTCTGGAGCACCTTCACACCTGGCCATGAGGAAAGGCAGCTCTGAATTGAATACAGTTATCGTGRAGCATAGACATGAGCGTAATCCCTATGGATGCACACCTTGCACATGGACAACTTGACACCCTGTGCTTGGTCCAGCACAGCCACCTATCCCACCTACCTGTTTGTACCACTTGTACATCACATGAGACAGACAGGATGATGCAAGATCTTAAAGAGTAGCCCCTTTATGGTTTGCTGTAAGGCGAGATGGGTTTTCCAAGCGAGTGGGATTCAGTCTGCATTTACACTGTCTATAAGGAAAGTAGTCTCTGGAGCACACTTACCCCAAAGGCACAAAATCCAGGTGAGAAAAGTCAGGAACTGTCATGTCTGACTCTTAAGTTAGACCACAAGTGACCTACCCTAACTAGATGGCAGGTATTTCATGTCCACAACACACTACTTCTTTACGAACGAATAGCAAAGTTTTACGTGGATAACTAAACCATAACAACTGTTTTATAACTGCTTCTCTCCCCTCTTTCTTTCTTTTTCAGAGACAGACTGCATAGTAGGTACATGACTGAGGCAGAACAGGGTCAGGTTCTCAGCATAATTAACCCCCAAAAAAAAAGCCACTAAATATTTTATTTAGAAAATATCAATGTATAAACTGCTATTCATTATTTATCCACTTCTGAATTTTAACAATCTTTAGTGACAATTACTACTTTTCTATATTTATAGACAAACAGCACTGCATAAATATTCAATTYTACTTTTTAACATATGTATCCTTAGTTCATTTACAATACCTGTAAAAAATATACAGTTATCACTATACTATTTTTACAGTCAAAAATATTCAGAGAAACAATTATTTACCCATTAAAATGCAAATAACTAAATCCCTTTACCCTTCCTGCTTTACATCCTTCTAACATCTGAATAAAAGGACAGAAATGACGGGTTCAAGATGATTCTCCAGTTAGTACTGGAATTAATGGCAATAAAAGTATTTTTGGTTACATTTCTAGATCACAGTGTTAACAGTAAGAGACTACCAGTCTCTTATAGTAAGAGACTAATCCAGTAAGAAACTACCAATTTCAATATTTCATAATTGAGATAAAGTAGATGTTGTGCAGTTTACCATGCAGCAAATACCTACATTACGCTTACCACTCAGGTCTCTCCAATAGAGCTGCAAAGCTTTGGCCACCCTCCCTTTCTTCCATCTATTCCACACTTTCTTAACTGCCAGGAACTTTCAGTGGCTTCTCCTCAGAGCCCTGKTTTTTTTGGTTCTGCTATTTGACAGTTCATGGTAATTTCATATAGCCATAACCCAAAGACTGCCACTTACACACACCTGTTGGAACCATGCTATTAAATAACCAGTTATTTCCACTACTAAACATCGGATCCTATTTAAAAGAAACACTCTCTATGGATTGTCAGCATTTAAAACCAGCCCAAACATCCCAGTCCTGTTTTATTGTGCTTTACATCGAACATCTGCTCACAAAGACCTCAAAGTCAGTGCACATAAACCTGTTAGACCTAGCTTAAGCTCCTCTTGGACAATAACATCCCTATGAACTGTACTGTTCATATGGTTTTCATGCATTGAGTTCACACTGAGAAGGGGTAAGTCTGGATGGTTTAACAGCCACACATTTTGGATTTTTATTGCTCAAGACAGCAAGACAAAAGCATTCACAAGATGCACACCAACTGCTCCAGGATATCCCAAGCATCCAAGCTGGAAAGCTGGAGTCCCTTTATAGTGAAGCAAGGTCAGATCCTCTGCAGGACAATTCAGACCCTCAAGTCAGAAACCTGCCTCCCTCTTCAGCAACAGCACAGGAAGCCTAGCTGCCTCCTTTAGGCACCCACACTGGATAGAGAGTAATAATTCTTCTCTTTAGTAGCTAGGAGATGAAATAGTTCCAGGGTCCCACCAGTACTTGAAGTACAGATATATTCAGCCTGTGGATGTGTGAAAATTGAGCTGTATTCATATCGCTTATAGGAAACTAGAAAGGTTATAGATAATATCTCTCTTGATTCATGAACTTGCATATTATCTTGCTACTAAGCAAGAAACAAAAGGAAAAACCCCTATTTTTTCCACTAGTATTTCAGCACCTATCCCTGAACGCTGCACTGGGCTGTGTCTTATAAAGACATGTTGTTCAACATAACTACCTAGAACCAAAGAATAAGTCAGATATAGCTTGAAAGTACTCAGTCTTCTGTTAAAAAAAAGCACAAAGAGTAAAAGGAAAAGAAAAATCCATTTGTGCGGTGACACAGTCAACAACTTTATCTGCCCTGAAACTTCATGGAAATGTACAAGCCAGAAGCATTCAAATACCACACWGTGATACATCTGCAAAGAGTAGAAGCTACCCCAGAAGGAGGCAGGGAGGAAAGGGAAAGAGGCCTTTAGAGTGCAATTTGTATTCAACTGCTGTGGTTTTGCAGCATAGGAAAAGTTTAGCAATTTTCAGGTGATACCTTTCTACACAAAAGGTTCTTCCCACCCCCACCCCGCCCCAAGAGACAGAAGACAAGATAAAGTTTTGCTCAAGGACTAACTCTGCCCTTGTGAGAACAACCTCATTTGGTACCAGAATAGAATATTTCAGTTGGAAGGGACCTACAATGATAATCTAGTCCAACTCCCTGACCACTTCAGGGCTGACCAAAAGTTAAAGCATATTGTCAACACTGACAGGCTTGGGGCATCAACCACATCTCTAGSAAACCTGTTCCAGTGTTTGACCACCCTCTCAGTAAAGAAATGTTTCMTAATGTTAACTCTGAACCTCCCCTGACAAAGCTTTAAACCATTCCCACATGTCCTGTCACAGGACACCAGGGAGAAGAGGTCAGCAATCACTGATCAGGTTCATGCACAAACAGTTCTCTGCACCTAAAAAAAGTAAGATCCTAGAGAGACTACCAAAATCCAAACCCATATCTGGTCCTTACCCTAATCTACAACTATGTGGGCTGCATTCCCAAACCTTAGCATGGAATCTGCCAAAGCTCAAAATGTCCTTCTAAATAAACTAAGAAGGATGCACATTCATAGTCATCATCTAGTTGTCTCCTGAATATGAATTCAAATGGAAAACTTCTCTTCAAGTGGTTTGAAAAAAACTATTTGTTAAGAAGCAATATAGACTATTTCACTAGAACTTAGAGAAGGTATCACCTATGCAACAACAAATTAGTTGGATTGGTGCAGAGCGGAATGACATTTCTCTAATGAAATTAGGGAATACAACAGCCATGCAAAGGCTTCTGTAAGCATTATGCTTCTTAGCGTCTTACATAGTTTTTAATGTATTTGCAGATAATGTTATATGATAGTATAACCACTATGGTCTTTGACATACATCACATGAGACTACAGTGCAATAGAATTTGGATCTTAAATAATTAATTTCATTTCAGTCTAAATAAAACAATATTTGACTTGGGAGAAAACTCTGGAAGACTCCTGTTATCTTTTTTCCCCCCTATTTTTGAATTTAGTGAATCATATTCAAACTTCATTTACAACAGGCAAAGTCTGTAACAATATAGAGATGGAAAGGAGAATAATCTACATTTTAAAATAAGAATAATTCTGTATTTGGTAATAGCATCAAAGAAAATTATCTCCCCAGGAGCAAGGGATAAAGCACTGATTTGTTCTTTTGAAGAAGTTTGCAATGTAATGACCTCCATTACAAGACAGGAAAATCAGTGCAGCATAAAATATCTACTAATTGTTATATTCCTCTTGTCAATCTCTTGCCTTAAATCGAACCTCGCTCTTCCAAGAAACTACCACTTTACAGTGAATATAAAATATATGCAATAAATGTTCTAGCTTATGACACTTAATTACAGGTTACTGATTTTCCTGGTGAGCCAAAAAATATGAGGGTTGTTCTATTTCACACGACAATAATCCAGTTTGAGCAATAATTTATCAAACAGCTAACACTAAGTTTCCAGGATGAATAGCTTTCACTGACATGAACTACAATCTAGTCACATAACTACTGCACACAATTAAAATTATATTATTAAAATAATATTCTACTGAGTTTCYTTCTTCCCATCTTAATTTAAAATAGACCCCACTCTTTTTTACTTCTTCAGCCTACAGCTGAAGGAGGAAGGCAAAGGAAAGAAATACTGATGCTCAAAGTCCTCAAGGAGACAAAGATTTTAAACAAATGTTTTGGGACCCATGTTGCGTGTAGGTTTTTATTTTATGGAAATTTACATGTTTAGACAGACAACATGTTCCCATGTCAGTTCACTTTTCCCCACTTCTCAAAAAGGGAACAAAAACATTACACATTTTGGAACTAAACCCAACATTCTCCATTTGTCCTAGAAGGAAAATTTCCCTCCTTCATCATGATGTCAAGTATCTTTAATCATATCCATATGTCAGGTTCTTAAAAGGCCAAAAGCAGCTCTGTGGAGGAAGAAACCCCACACCTATATTTCTGCATAAGAGTAAAACGATCACAGATTATATACCATGTGCTCCACAAAGAACATGCTGCTGTGGTGGATATGATCACAGAAGAAGCGAAGGTGGAGCGTGGCCTCCGCAGGAACCTTAGCTTTCCCTTCCACTCCCAGTACAGACTCGCTTTACAGAGTTGAATGTTGGTAGAAAGAAAAGATTAATCGACAAGTTGATTTCAGTCAGTCCCACACTTGAGAAAACTTTCATGGCTATCACTTCTAATTTTAAATCCTTCAATAGATTCTTCTCGTGCAACTTGTCAACTGCACTGTCATTAGAAAATGATGTATTAGATACCATGGGAAACAGAACTTGATGCACAGAAAGGAAGTCTCTATGGGACTTTGTGGAGCTGTATCTGTCATTAGAGTCCAGTCATTACCAGCAATTTACAAGCACAATTTCATTACTCCTATAATACATGGAAGAATTCAGGATAAATGCTGCCAGTGTATCTATTTGTACTTTACTTTTCTGTCAATTTTTTTGATATTGTTATTTTATTGCTTCTTACATGCATTTAAACTTGAAAAGAAAAGCATCTAAGTGTTTTAAATATCTGATTAATGGTAAGAAATGCATATTAATACCTAACAAAAGCTCAAAAATAAGGAAACAGCAGCCAAAGTGTCCAGTGTACTACTTTAGTCAGTGCTCTCACTATGCACTGAACCACTGAAAATTAAACCATTGTAGTGTAGTTTATCAGATGATCAAATGTAAAGTTGTATTGAAAGAACACATTTCAAAACATAATACTACACTAAGCCATGTTTCTCTACAGGAATGTGTAAGGTGACACTTAAACAACATTCAGACACGATGCAAAATTTAGAGATTCTATCTTTTCCAAAGGTGACGGGATGTGATAAAACATTACAATCAATTTATGATGTAGACTTCAAAAGATTTAGTTCACATTCAAAAAAATGCTGCAGAACTCAACAACATTGATCCAACAAGAAAAGGAAAACTAACGCTGGATTGAAGATACAAAACAATGTCTGAGAACAAGGAACTATTTACTTTGCTGTAGAGATCTAGCAAGATCCATTTGTCATACACGCCTAGATTTAGCAGAAACAATCTTTACAACCATCCAAAAAAGTCTTAGTATTGAAGAGCAGTGTTAGTTGTTTTTCATATAAAAAGCAGCTAGATGCATATCATGCCCTTATTTTTCCGTTCTCCACTATGTAGTCCTTTTACAGCAGACATTCACCTTCTTCATTTCTTAGTTCCTTATTTAGTCATTGAAATTTCCTGTCCTATTTCCTTCCGATACTGACTCTCTCTATTTATTAAGCTTCTTTGCCTTCTKTCCTGCTTTCGGCTGGGATAGAGTTAATTTTCTTCCTAGTAGCTGCTGGTACAGTGCTGTGTTTTGGATTTAGTATCAGAATAATGTTGATAACACACTGGTGTTTTAGTTGTTGCTAAGTGGTGTTTACACTAGTCAAGGACTTTTCAGCTTCCCGTGCTCTGCCAGGCATGCAAAAAGCTGGCAGGGARCATAGCCAGGACAGCTGACCCCAATTGGCCAAAGGGATATTCCATACCATATGATGTCATGCTTGGCATATAAAGCTGGGGGAAGAAGAAGGAAGTGGGGGACGTTCAGAGTGATGGCGCTTGTCTTCCCAAGTAACCGTTACAYGTGATGSAGCCCTGCTTTCCTGGGGATGGCTCAACACCTGCCTGCCCATGGGAAGTAGTGAAGGAATTCCTTGTTTTGCTTTGCTTGCGTGCGTGGCTTTTGCTTTCCCTATTAAACTGTCTTTATCTCAACCCACGAGTTTTCTCACTTACTCTTCTGATTCTCTCCCCCGTCCCACCCRGGGGGAGTGAGCGAGTGGCTGTGTGGGGCTTAGTTGCTGCCTGGGGTTAAACTACGACACCTTCCTAATATGAATGCTATGAAATAAATACTSTTAAACTATTTGCTTCCCAAAGAATTAAGTACAGTTTTCAGTATGAACTACATACCAGATGACATGCATGAGTTTCTAGACACATACAATATATGACATTGCTGCAGTTTAAAAAAAAAAAAATTAAAAAAAAATCGTCCATGAAAATCATATCTTCCTGATGTTAAAGACTATATTTGGGTGTTTTTTGGTTTTTTTTGTTTTGTTTTTTTTTTGGGGGGGGGAGGTGTTGGGGTTTTTTTTTGTTTGGTTGTTTTTTGGGTTTTTTTTTTTTGTTTTTTTATGATAGAGGAAGATGATACAAAATCATTCATACCTCAGAACATCATAGTACTGCCACAACACATGAAGAAACATTTCAAAAAGGCCATTTCCTTTTTGAAAAGATTGGTTTAGGTATTGTAATTGATCTTCTAAAAGGAACCTTGGCTTAACATTGTTAATGTCACTAAGCCAGCTTGCAAAAATAAGRTGAATCATAGAATCATAGAATCATTAAGGTTGGAAAAGACCTCTAAGATCATCGAGTCCAACCATCAACCCAGTACCCATGCCCACTAAACCATGTCCCAAAGCACCTCATCCACACGTTTTTTGAACACCTCCAGGGATGGTGACTCCACCACTTCCCTGGGCAGCCTGTTCCAATGCCTGACTACCCTTTCAGTGAAGAAATTTTTCCTAATATCCAATCKAAACCTCCCCTGGTGCAACTTGAGGCCATTTCCTCTCGTCCTATCACTTGTTACTTGGGAGAAGAGACCAGCACCCATCTCTCTACAGCCTCCTTTCAGGTAGTTGTAGAGAGCGATAAGGTCTCCCCTCAGCCTCCTCTTCTCTAGGCTAAACAACCCCAGCTCCCTCAGCCGCTCCTCATAAGABCTGTTCTCTAGACCCTTCACCAGCCTCGTCGCCCTTCTCTGGACACGCTCCAGCACCTCAATGTCCTTCTTGTAGTGAGGGGCCCAAAACTGAACGCAGTATTCGAGGTGCGGCCTCACCAGTGCCGAGTACAGGGGCATGATCACCTCCCTACTCCTGCTGGTCACACTATTCCTGAAATAATGAAATTCCTTTACACTATTCCTTTATAATGAAAATTATAAAGGTTCTTTTATATTTACAAAGTGCTAGGATGAAACTATAGTATTAGATTATTAGTTCCACAAATGAGCTCTGTAACAAAAAACCCATTGATAAATTATTTTGAGCCAAATTCAAAGTTAGTGGCTCTCCAAATGTTGAGGAAATTTGTTTCTCCTTTTCAATTGTTCCAACGTAGGGTTCTTTTAGACCCATAGACCTTCTCACAACGAGCTTCCATTTCATATTCACTATGTCATGTCGAAGGGAAGATCAGCAAAACAACTAAATGTATTTTTAGTTCCTCAGCATTCTAAATAACACTTTCTAATTTTCATAACCTGTTTTATATCACCGCATAGTATGACAGTATTTGTAGTTATAAATTGTCTTTGCATAAAACTGCTTTTGTGATTATAATAAACTTCAGCATTTTATCACTAATAAAAGTGATTTCTTGCTTCCAGTACTCTGTGGATGAAGCAATTCATGAAAGAATCCTAATGTCACTTCCCAATGTTTTAATTTAACCATCTGTAAAATGGAGATACTGAATTATGCTGTCTTGCAGGTTGGAAAATTATGTATGTCCAGTGGTCCATGAAAAATCTAAACAATGTATTTGGTTCTTACTTTTTATTAACCATATACCTCACTTATATTGCTAAGTATTAAACCAGGAGAGCAAGGCTCTGTTTGCTTTACTGTGCWAAAACCAAGTTATAACTGTATAAAAACTAAACAGTTAAAATTTATGCAAATGCAACTTGAATGCTAAACAATTTTCTCTTCGTTATTCTGAAAAGGACCAAAAGATTTGTGGTCCTGAATTTCATCAGGACTGTTACCTTGCTAGTTGGAGATAGCATGCTACTTTGCTCTGCTTTCATACTAATTTTCCCAGCATTCCAGGAACAATTACCTGACAGAAAGATGAGAAATATCAGATGTTTGAATGCTTGCAAACCAATGAACATGTAACATGGCAAACCCATTGACTTTTTGTCTTAGGACTGCTTTGCCATCAACCCCACAGTAGTCACTAGTGACTATTTACTAAACCAGCTACCTTGCTAATATTATTGCTTATAGCTACRAGCAATAAGTATGAAAGATCAGAAAACCAGAACATTTTTACTAGAGAAATGAAGACTAGACAAACTCTATCCATCATTAGTAAAAATATGTAAAATTCCATATTACTTTAAGTGGTAGATGTTCAGAGGCATACAAGTCATATTCCAAAAGCATCATGCACTTTAGACAGATCTTTATTTTTCCTCTCTTTTCTTTTTGGGACAACATCTATATTCCCATTCTAAGTTCAGTTACAGGACTTACCTCACCTGGTGCTGGATCTCTCCTATTTATTACATTCTATCCATTTTTTCATCCTACTAGTTTTTCCCTGCAAGACCTTACACTGTAGTTTTTCTAACCTACAAATTTGATCTGCTGATTCAAAAACCCTTCTCCTTCCATATCTAGGGTAACAGTCTTAATCGTGTTCCCATAACACAGATATTAAAGAATCATTAAAAACAAAGAAATATTAATTTAAAAACACCACAGACAGAGAAAAATCCCTAAAGAGAAACCAASTTTTTTCCTCTCACATGAAGGTCTTAACCAGACCTTATAGCTATGCTCACTCTTCCTTTTCTGGCTCAGTTAAACTTGAATTGTTTTTGCACAGTGGAAGAGATGGGCGAGGGACTCATTCCTGGGACATGAAGACTGGGATTTGCATTACATTATGAAAGATGTATTTTTCACCCTCTGAGTTCTCTCATGCTATTGAAATTGTATAGAGAGGAAGAAGGAGAAACAATATATCTGTTGCTCAGCATTGTGGGAAAATGGTCGCTGTYTGAAGTTGTAAAGGAATTCTTCTGTCAACATATATTAAGCAACATTCRGAGCATGCCTTTTAGCATAACAGCAGAAAAGGACCCCTTTTGTGAGTTCCAAGGGGCTTTTAAGTGCGGGATAATCCCTGGGCTACTCAACTCCAGGAAAAAAAAGTTATAATTAAAAAACATTGAAGGAGAAACACTTGGAAAAGTCTACTTAACAGCAGCCACTTCAGTTACATTTGAAGTTATGCTCAGAAGTTATTACCTGTTTAAATGCTTTTTTGACAGTAGCATCATAAGTGAAATGAAAAGAATTAGTGCATATTCCATGGTTTTGTAGGCTACAGTGATTCTCCAAAAGCAGTAAAATAACTCCTTACTTCCTAACAACGTCTTCAATAAAACATTTGTTCAGCTACCCTTATTTTATCTTAAAAAAGATTTACTGCATATCTAGATATCAAAAGTCAAAATGCAGAGGAAAACAAAACCAAACAACACACACAGTACCACTGTTATGAGGACAGAACACTGCAAGCAGGCAAAAGAGAACGGTGTTTTTAAGGGGATACTAGGATATCAGAAGGAGTATGTTTACAGCAAGATGAGTTACAATCAGCCATTGCTGAACTACCTCACCTGGTCTTCCTTCCTACATATGGATAAATATTTTTTATACGTCTAACTTAAAATAATTGGCATGTATTTCCTTTCCTTTGAAGGAAAAATCCAACATGTACTGAAGTTTTGCTATCAGTTTGAATATATGTTAGATGGGGCTAAAAAAGGTAAGTCTTTTTTCAGTGCACGTAAATACAGTAAACGAGGCTTTTATCTGCAGAAATGACAATGCGTATTGAAAACCATCCCTGCACTGCCAGGCCTTTTAAAGAACTTTAATCCAAAGTCTGTTGCATCATGCACTCACAGTACTGCATCTGACACTATTTAAAATAAGTATTTAATAACAGTGTAGGAAATACTTCTGAATTAAATGGGATAAGCAGTTTGTTCCTATTTTTTGGTTATAGAAATAGTTTATCTGCACTATACAAGTCAAAAATTATCTCTAATAAATGAATTTTATCAACTTGCATAGAGTCCACTATGCACTTTAAAACTGCTTAATAACCTTTTTCATAATGAACTGTGAACAACAACAGAAATATCCCCAACAGAAGGTTACCAAGATATTTCAAGTGTACACATGACAAAGTCTGCATTTGCTTTTGTGTTCAGGTGACTCAGGTGTGTCAAGATGATTTTGACTTAATTGCCTCAGAGAAAAATATGACCTATAAACTATGCATAAGTTCTTGTTCAATAACTGAAAAGGCTATCCTTTCTTCRTAGTATCTCATATTTTCCCCTATATGGTGTAAATATTTAAAGCTACCAAAAAAAAAAAAMCCACACACCAACAACTGTAGAGTTTTAGTTTTGCGGTTTTTTTTAAAAGAATCTTATGGTTACTATTTTAACTTGAATAATCATTTGCTCTCAATGGCTACTGAAATCCTGGTTGATTAATTCAAAGACCAAGATATAGCTAACACTCTCAGTTCATTATTAAAATTAATGTTTGATTAGAATTATACATCACTCATGATAATTTGATGATGAAACCACAGAGATATAATTATTTCTTATTCAATGGTCTTATCTTAAATAACTCTGCAAGTGACCTAAACTGACATTCTTGTCTATAAATTGTAACCTTCAAACACGTACATAAGAAACGTATGATTTATAGCTGCCCCAGAGTGTAAAAAAGTTTCTTTAAACAAATAGTCCCATGTAATATGGCAGCCAAACTAATGTTTTAGCAATAAGAACTGCAAAATGGCTTGTAGGAAGATTTTTTCCTTCATTCTTTGACTGGGAGTGCTATAGCAGGATAACAAGACTGCTGTACAGGGAAGTATGCTATATATAGCAAGCTAGAAAAACTTCTTGATGCTCTGTGGTGAACTTACTGGTCTGACTCAAGAATGAGTGAGGAATGGTAAAGTTTAGTTTGTATCACGCACAAGTACTCTAAATTTTTCCTTGGATTTACGTCAAAGGAAAACAGCAAGAACTGACACATTATCTCCAGAATCCTTTTGCTAATGGCCAAAACAAAATTAATTTTTTAAACATCTAGTGTCAGATTGATATCCATGTGTACCTCTTCGTAATTTTGTGAATGTCATTAAATCTTTTTACATTAAAATAATAGCTGTCATACTATGCTCTGACTACTGTATCAATAGAATCTAAAAATCTGCTTACATTCTGAATAAATTAATCTAACAAAGTTAAAAATCTTTTGCCATTCATTATGAAGTTATATTTAGTATTATGAAGCTCAGGAGAAAATGGGCAACATTGAGTATATTCCTGAAAATGAAATTAATTTTTCAAGTTCATTGAAGAACAGAGGGCATGTACTAACATCTTTCATAACACAGACTACCGTCTCTCATAATAAGATTACCTGAGACTCTTTACTAAAGAGAACACTTCGTTTCATTTAAGTTTGGCTTTTTGCAGCCACTTTAACGTTGTTCATCATATCCATCAATCTGAAGTGAATTGTTTATCAGTACGAGTTAATCACATTAATTCCTACAGAATTTAAGACAGAATTGTGCATATCAAGTAAAACGAGTTTGTATCTCTGTCGATATGACAACCAAAATAAATTTTTTGCATGTTCTTGAAATGAGAACTGTATTTAATAGGCTATTTTGGGTTCTGCATGTTCTCTCAATTGCATCAGTTATCTAAGAAATAAACACTGCTCTTCAAATAAGATATTAATGTGTTCAGACTATGTAAAAGTTGCTGAGGCACTTCAAACTGTCTGGCAAGATATTTGACAAATAAAATAACTGGTTTTATTCTTTGTTAGAATGGAGAAGCAAAATTATTTGGAGTATACATTTTCAAAGCAATAACTTCCATGAGGAGATACAGAATAACAGTCTACATTTTCACATATTGCTGTGACTCCATATCCCACCCGCATCCCTTGAGTATTATAAWTTTTTTTTTAAAAAACACTACTATGGGGTATTTGAAAGCAAATTTGTACCATTCAGGTACGTATGCCTTAAAAAAAAAATACCTATTTTGCTGTGCCCTAATGTCTTTCAGTCCCAGATATCAGTGATAATAATACTCTTCTATAATAAGCTGTCAGGATCCAGTTAACTGCCATCAAGCAGCAGCAGAATGACTTCCTATAAAATAAATCACAAATTAGCCATATCTGGAGAGTCTTTTGAAACATTTCTAAATATCATGTAAACTATAAAACAAACCACTTTGTCTTTGCATCCCCTGATCTTCAGGACATGGAGTTCCCTGCTGGACCATAGCACAGTCCTGGCTCTGTAGATATGTTATGGTTGGACTCCTAGTTACAGCTGCAGCTCTAAAACTGAGGAGCAAGATACTTGCCATGGAAGACACCTACCATGCTGATAATAATTTTACTGTGAACAAAGATAACATTATTAAATATATCTTCTATACACTCTTGGATTAGCTCATCAGCCCACTGTATTGATGATCTACTTTGACATGATTCAGGTCCTTGTCTCAGAAGGAAACAAACAGAAAGTTTAACTAGATCCCCAAACATTATACAGTTCTATCTTTTAGATACTRAAGTTCCCAGGTTTTCCTTTATTACCAGCCTTATTCCCCTTAGGCTCTCACTTGTGGACACCCAAAGACCTTTCTTCATTTCCAATTTTCACTAAGTTGCTCTTCCTCACAGCCTCTAAGTGCTGTATAAAAAGCTGAGTTACTTCCTTTACTCCAGAGACTACATCCTCCTTTTCAGTCTGCAACATTACTGAGCTCCAGCTGGTATTTACAAGACACAGATAGGTTTCTGTCCCATGGGCACAACTACAGAAGAGACTTGTTCACAGGCTCAGGCCTCCTGGGACAGATTCTTAACTTTCTTCTTAAACACTACTGGATTTCAAGGTATGGAGGATCTTTCCAAATTCTTCTAAGTAAAGGGAAACTGTTACCACTTGCCCCTCAAAATTTATAATACTACCATAACTATTGCTCACCTCTAATAAATACAACTGCAACCAAAAAGACACATAGTTTTATAAAAACTTGTAGTGGATAGATCCCTTTGGAAATTCCACATACACAGGCAAGTCTATATATACACTCTCCAGTGGTCCTCCTTGGCTATTGTTTGTGAATCCCTTGGGAATATGCTGTGAAATAGAGGATGAAAACCACTGAACTAGACTTCCCAGTACTCAGACATGACTTTCCCTGAATAGGCGGCACTGTATTTGGGACTCAGTTCCTGTATTTGGAGCTTATACTTTGCAGGTTTTGAGAATATGCAATGAAATGGTACACCTTGGATTTCATTAATACAACTATGTTTGCTAAGTGGCTTAACAAGCATACACTGAGTATAGTTACATTCCCGTCAGGAAATGATCATTGAAAGCTAGGTAAGCAGAAAGGTTAGATATTCAGGTTTGATGACTCCATCATAGAATATGTAACATTTTCCATTTGGCAGCAATATGCCTATTCACTTACTTCTCCCATATTGTGTAATTTATAAACAGCAAAAAATTTGGCAAGAACATTAAATTCCTCTTCCACAAAAAAGAAAATAACTTTCTGAAGTCAATTTGACCCTGAAAACTTGCATTAATTAGTACAATAAAATATTATCTGCAACCCAAAGGAGGAGGTTATGACCCCCATAACATGATTTCCAAAATCCAAAAGTCACATACATCAGTAGCAATAAGTAAGTGTTGCTAAATTGCTGCAAGCTTGAGGAACATAAGTGTAGCATACAGCAAGCAGCATAAAAGTATAGAACATGAACCAGGATTGCCATCAAGATCTTCTATGCTATTTTGTACAGGTTTACTATGTGGCTCTTTAGTATTCAAGATCCTTTAACAGATCCTGACGCAATGTGGTGTAAGTCCATGTTTCAACATTGTTTAAGCAGTTACTAAATTGCTGCCAGAGGCATTATTTGACTTGTGTTCCTTTTACTCTATATATGACTTCCATATTGACGCTACAAAAATGGTCAAGAAACCCCTTAGTTGTTGGTTTACAGAAATTTGTGGAAACTCCACAATCAAACTTCTGAAGTCATTGGGAGGGGTAGCTCAAACTCATTCTTTGCTCACTGAAACAACCAAACATTTTTCAAGTATTAAATCTTTTTCTAAGTTGCTTTTGCTTTTCTATATTTCTGCCTTCCTAAAAGGAATATCTTAAGCCTGCACACAATATGTAGATATGTGCAAAACACTTAAACAGTAAGTATTCAACACCACACACACACTATTTGTTGTAATCTGATAAAGCAAGTTAACGGCAAACACAGAAGAAACAGAGTTTTCCTAAGTTTGCTTTAGCAAATAATTTTATCCTATATTAATATATTTGAACRTATTTTTTCTGTATATGTAGATATACAAGAATCTGAACTTTAAAGTGTTCACAACTTACATTGTGCCTCTAGTTAACATATGCTTTGACAAAATATCAAAGATAAATGGGATATCCCCACTTACCAGGGAGGGTAAAACTCATTTATCTGCTATTTAAACAACGTAGGTGTATGTAATACTGTACTTATCAATCTTTGCCTTGAACACTGCTAGAGAAGCTGCTCAGGCTATCTCAAAACAGTCCCCCACATTTCCATATGCTAGTTCAACAAAGGTGGGTTTAGAGGAGTTTATACTTTCTCTGCCTAGGCCATTGTCCCTTGCTGGTGTCCAAAGGAAAGAGAACAGGAATACCTATTGAAGGTCAGACATTCAATCCACTCCAACAGAGCACCTTCCCAGCCTCCTAATGAAGCCAGGATAATCTGGAGATTATCCAGGAAAYAAAAGCTTGTTTTATTGAGCTCTCACTGTTCCTTATGCTCACCTGCAAATGATTCTGGCCTACAGCAACACAACAAAAGAACCAAGCACGCTCAGGATGGAGTGAGAATAGCCTTTCTGCATAGCTCAGTCTGATATAGAGCTGGGGATCCAATCATGGAAAGCTTTGCTATAGAAACTCAATGATATGTTACAGCTGGTTTATGATTGTAAGCACTCTTTGTAGTTTTTCATATAAAAGGGTATTTTTATTCAGGTACTCCATTTTGGATCACAAGATTGACATTATGCTTAAAAGGCATAAGCTATCCAGGTTTAATAAATGTGAAAAGATAAAGAAATACAGCAGAGTTCAATCACGTTACCCTTTCTTTTAGGTAAAATTAAAAGTAAAATTCAACATGAAGTTTAACGTTAACAAAGTCAGAATACGTAACCTCATTGATTCCATAAAGAAGACTCTGAACAACTAGAACTAGGACTCTGGAAAGTTGTTGGGAGGGGGGTTTTGTTGTTTTATTTTAATCCTTGCAGTAGTGCACTAAAACAAAAGACAGGATAGAAGAGAAATATCTGCTCTTTACATAGCAAAACCAAACAAATAACAAAATAGAATGCATCATTTTATGCTTTCATAATCACATTCAAGACATTTATAATAACTTATAATGGGTTATGAGCCTGACTGGATATATCTGTGACAGTGGCATGTTTCTAAATTCCATGGAGAAGCAAAGTGAAGATGAAAAAAAAAAGGRAAATTATTTCTCTAGCAAAATAAAGATATTTGCTAAGATCCACTGAAGAGCAGAACTGCAGGAAAATGTAAAAAGAAAAACAAAAACCAAATGCAAAAAATCCAACCACAAAAACCTGAAGAGCAGTAATTTCAAAGAACAAAAGCTTATGCAATAAGACAAAATTTTTCAAATTGCTTCTAAAAGTGCATATAGTGTCTGTGCTAAAGTTGGAGAAACTGCAATATTATATATGAAAAGCTAATATGTACCAAGGTTGTATCAATAAATAAAACACTTTAAAAGCATAGGGAATTATAATTTGTTTTAATTGAATGGAAGAATTTAAATTAAAATCCAAATTCTGAAAAGATTGTGTCATTCTCATTCACTGTGAGAAAATACAGTATAGAATTACATACCTCAAATCAATTTCCTCTTGATACCTCCTGGTTTACTAAATATATTATAAAACACAATATCAAAAGTAAAATGAGTGACTGAACTGATGATCCTAGTATTCAGAATAAAGAAATAGCTGTTTTGAGTTTTTTTTCAATGGGTTATGCATAGCCTAAGAGCATTTTACTAAAGGAAAGAGGAACCAGAGAAGATATTATTATTCTAGGGAAAAGAAGTAGTCAACTCCAGAGTTGCTCAAATACACCCAAGAATTAACAACCAATCCATAGGCCATTTCCAAATATGTGGTTTTTTAATATCTGAAAAACAGAAGGCGGAGGGGGGGGAACACAACCACAGGAAACCCTCCTCTGATATAAACAAACCTACATTCTTCTAGCTTTTATTACACTTACTTTTCCAAAATGCAAAGCTAAAAATATTCAGAATCTTGGTAAACTTTTCTAACCTGAAATCTTTTTCTGATCCTCTTCCACTCCAGAAATAACRTATTCAGAATCCGTATGTAGAGTACTAAAGCCTAGAGATATTCCTCTTTCTATAGCAGCAGGAAGAAAGTGGGGGGAAAAAAAACAAAAAAACAACCCACAAACAAGCCAAAGACTTTTTTTTTTTTTTTCCTGAGGCCCACAGGTGAAATTCCCACTTTCCATCATTTAGCTAGGAACATGAGACAGTGAGCACACATGTGCAAATGGTGAGGGTCAAGGACAGATAGGTTCTTTAGTGTCTACTATGGTGTAAGTGACCTAGAAAGGATCAGGCAATTTTAATTAACAATCTACCACCACTGTGTCTGAACATAATACTACTGATGACTGCAAAACATTCTGTCAAATGCCCAAAATAAACACATAACTGAAAAATAGCTACTGTCCAAAGAGGTTGTACTTTTTTATTAAAACAAAAAAACAAATATAAACTTTTAGATTTTTCTAAAATGAAGATATTATTCACATCTTGTAGGCTTCTGTTTAATTCCTATGTGGTCATTAGTTCAAGCAAAATTAACAGAAACAGTTACAATTCTTTTAGCAAATGTAAAATTTACCAGAGAATATTAGGAAGAAGCTGGAATAGCTTTTGTTCTGCTTATTGCACATATTCGGGTACACTTGTTTAATTTTAAATTTCCTGGTTTGTTAACAATTTTATCACTTTATTAGTATGGCTAATTTGCAAAGCAGCCACAAATGTGAAGCCACAGCTGGGCTCTCAAAAAAGAAGTACCTATACATGATATCGGTCTTTAAGAAAAAGAAGTTCTTATGAAAAGGAACTTTGCAATAGTATGACCTTACAGGCTCATTAAAAAAAAAAAATTCTTTTTTTCTTGACAAAAAGCATCAACTTTATAAGAAACAGGAGAAGACTCAGCAAAGACAAAACCACAGACTTAATATCTCAGGGAGATATTAAAYTGTGGCATCATTTATTTAAGATTCCTTAATAATGTCTGTAAATCAAAATGAAGCATGACACCACTAGTTACAGGTTTTTCTTTACAAATGCATTGCCTTCTCTTCCAGCAGATTTCGTCAATAGCCAACAGGACTTTATCTCTGCAAACCTCTTGTCTTTACTTGGCCAAGTTTTACTTTGTTGTTGTTGTTGGAGTGGTACATCAAGCCAAGCTATACTGCCTGTACTGACCATTACTGTGCTTTAGCATACCAGATCACGTATAGACAGGAAGACTCCTTTTCCTCATTTAATCTGTTAATTTATTCCATTTTAATATATATCTAAGATAATCTCATCTGTAGGAGCATAAATAATGCTACCAAGATGGCGATGCTGATATAAATGCAGCTTGTGGTACAGCTCTGAACAGGGGAAAATGTTTGAAATCAGTCCCCCAGCCTCAGATACTCCAGCAGGAGAAGGTACCTGCAATGCTGTTTGTCAAGACGCTGAAAGGACTGTGAAAGTGTAGGAAAGCACRAGTGAAGGGGGCAGCACACAAAACTGGAGGTATAACACTCCTTTCTAATAGTGCAGCTGAAGAAAGAAGTTAAAAATGCTGTCAGACATAAAAACCAACTTCAGTGSCTAACTGTACTCTCACCTGACTGTCTATTCCTCTTGTCTCTAAGGTGTAAGAAGATAATTTTCATACAGGCCCATCTTTGCTCATGCAATCCTCTTGATGAATGCCAYGCACAATCATGCAACTCAAGTTCACACAATGTATTTTGAGACTAAAGGTTCACTAAAACAAACAACAGGGAAATAATTAATTMCATCCATCCATGTATTTGTTGGTATTACACTCTGTTAAGACTTAAGAACAGCTCAATTTCAGACCTCTATTGTCTATTGTTCTTGAAACTTACTGTTTCAGGCTGTTTGTTTCAAGAAAAAGGTTAACATCTCTCATGTCCTCAGCTACGGAATGACTAAATCACAAGGCAATTGGGCAATCAAGTTCTTCCCATAAAATAGGAAGCTTACATATTTCTGAAACACCAGGATCTGCTAAAGGTCATGGTGACACTAAATAAACGGATTGTGCAAAAACTCTGTGCCAACGGATTTCTAGCGCCCCAGGGTACACACCATAACACAGTGTAGTCCTCTMAAATAAATGGTAGCTAATAGAATAAATGTGTTTAAAATGAGATTACTCATTTAGCAATTTTCTACTATGCGTTCATTTTTCACATAGCAATTATTTGCAACTATAAAAAGGAGAATTACAGAAAAGTGGATTTAAATTGCACTGCATGGAACAAAATGCTAATTCACTGCTATAAACAAACCCAAGAACTGTAAATAAATTAGCTTTTTCTGTTCTATAAAGGAAGACTACTACTACTGTTACTTCTGCTCTCACTCAATGTATGGAAGAGAAGACCAAGATGTCATGTGAAAACCCACTCTGTAAATAAGTGACCTCTTGAATTTTGGAAAGAACGCCAAGAAAAGATGAACCAAAATGTGGAGTATAACGAAGTGCTGATGATTCAAATAGAAAGAGTAAGGCATGATGAGTGCTGTGTTACATGAGTTAGATGATTTGACAATGTTGAGAACCAAAATGAGTAAAATCTTGCATAATCAACAATGTGAAAACATTTTACTCAGTGCTGCTTCAGACTATCTTCAAATAACTTCAGACTATCAACAACATTTTAGTATTATTAATTACATAAATTCAGTCATACTACTATGTGTTCATGAGTCACTGTGTTACTTGACTACCAAAACCAATAGTTTCTTAACATCTTTTAAAATTGACATAGTGAAGGACATGGAAGGTGTTCTCTTACTACAAAAATCATTCCAAACGACGCTCTGTGTCTTTTTCTATGGATTTTTAAGAGGAATCATGGAAGAGAAATGCAAAGAGGAGGGTTGTTGAAAAGGAAAGGAGTATATGACAGAGGCAAGCAAGCCTCCACTGAATAAAGCACATACAATTTTACGCAGATGCTTAGATTAGGTTTTCCAGAGTTTCTCCCAAAACCAAGTTATGCACAGGCTGTATGGATATCAGATTTTACTTAGTAATCAGATAGAAGCATGCTATTAAAAGTTTTAGGATTACTAGTAACATATATTGTAAAGTATTCACAAAATTTACAAGCTGTTAATGTATACGGTTAGTCTTTAAAGATTGGTTCTCAAATTATACAAATAACCATCAGTCAATCTACTGATAACAGGTTTTTCGAAGACTCTCCCCACCCATCCCATAAGGATCAGGCTCAAAGAAGGATTAGGTCAGGATCAAAGGAGATGTCAGTAAGGGTACTTTTGTGGTAGGAGATTGTTACAGATCACCCGTTAGGATGAGAAACCATAAAAATTATTCTTTAAACAACTTAAGAAGATCTCTGGATCATAGACCCTCACTCTCAGGAGATATTTCCATCTTCCTGCAATCTACTGGAAGAGCAACACAGCTACAGCCAAGCAATTGAGCAGAGTTTTGGGGAGGTATCAGGGATAACTCCTTGATACAAGTAATGGATGAGGCAATTGCAGGTGATGCACAGGTGGATCTACTATTCACTAATAAAGAGGAACTGAYTAATCAATAGCAGATTTGGCTGTAGTGGCCATGAAACAGAAGAACTCAAGATCCCCYGGGGAGGGAAGAAGGCAAGTAGCAGACTACAGACCCCGGGCTCTAGGAGAGCAGAATTTAGCTTATTCAAGAAACTGGTAGGAGTGACCCAATCAGAGGCAGCTGTGGAAGGCAAAGGAGCTTGTAAAAGCTGGCAGGTCTTTAAGAGCAATCTTTTCTTAGCTCAAGAATGGCCCCTCCCAATAACCAGGAAAAGAAACAGATTAGCAGATCAGTTTAACAGGGAAGTCATGACTGTGTTTCAATGCAAAAATGCAGTACACAAGACAGGGAAGCAGGAACAAGCTACAAGAGAGCACTATAGTAATATTGCCCAGACACACAGGGATGGTGTGAGGAAAGCCAAGGCTCACCTAGAGTTGATACTTGCAAGGGATATCAAGCACAACAAGAGCTTCTAGTGCTATATTAATAGCAGAAGTCTGGCAAAGRAAAACATGGTTGTATGGGGCAGTTGGCTGGCAGACACAAATAAGGCTGAAATACCTAATGTCTTCCTTGTGTCTTCACCAACAAGGTCTCCCAGGCCTCTGTGCATAGTGAAAACCTTCAGGAAGGAGAGGGACTACCAGCAGGGGTGAGGACCGTGTGTGGGAACTCAACCCACAGAAGTCCTCGTAACCTGACAGACTGCATCCAAGGGTGCTGAGAGAGCTGGACAATTTCATAAAGAGGCATTTATCATCTTGGAAAAGTAGTGAAGATCAGGGGAAGTTAGCAGTGACTGAAAAAAGGTAAATGCTGAGCATGAGCCAGCAGTGTGCCCTGGTTGGTATTCACAGGGGTACATCCAGGATGTCAAAGGGAGAAATTATCCCCCTCTATTCAGCACTCATGAGAGCACATCTAGTAATTGCTTTCAGTTTTGGACCCCCAAGCAGAGGAAGGATGTCAATTAACTGAAGCGAGTTCAGCAGAGAACCCCTAGGGTGATCAAAGGCTGGAGCACTTGTCCTGTGAAGAGAGACTGAGGGAGTGGGGTTTGTTCAGCCTGGAGAAGAGGCAGCTTTGGGGTGACCTAACAGTAGCCTGCCCATATCTGCCTGGTGGTTGCTGAGAAGATGGAGGTGTGCTCTCCACAGTGGTGCGTGGCAGAAGGGCAAGAGTCATGGCTAATAACGTGTGGACATAAGAGAAAAAAATTTCACCTGAAGACACTCCAGCAGTGGAGTAGGCTGCCCARAGAGGATGTGCAGTCTCCATTCTTGGARGKTTTTAAGAYTCAACTGGACAAAGCCCTGAGYAACCTGRTCTGACCTTGTAGCTGAACCTGTTTTGCACAGGAGGTTGGACTAGAGACCTCTTGAGGTTCTTTCCAGTCTTAATTATTCTGTAATTCTATAAATTTGTACAAGCAAACAAGGAAGAAATAAGTTTGATGAAGACTTTACAATATAACAGAASGAATATTGTGCAAATAAAATTATTTTCCTTATTTGAAAACAGTATGTGTGTGCATTGATGGTTRAAAGGGGATTCTGACACCCTCCACAGCTGTGCAAAGAAATGAAAGCTGAAGATTCAGAGCTCTAAAGAATACTTTTWAAAGTAATTTCTGAAGTACAATGGGAGAAAACAAATGAATAATTGCATACAATATTTAGAGTTGTGGTATACATTTGTCAAAGTTTAATAGATATAATAAATAGCTTGTGAACACTTTATATAAGATAAGCCCATAATAAATGTGTTTTTGAATCAGAGACTTTTGAATCAGACATCTATGCAGCTTGTTCCTCAAACAGATGCAACTTTTATAATACCCAAACTAAAAATCAATCAATGACTATAAGACCTGACCTTGATAAATCATTCTTTCCCCCTCCCTGAAGACATTGTACAACACAYACACTATTGTGGCAGTTGAGAAATTTAATAGTATGGTAAACACCACTAAGAACTTTCTGTGCCTTCAGGGAAAGCTGTAAATATCAGTTCAAAAGGCACTGATCGTGACCTATTAGGAAAGTCTAAATAATTTCTACTCTTAAGACCAATTTGTAAAAAATTTGCTAGAATGACAGTGACAAAACTCTCAGTGAAATTGGCCAGAATTCCTTGGACAATATTAGTGGTAAACTATTCCAAGAGAAAAGAATAAAATGAAAAAGAGGAAAAAGRTGAATAAAATAAGGTATCATGAAGGAAATTGATTAAATCTTACTGAAGACATTAATACTACATATAAACATAAACACCATAGTGATATGGAAAAAAAATCTATAATTAAAAGACAATTAATCAGGTGCAGCAGTGAGCCAAGTGTATACTGCTTATCTGGAGCATTTATGACAACCAGAGCCAGACAGTAGCTTTATACAGTACATGATACTGCTCTGTGGATTTGCCAAGGGCAGGAAAGGATTGATGGAAGAAACATTAGGCCAGGTGTCTGAAGCTTGTGTTTCTGGAACTAACAAACCTCAAGTTTCAGCATCAGTTCCCTATACAGATGTATTTGTTGTCTGTACTGGCTTCTTAGCAGACAAATCAGCATTTTCAAGTCCTAGGGAAACTAACTGCCTGTCAGGAGGGGAAAAAAATAAGCAAGTTATCCAGGTTCATGATTTCTCTGCTCTATTCTATCCGTGACAAGTAAACAGGCCTTACTCATCTGGAACAGAGAGAGCAGCAGCAGAAATGCATAAGCACAGGTAACTGTAAAGTGAAGCACAAGGGAAATGTGCATATGTAAGTGATGTACAAATGAAACGACGGGCCCTGAGCTGATTAGGTGAGGACTGTGGGATTATGATAACTCTGTAAAACCAGCATCTCAGTATTCACTAGCAATCAAAAACCCAAACAAAACATTAGGAATTATTAGGAAAAGCATAGAGAATGAAATGACAATATCATTATGCTGCTATTTAAGTCCTCCAAAGTAAGATCTAATAAGACAGGAAAAGGTCCAGAGCATGTTGGTAAGAACATTCAGTGGCRTTGGACTCTTCCCGTATGAAAAACAACAGACTGCTTGGCATCTTCAAAAGACAGTCATCTCTTGAAAAGTGATATGCAGATAACAGAGGACTATAAAATCAAACTGACACRCAGACAGTAGACATGGAGAAATTGCACACTGTCTCTTCCAATATAAAGACTGGGAGCATAATATGAAAATAGTATAAGCCAAATTCATAACAAAAGAGGCGGTTGCTCAGACAATGCAAAAGTGCCACAAGATGTTGCAAATGCTAAAATTTTACAGATCCTCCAGGGTAAACTGTAGAATTACATGGAAGCAAAACACACTGAAACCACATTTGGTTCAAAAAGTCTTGTGAGCCAAAACCAGTTCAAAATYGAGAATAGTGCAAATGAAAACCATTATGCGCCCTGTCCTCATTATTAGACATTTGCTCTATAAGCTCTGATGCAGACAGGTTGGTAGGCTAGACGAACCTTTGGTCTGACCCACAACAACCTTTTTTCTCTTATATTAATGCCATTTTCTGAACCTCAGCTAACACATCACCTTTGTGCTCTTAAATTTTAGTTGAACAAAGTCAACATTGACTATTCAAAGTTCACATTACATCTGCTATGTGAAAATTTCCTCTCTGTACCATTGCATTAAYGAAATGAAACAAGAAATCCCCACACACCCACAGCTCGGAAATTACTGTTTTACCAGGTAYACTTTCTAATGAGTGTAGAGTTGCCTTAGTATACTTTTTTAACTTTTAATTTTTTCTTACCCAAAGACAATGGAATCCTATTGTACTATATAACGTGCACCTATACACTAAAGGATAGTTCCTCATCTGATAGGGTTTGCCAGCTAAAAGAAGTCATACAGCAGGTGTGGGCATGTGTATAAAAGAAATCTCTGCATGGAGTTAGAAAGCAGACAGATAACACAGGATCTAGTGGATAACAGAGCAGATGACGAAACCAAGCTGAATCTAGTTCTATATGCAATTGTTAGACAAAAAATACYAGTACTTACAACTAGTCTCTTGTGAACAAATGATTTGTGGTTACAGTAAGGACTTAGTTTTGCTCTGGAAGGAGAGGAAGTTAAGGAGAAACTGCTACTAAATGGGAAMTAATTCAAGTCATTGTAGCATGAAAAGCATCCTTTTTTTAGTTTCTTCTCCCCAAGAGATCCATGAGGTTCACCTATGAGGGATTTTATATAAATGCACCTATTTATAGTCTGTTAAGGTTACTCCTTCATGAAGATCACAGCAGGAAGTCATTTCAATACTGGTGGCAAATAAATTTCCTTACTATAACAGTATGTTTCCTGAACCCACTTGATCCATACTAAAGACAGTCAAAACCTGAACTACCATTTTTTCCTATGTGGGCTACACATACCACATAAAGTAACAACTGAATTTTAATGGATTAATTCTCAGCAGGTTTCTCCCTATCTGCCCCACAAAAGATGGACAGAAGAGTTTGATGATGCAGAGAGAGTCAGGACTTTTTCCACCCAAATATAACAGGTGATCTGAAAACAATCAACTTAGAGACCATATGTACATTGTTTGTACAGTTTTGTTTGCAGTTTGCTTAGTGCAGACAGTGCTTAAACAGGCATTGTGGGCCTGGGACAAATGAGGTATAAGTTGGATACACTATACATAGTGTTTCAGAGGTGTCTTTGTGACTTTGGTAAGAAAGATACTCTAGTCCTTGGAAATCAAATTTCAAGGTACGTGGTTAATTTGATCTGAGTTATTGATCTGTCAAGTATATGAAATCTCACCTTAAACAAAGTCCATTACCCATACACACAGTGGAAGCGTAAGTTTACTACCAAGAAGATAAACTAAATTGCACTAACCATGGTTGACTGAGTTCAAACTGAAGATCCATTTAGGGATTCAGGTTAAAGGGATACCTACTTTTGCATGGGCGTGGATAATCAGAGTATCAACAGAAAAAAATTGGAGTTTAAGAAAATAGGGCATAAATATCTCTGATGAGACATTTTTAAATAGGTTATAATCAAATTTTGACCTGCAAACCTTTTTTGCTCATTTTCCTATGGAAAACTTGCGCTATTTGCCAGAAGCACAGAGATCTCAAAGGCGTTAGSTTCCTAGCAGCTGTGTGAAAACAGGAAGCCTGGCAGAGAAGAGAGACTGTATTGCTGCTTATGCTCAGAAGATAGCTGAGCTTACATGACGGTTTTCCTTCAGACATCAAGTACTCAGCCAGGAAAGAGTAGAATTGCCCAAAAACTTGTTTAATACAGCACTACACCTTATTAGACATTAGGAGATCTAATCATGCTTTATTTCTAAAGGACAGTGGGCCTAAGTCCCACAGTGGGCCTAAGTCCCACCACTAAAGATAGAGTTTCTTACTTATAGATGTTGTTAATTCATTTTCAGGTTTTGAAGTTCTTGCTATAAAATTATAAAATCCTGATAACATACAGTTCTGTCATTGAAATCTTAGGGTATATGGGTAAATATCTTTAACCTTGAAGAAAAAGAAGGACAAACAACAAAATCTTTCCTTCCTGAAGATGTTTCATCTCCCTCAATGCTGAATACAAAAGTAAAAGAAATAAAGATACTGCAGGGTTGACAGGGACTTTCCAAGAAGAAAATCATCACAGTTCCTTTTTTTCTGCTACGCTGTATGATGTGGTGCCATGAAGAATTACCTGAAAAAAGATGAAACAACCTTTCTGAGGTATCAAAAGTAGTACAGCTATGCTTGTGTGAAGATCTGTGCAGAATAATTCACCATGTTTCTCAGTGGCACAGATCTATACAGTTGGTGGCTGCAGTTGAATATTATGAATGCCTGGAAAGAGAATTTGTTTTAGTAGTTCACTGACCCCACTGACCACTAGACAGTACTTCCCAACTTTTTGGAAGAAGAAAAGACATCCACTGATGCCCAATGATTTTGGAAATTTCGTGAGATGTAGGAATTGCCTCATTTCATTAATGCATTACATTGGCACTTCTTTCCAAAGGCATTCAGAGTTCTTGGGAAATGGGTGCACAAAAACCTGAAGATAAGAGAGTTAACATGTTATAAAAGAATTCTTTTCAAACCTCAAATGAAAAAATGTGTTTTCACTTGACAGGATTAGAGTTTACARCCCTTCCAAAAGTCATTCTAACCATAGCCACCTGTCACCTATGTATGTCTACATATACGTATYGTTTATTCAGGCTAAAGTCTTACCCTTCAGTTATCTTTGACCAGCAGTGTCAAATATTACTTATATTATATGGGAAAGGCTTTTTTCATTTATCAAATTTGAACCAGTCATATCTAAGTTCCATTACACCTGACTAGGTAGTGTAAAAAGACAGGCTTTGTAAGTTTGTAATTGTAAGCTCTTGGTCTAATGACACAGCATTTACAATATGCTTTTCCTGTTAACATTCTTTTTGTTTTTCATATCTGAACTCAAAATATACAGTCTTTATTAATGGCACCTGCACTGATAAGAAATTCTGGAGACCTATCATATGTTAAGTAATCTATTACCTATTTAAGTCTACCATGTAACCTTTGATGCGGGTGCTCAAAACAGAAAATACTTTTTCTAAGTACAAAAGAGATTAATAATATGCAGAATTTTACATAATCTGAGATGACAGCATACAAATGCAAACCTCTTCTATAGTGAATATTCCATTTCAAATTGAAAGGAAAAACTATAATTTTACTATTAAAATTACAAGAATGATAGAAAACAAGACAAATTAACACAAAAAAAAGTTTTTAGTCTGCCTACAGACCCAATGTAGGTCTGACACTACATAAGCAAAACAGCAGAGAAAAAATATGCATAGGTAATCTTAATGAATCTCAGGAGAGAGCAATGGACCTTGAGAGGTCATCCAGTTCATATACTTCCCCAAGCCACAATCTATCTGAAAAAGACGAGAAAAATCACTCCAACATTTCTAAAAACTATTGAGATGGACTTGCATGAACAAATATGTTTTCTAAAAGACAAAACTATCAAGGTTAACGGTGCTCAGAGAATAAACAGGAAAACTGAAGAAGAAAAATGTGCAGAAGATTTTTGTAAATGGTATTTTTTTCAGCGTCTGGAACTAGTATCTTATTTCGGGCAGTGTCTGACTGGATATCAAGTATCACTGAAATAACATGTCAGAGCACTGATAGGAAAGCTATTTTTTTTTCTTTTCCCTGTGCACTGTGCAGGTAGGAATATTTGATTTCATACATCATTTGCAAATTGCTGTGGGGATTCCAGAAATCCAATTTGGCTTCACAAAATTGATGAATGAGAAAAAAATACTGCTGGTTTTGTGTCTGTTGTTTGTGAAAGCTGCGCACCTGGGACTTTGGCACACTGGGCATCGCTAATGATTAATTGTCACAGCGCTACAGTGAAAATGCTGAAGTTTCTTTTAACCCTCAGGGAACTTGTTCATCAGAATGCGTAAATTATTTGCATTTTACTGTTCTTTTACTGGTCACCCTTATTAACAGGAAAAAAGAAACACTATAACCTGTTAAAAATAACGTATTAAATGTAATAAAGCTTCTAAATTAACATGTTCAAGCAGCAAAACCTAGGAGAGGCTGCAATCCAGGCGGAATAGGGGAAGCCAACAGGACTGCCAGGGGGCGTGACATGCAACTGCTGCTGCATCAGACACCGAGAGCTGGTTTGCACAGCACTGTACACAGCGCTGATGGGAAAGGAGACAGTGAGACACACACTAGTCCACTTTTTGCTTTTTAAGGATTTTAACAGACCTACATGAGATCTGAGTTCAGAAGGAACGTAAAAGATCATCTGATCTGTTACGTCCACAAGATCTGGAACCTAGTCCAGTTACATTCTGTTTGAACTGTAGCAATCATCATTTAGCGAACTAAATGAAACAAGCTTCCATAAAATAGTCAGTGAACTACAAAGCAATGATTCACAATTCAAAACAGCAAAAATGATAGGCATACTAAACCARAAAGTGTTACATAAACGTTTTTGTGTGCTAAAAATACTGAGAGAATTTTGCAAACCAGAGGGAGACATATTATATTATATTATATAGAAGGGTGTGTGGTTTTACTTCTTCACTGTATAATTACCAATCTATGTTCTACAGACAATAATCTGCAGAAATTAATGAAAATAATTAAATATAAATTAAATATCTGATAGATGTCAGTTCCTTCAACTATAAGTTGAAAGAATAAATTTTAAAGTTATTAAAGTCACAGGGAGAGAGAGCAATAGTCATMACCACCAAGACACTATTGCTGCTTCCAGCTCAGGGGAAGCTGGTGTGGTCCTGCTTGGCCAAATGAGGCAGCTACAGATGTTATGAGGCAGATGCTCCTGAGATTAGCTCCTGCTATTTTTCACTCACATCAAGATGCTAAAGGAGCTGCCCTTTTACACATCCGTTGGGAATTCAGTTACAGGGGCCTGAACATGGGCTGTGATCTTGTGTATTAACCAGGACCAAGAAAGGATTCCTTTGCATAGGACAGACGGGCTACTCCAGAGCCTCCATGGAGCAGAGTCAGATAACCTGAGGGTTAACATCATAAAACTGGCACACCCCAGATACACTGTGTACCTCAGTCCCCATAAAATCCCCAGTTTCACTGCAGAATTATCCAGGAGTCAAAAAAMATCTTCATCACTTAGTGGTTAAAATGTCTGCCTGGTTCTTCAACACATACGTCTGAAATTGAAGTCTTTTGGGTCCTACTAAATTGTCTGTGTCCTTTACCTGTACTTCTAAATCAACAAGTACAACTCAGTCCAGCTTCTAATGAGAGTAAAATGGGAGTGCAGCATTGCCTAACCCTATGCACTGGATTCCAAAAAACAATCCTGACATACAATCAACTAAGTTTGAATATAGCTATAAAAACCTACCAAAATACCCATGACAAATTGATAATTATGTAAGAGGTGAAGAAAAACCTTCAAAAATCTAATATGTGAGTTCATGTGACCCTGAGGTTATATCAAATACAATGCCAAAAGAAAACATCACATTACTCCTCGGAAGTTATGTAATTTTTATTTTAAATCTGGACACTATCTTGATATAAAATTCAGGAAAAGTTTACAAAATCACTATATGCAAAGATAGCCATCATCAGATATATCTGCATTAGCAGTAACATTTACAACTACTTTGTGTATCCTTGAAATAAACAAAAAAACATAAGCGTGAAAGAATAACACATCAGATCCCACATGTCCTTGCTGCACAAACACTTAATTAATAAAGAAGTGAAAAAAAAAGGAAATACATAAACATCCCCCAGGCCTCAGATATCAAGAATAGCCTCTTAATTCAATCTTGATTTACCCAAGACAACCTCAGGGTGCTAGAAGGTGAAATTGGTGGGAAAATACATGTCCTCATTCAAATATTACACAAGCTTTCTGTTAAGTCATAGGAAAACAGAAAACCAAGCAGAACCCCTCCAAGAAACAAAAGGGCAGTGTCCTCCTTGATTTTGCTTTCCCACCATCACCCCTTTCTCCAAAGAGCTACGAAAAATCTCTCAATAAGCAAGAATAAGTATGTGCTGTGAGTGTATATTGGRTTTGCGTGGCAAGGTKTTGGTAGTGGGAGGGCTACAGTACTGGCTTCTATGAGAAGATGCCAGAAGCTTCCCCCATGTCCGATAGAGCCAATGCCAGCCGCATCCAAGATGGACCTGCCACTAACCAAGGCTGAGTCAATCAGCGGCGGTGGTAGCACCGCTGTRATAACGTATTTAAGAAGGAGAAAAAACTTGCTGCGGAACAGCAGCCGGAAGAGGGAAGTGAGAATATGTGAGAGAAACAACTCTGCAGACACCAAGGTCAGTGAAGAAGGAGGGGGAGGAGGTGCTCCGGGTGCCGGAGCAGAGATTCCCCTGCAGCCTGTGGTGAAGACCATGGTRAGGCAGGCTGTCCCCCTGCAGCCCATGGACATCCATGGTGGAGCAGATATCCACCTGCAGCCCATGGAGGACCCCACACTGAAGCAGGTGGATGTGCCTGRAGGAGGCTGTGGCCCTGAGGGAAGTCCATGCTGGAACAGGCTCCTGGCAGAACCTGTGACCCCGTGGAGAGAGRAGCACATGCTGGAGGAGGTTTGCTGGCAGGAATTTTGACCCTGTGGGGGACCCACGCTGGAGCAGCCCGTTCCTGAAGGACTGCACCCCGTGTAAAGGACACACGCTGGAACAGTTCGTGAAGAATTGCAGTTCATGGGAAGGACCCATGCTGGAGAAGTTCATGGAGGACTGTCTCCTATGGGTGGGACCCCACACTGMAGCAGGAGAAAAGTGTGAGGAGCAAGGATTGGCAGAGACAACGTRTGATGAACTGACCGCAACCTCCATTCCCCATCAYCCTGCGCCGCTTGGGGGGAGGAGGTAGAGAACACCAGGAGTGAAGTTCAGCCTGGGAAGAAGGGAGGGGTGAGGGGAAGGTGTCTTAAGATTTGGTTTTATTTCTCATTATCCTACTCTGACTTGGTTGGTAATAAATTAAATTAATTTCCYTAAGTCAAGTCTGTTTTGACCGTGACAGTAATTTGTCCTGGTTTAACCCCAACCGGCAACTAAGCCCCACCCAGCCGCTCGCTCACTCCCCTCCGTGGGATGGGGGAGAGAAAGGGAAGGGTAACTGAGAAAACTCGTCGGTTGAGATAAAGACAGTTTAATAGGGAAAGCAAAAGCC